>OY728137.1:635794511-636132630 GCA_963277665.1 Viscum album | reverse complement strand
GGTTAGGATAGTGGGTAGGGGGTAGGATAGTGGGTTTAGGATTGGGGGGGTAGGATAGTGGGGTTAGGATTGGGGTAGGGTGGGGTTAGGATTGGGGTAGGGGGTAGGATAGTGGGGTTAGGATTGGGGTAGGGGGTAGGGGTAGGATAGTGGGGTTAGGATTGGGGTAGGGGGTAGGATAGTGGGGTTAGGATTGGGGGGTACGATAGTGGGGTTAGGATAGTGGGGTTAGGATTGGGGGGTAGGATAGTGGGGTTAGGATTGGGGTAGGGGGTAGGATAGTGGGGTTAGGATTGGGGTAGGGGTTAGGGGTAGGATAGTGGGGTTAGGATTGGGGTAGGGGGTAGGGGTAGGATAGTGGGGTTAGGATTGGGGTAGGGGGTAGGATAGTGGGGTTAGGATTGGGGGGTAGGATAGTGGGGTTAGGATAGTGGGGTTAGGATTGGGGGGTAGGATAGTGGGGTTAGGATTGGGGTAGGGGGTAGGATAGTGGGGTTAGGATTGGGGTAGGGGGTAGGGGTAGGATAGTGGGGTTAGGATTGGGGTAGGGGGTAGGATATTGGGGTTAGGATTGGGGGGTAGGATAGTGGGGTTAGGATAGTGGGTAGGGGGGTAGGATAGTGGGTTTAGGATTGGGGGGGTAGGATAGTGGGGTTAGGATTGGGGTAGGGTGGGGTTAGGATTGGGGTAGGGGGTAGGATAGTGGGGTTAGGATTGGGGTAGGGGGTAGGGGTAGGATAGTGGGGTTAGGATTGGGGTAGGGGGTAGGATAGTGGGGTTAGGATTGGGGGGTAGGATAGTGGGGTTAGGATAGTGGGGTTAGGATTGGGGGGTAGGATAGTGGGGTTAGGATTGGGGTAGGGTGGGGTTAGGATTGGGGTAGGGGGTAGGATAGTGGGGTTAGGATTGGGGTAGGGGGTAGGGGTAGGATAGTGGGGTTAGGATTGGGGTAGGGGGTAGGATAGTGGGGTTAGGATTGGGGGGGGGGGGGGTAGGATAGTGGGGGTAGGATAGTGGGGTTAGGATTGGGGTAGGGGGTAGGATAGTGGGGTTAGGATTGGGGGGTAGGATAGTGGGGTTAGGATTGGGGTAGGGTGGGGTTAGGATTGGGGTAGGGGTTAGGGGTAGGGGGTAGGATAGTGGGGTTAGGATTGGGGGGTAGGATAGTGGGGTTAGGATTGGGGTAGAGGGTAGGATAGTGGGGTTAGGATTGGGGGTAGGATAGTGGGGTTAGGATTGGGGTAGGGTGGGGTTAGGATTGGGGTAGGGGTAGGATAGTGGGGTTAGGATTGGGGTAGGGGGTAGGATAGTGGGGTTAGGATTGAGGGGTAGGATAGTGGGGTTAGGATTGGGGTAGGGGGGTAGGATAGTGGGGTTAGGATTGGGGTAGTGTGGGGTTAGGATTGGGGTAGGGGGGTAGGGGTAGGGGGTAGGATAGTGGGGTTAGGATTGGGGGGTAGGATAGTGGGGTTAGGATTGGGGTAGGGGGTAGGATAGTGGGGTTAGGATTGGGGGTAGGATAGTGGGGTTAGGATTGGGGTAGGGTGGGGTTAGGATTGGGGTAGGGGTAGGATAGTGGGGTTAGGATTGGGGTAGGGGGTAGGATAGTGGGGTTAGGATAGTGGGGTTAGGATTGGGGGGGTAGGATAGTGGGGTTAGGATAGTGGGGTTAGGATTGGGGGGTAGGATAGTGGGGTTAGGATAGTGGGGTTAGGATTGGGGTAGGGGGTAGGATAGTGGGGTTAGGATTGGGGTAGGGTGGGGTTAGGATTGGGGTAGGGGGTAGGGGTAGGGGGTAGGATAGTGGGGTTAGGATTGGGGGGGTAGGATAGTGGGGTTAGCATTGGGGTAGGGGGTAGGATAGTGGGGTTAGGATTGGGGGGTAGGATAGTGGGGTTAGGATTGAGGTAGGGGTGGGGTTAGGATTGGGGTAGGGGTAGGATAGTGGGGTTAGGATTGGGGTAGGGGGTAGGGTTTTGGGGTTAGGATTGGGGGGGGGGTAGGATAGTGGGGTTAGGATTGGGGGGTAGGATAGTGGGGTTAGGATAGTGGGGTTAGGATTGGGGTAGGGGGTAGGATAGTGGGGTTAGGATTGGGGGGTAGGATAGTGGGGTTAGGATTGGGGTAGGGTGGGGTTAGGATTGGGGTAGGGGGTAGGATAGTGGGGTTAGGATTGGGGTAGGGTGGGGTTAGGATTGGGGTAGGGGGTAGGATAGTGGGGTTAGGATTGGGGTAGGGGGTAGGGTTTTGGGGGGTAGGATAGTGGGGTTAGGATTCAGGTAGGGGGTAGGATAGTGGGGTTTGGATTGGGGGGTAGGATAGTGGGGTTAGGATTGGGGTAGGGGGTTTTGGGGTAGGGTTTTGGGGGGTAGGATAGGATAGTGGGGTTAGGATTGGGGTAGGGGGTTTTGGGGTAGGGTTTTGGGGGGGTAGGGTTTTGGGGGGTAGGATAGTGGGGTTGGATAGTGGGGTTATGATTGGGGTAGGGGGTAGGTTTTGGGGGGTAGGATAGTTGGGTTATGATTGGGGTAGGATAGTGGGTTAGGATTGGGGTAGGGGGTAGGGGTAGGATAGTGGGGGGGGGGGTAGGGTTTTGGGGGGTAGGATAGTGGGGTTAGGATTGGGGTAGGGGGTAGGATAGTGGGGGTAGGATAGTGGGGTTAGGATTGGGGTAGGGGGTAGGTTTTGGGGGGTTGGATAGTGGGTTAGGATTGGGGTAGGGGGTAGGGGTAGGGGGTAGGATAGTGGGGTTAGGATTGGGGGGTAGGATAGTGGGGTTAGGATTGGGGTAGGGGGTAGGATAGTGGGGGTAGGATAGTGGGGGGGGGGGTAGGATAGTGGGGGGGGGGGGGGGTAGGATAGTGGGGGGGGGGGTAGGATTGTGGGGGGGGGGTAGTGGGGTTAGGATTGGGGTAGGGGGTAGGATAGTGGGGTAGGATAGTGGGGTTAGGATTGGGGTAGGGGGTAGGATAGTGGGGGTAGGATAGTGGGGTTAGCATTGGGGTAGGGGGTAGGTTTTGGGGGGTAGGATAGTGGGGTAGGATAGTGGGGTTATGATTGGGGTAGGATAGTGGGGTTAGGATTGGGGTAGGGGGTAGGATAGTGGGGTTAGGATTGGGGTAGGGGTAGGGGTAGGATAGTGTGGGGGGGTAGGTTTTGAGGGGTAGGATAGTGGGGTTAGGATTGGGGTAGGGGGTAGGATAGTGGGGTAGGATAGTGGGGTTAGGATTGGGGTAGGGGGTAGGTTTTGGGGGGTAGGATAGTGGGGTAGGATAGTGGGGTTATGATTGGGGTAGGGGTAGGGTTTTGGGGGGTAGGATAGTGGGGTTAGGATTGGGGTAGGGGGTAGGTTTTGGGGGGTAGGATAGTGGGGTTATGATTGGGGTAGGATAGTGGGGTTAGGATTGGGGTAGGAGGTAGGATAGTGGGGTTAGGATTGGGGTAGGGGGTAGGGGTAGGATAGTGGGGGGGGGGGGGGGTAGGGTTTTGGGGGGTAGGATAGTGGGGTTAGGATTGGGGTAGGGGGTAGGATAGTGGGGTAGGATAGTGGGGTTAGGATTGGGGTAGGGGTAGGGTTTTGGGGGGTAGGATAGTGGGGTTAGGATTGGGGTAGGGGGTAGGATAGTGGGGTTAGGATTGGGGTAGGGGGTAGGGTTTTGGGGGGTAGGATAGTGGGGTTAGGATTGGGGTAGGGGGTAGGATAGTGGGGGTAGGATTGGGGGGTAGGATTGGGGTAGGGGGTAGGGTTTTGGGGGGTAGGATAGTGGGGTTAGGATTGGGGTAGGGGTAGGATAGTGGGGTTAGGATTGGGGCTAGGAATGGGGTAGGGGGGTAGGATAGTGGGGTTAGGATTGGGGTAGGGGGTAGGATAGTGGGGTTAGGATTGGGGGGTAGGATTGGGGTAGGGGGTAGGGTTTTGGGGGGTAGGATAGTGGGGTTAGGATTGGGGTAGGGGGTAGGATAGTGGGGTTAGGATTGGGGGGTAGGATTGGGGTAGGGGGTAGGATAGTGGGGTTAGGATTGGGGTAGGGGGTAGGGTTTTGGGGGGTAGGATAGTGGGGTTAGGATCGGGGGGTAGGATAGTGGGGTTAGGATTGGGGTAGGGGGTAGGATAGTGGGGTTAGGATTGGGGGGTAGGATTGGGGTAGGGGGTAGGGTTTTGGGGGGTAGGATAGTGGGTTTAGGATTGGGGTAGGGGGTAGGATAGTGGGGTTAGGATTGGGGTAGGGGGTAGGGTTTTGGGGGGTAGGATAGTGGGGTTAGGATTGGGGGGTAGGATAGTGGGGTTAGGATTGGGGTAGGGGGTAGGATAGTGGGGTTAGGATTGGGGGGTAGGATAGTGGGGTTAGGATTGGGGTAGGGGGTAGGATAGTGGGGTTAGGATTGGGGGGGTAGGATAGTGGGGTTAGGATTGGGGTAGGGTGGGGTTAGGATTGGGGTAGGGGGTAGGATAGTGGGGTTAGGATTGGGGTAGGGGTAGGGGTAGGATAGTGGGGTTAGGATTGGGGTAGGGGGTAGGATAGTGGGGTTAGGATTGGGGGGTAGGATAGTGGGGTTAGGATAGTGGGTAGGGGGTAGGATAGTGGGTTTAGGATTGGGGGGGTAGGATAGTGGGGTTAGGATTGGGGTAGGGTGGGGTTAGGATTGGGGTAGGGGGTAGGATAGTGGGGTTAGGATTGGGGTAGGGGGTAGGGGTAGGATAGTGGGGTTAGGATTGGGGTAGGGGGTAGGATAGTGGGGTTAGGATTGGGGGGTAGGATAGTGAGGTTAGGATAGTGGGGTTAGGATTGAGGGGTAGGATAGTGGGGTTAGGATTGGGGTAGGGTGGGGTTAGGATTGGGGTAGGGGGTAGGATAGTGGGGTTAGGATTGGGGTAGGGGGTAGGGGTAGGATAGTGGGGTTAGGATTGGGGTAGGGGGTAGGATAGTGGGGTTAGGATTGGGGGGGGGGGTAGGATAGTGGGGGTAGGATAGTGGGTTTAGGATTGGGGGGGTAGGATAGTGGGGTTAGGATTGGGGTAGGGTGGGGTTAGGATTGGGGTAGGGGGTAGGATAGTGGGGTTAGGATTGGGGTAGGGGGTAGGGGTAGGATAGTGGGGTTAGGATTGGGGTAGGGGGTAGGATAGTTGGGTTAGGATTGGGGGGTAGGATAGTGGGGTTAGGATCGTGGGGTTAGGATTGGGGGGTAGGATAGTGGGGTTAGGATTAGGGTAGGGTGGGGTTAGGATTGGGGTAGGGGGTAGGATAGTGGGGTTAGGATTGGGGTAGGGGGGTAGGGGTAGGATAGTGGGGTTAGGATTGGGGTAGGGGGTAGGATAGTGGGGTTAGGATTGGGGGGGGGGGTAGGATAGTGGGGGTATGATAGTGGGGTTAGGATTGGGGTAGGGGGTAGGATAGTGGGGTTAGGATTGGGGGGTAGGATAGTGGGGTTAGGATTGGGGTAGGGTGGGGTTAGGATTGGGGTAGGGGGTAGGGGTAGGGGGTAGGATAGTGGGGTTAGGATTGGGGGGTAGGATAGTGGGGTTAGGATTGGGGTAGGGGGTAGGATAGTGGGGTTAGGATTGGGGGTAGGATAGTGGGGTTAGGATTGGGGTAGGGTGGGGTTAGGATTGGGGTAGGGGTAGGATAGTGGGGTTAGGATTGGGGTAGGGGGTAGGATAGTGGGGTTAGGATTGAGGGGTAGGATAGTGGGGTTAGGATAGTGGGGTTAGGATTGGGGTAGGGGGTAGGATAGTGGGGTTAGGATTGGGGTAGGGGGTAGGGTTTTGGGGTAGGGTGGGGTTAGGATAGTGGGGTTAGGATTGGGGTAGGGGGTAGGGTTTTGGGGGGTAGGATAGTGGGGTAGGATAGTGGGGTTAGGATTGGGGTAGTGGGTAGGGTTTTGGGGGGGTAGGATAGTGGCGTTAGGATTGGGGTAGGATAGTGGCGTTAGGATTGGGCTAGTGGGGTTAGGATTGGGGGGTAGGATAGTGGGGTTAGGATTGGGGTAGGGGGTAGGGTTTTGGGGGGTAGGATAGTGGGGTTAGGATTGGGGGGTAGGATAGTGGGGTTAGGATTGGGGTAGGGGGTAGGGTTTTGGGGTAGGGGGTAGGGTTTTGGGGGGGTAGGATATTGGCGTTAGAATTGGGGTAGGATAGTGGCGTTACGATTGGGCTAGTGGGGTTAGGATTGGGGGGTAGGATAGTGGGGTTAGGATTGGGGTAGGGGGTAGGGTTTTGGGGGGTAGGATAGTGGGGTTAGGATTGGGGGGTAGGATAGTGGGGTTAGGATTGGGGTAGGGCGTAGGGTTTTGGGGTAGGGGGTAGGGTTTTGGGGGGTAGGATAGTGGGGTAGGATAGTGGGGTTAGGATTGGGGTAGTGGGTAGGGTTTTGGGGGGTAGGATGGTGGGGTTAGGATTGGGGTAGGGGGTAGGGTTTTGGGGTAGGGTTTTGGGGGGTAGGATAGTGGGGTAGGATAGTGGGGTTAGGATTGGGGGGTAGGATAGTGGGGTTAGGATTGGGGTAGGGGGTAGGGTTTTGGGGTAGGGTTTTGGGGGGTAGGATAGTGGGTTAGGATAGTGGGGTTAGGATTGGGGGGTAGGATAGTGGGGTTAGGATTGGGGTAGGGGGTAGGGTTTTGGGGTAGGGGGTAGGGTTTTGGGGTAGGGGGTAGGGTTTTGGGGGGTAGGATAGTGGGGTAGGATAGTGGGGTTAGGATTGGGGTAGTGGTTAGGGTTTTGGGGGGTAGGATAGTGGGGTTAGGATTGGGGTAGGGCGTAGGATAGTGGGGTTAGGATTGGGGGATAGGATAGTGGGGGGGTAGGATAGTGGGGTTAGGATTGGGGGGGGTAGGATAGTGGGGTTAGGATTGGGGTAGGGGGTAGGGTTTTGGGGTAGGGGGGTAGGGTATTGGGGGGTAGGATAGTGGGGTTAGGATTGGGGTAGTTGGTAGGGTTTTGGGGGGGTAGGATAGTGGAGTTAGGATTGGGGTAGGGGGTAGGCTAGTGGGGTTAGGATTGGGGGGTAGGATAGTGGGGTTAGGATTGGGTTAGGGGGTAGGGTTTTGGGGGGTAGGATAGTGGGGTTAGGATTGTGATAGGGGATAGGGTTTTGGGGGGTAGGATAGTGGGGTTAGGATTGGGGGGTAGGCTAGTGGGGTTAGGATTGGGGTAGGGGGTAGGGTTTTGGGGTAGGTTTTTGGGGGGTAGGATAGTGGGGTTAGGATTGGGGGGGTAGTGGGGTTAGGATTGGGGGGTAGGCTAGTGGGGTTAGGATTGGGGTAGGGGGTAGGGTTTTGGGGTAGGATAGTGGGGTTAGGATTGGGGTAGGGGGTAGGGCGTAGGATAGTGGGGGTAGGATAGTGGGGGGGTAGGATAGTGGGGTTAGGATTGGGGGGTAGGATAGTGGGGTTAGGATTGGGGTAGGGGGTAGGGTTTTGGGGTAGGGGGTAGGGTTTTGGGGGGTAGGATAGTGGGGTAGGATAGTGGGGTTAGGATTGGGGTAGTGGGTAGGGTTTTGGGGGGTAGGATAGTGGGGTTAGGATTGGGGTAGGGGGTAGGCTAGTGGGGTTAGGATTGGGGGGTAGGATAGTGGGGTTAGGATTGGGTTAGGGGGTAGGGTTTTGGGGGGTAGGATAGTGGGGTTAGGATTGTGATAGGGGGTAGGGTTTTGGGGGGTAGGATAGTGGGGTTAGGATTGGGGGGGGGGTAGGATAGTGGGGTTAGGATTGGGGTAGGGGGTAGGGTTTTGGGGTAGGTGGTAGGGTTTTGGGGGGTAGGATAGTGGGGTAGGATAGTGGGGTTAGGATTGGGGTAGTGGGTAGGGTTTTGGGGGGTAGGATAGTGGGGTTAGAATTGGGGTAGGGGGTAGGATTGTGGGGTTAGGATTGGGGGGTAGGATAGTGGGGTTAGGATTGGGGTAGGGGGTAGGGTTTTGGGGGGTAGGATAGTGGGGTTAGGATTGTGCTAGGGGGTAGGGTTTTGGGGGGTAGGATAGTGGGGTTAGGATTGGGGGGTAGGCTAGTGGGGTTAGGATTGGGGTAGGGGGTAGGGTTTTGGGGGGTAGGATAGTGGGGTTAGGATTGGGGGGGGGGGGTAGGATAGTGGGGTTAGGATTGGGGTAGGGGGTAGGGTTTTGGGGTAGGGGGTAGGGTTTTGGGGGGTATGATAGTGGGGTAGGATAGTGGCGTTAGGATTGGGGTAGTGGGTAGGGTTTTGGGGGGTAGGATAGTGGGGTAGGATAGTGGGGTTAGAATTGGGGTAGGGGGTATGATAGTGGGGTTAGGATTGGGGGGTAGGATAGTGGGGTTAGGATTGGGGGGTAGGATAGTGGGGTTAGGATTGCGGTAGGGGGTAGGGTTTTTGGGTAGGGGGTAGGGTTTTGGGGGGTAGGATAGTGGGGTAGGATAGTGGGGTTAGGATTGGGGTAGTGGGTAGGGTTTTGGGGGGTAGGATAGTGGGGTTAGGATTGGGGTAGGGGGTAGGCTAGTGGGGTTAGGATTGGGGGGTAGGATAGTGGGGTTAGGATTGGGGTGTAGGGGGTAGGGTTTTGGGGGGTAGGATAGTGGGGTTAGGATTGGTGTAGGGGGTAGGGTTTTGGGCGGTAGGCTAGTGGGGTTAGGATTGGGGGGTAGGATAGTGGGGTTAGGATTGGGGTGTAGGGGGTAGGGTTTTGGGGGGTAGGATAGTGGGGTTAGGATTGGGGTAGGGGGTAGGGTTTTGGGCGGTAGGATAGTGGGGTTAGGATTGGGGGGTAGGATAGTGGGGTTAGGATTGGGGTAGTGGGTAGGGTTTTGGGGGGTAGGATAGTGGGGTTAGGATTGGGGTAGGGGGTAGGATAGTGGGGTTAGGATTGGGGGGGTAGGATAGTGGGGTTAGGATTGGGGGGTAGGGTTTTGGGGTAGGGGGTAGGGTTTTGGGGGGTAGGATAGTGGGGTAGGATAGTGGGGTCAGGATTGGGGTAGTGGGTAGGGTTTTGGGGGGTAGGATAGTGGGGTTAGGATTGGGGTAGGGGGTAGTCTAGTGGGGTTAGGATTGGGGGGGTAGGATAGTGGGGTTAGGATTGGGGTAGGGGGTTGGGTTTTGGGGGTAGGATAGTGGGGTAGGATAGTGGGGTTAGGATTGGGGTAGTGGGTAGGGTTTTGGGGGGTAGGATAGTGGGGTTAGGATTGGGGTAGGGGGTATGGTTTTGGGGGGTAGGATAGTGGGGTTAGGATTGGGGTAGGGGGTAGGGTTTTGGGGTAGGGGGTAGGGTTTTGGGGGGTAGGATAGTGGGGTAGGAAAGTGGGGTTAGGATTGGGGTAGTGGGTAGGGTTTTGGGGGGTAGGATAGTGGGGTTAGGATTGGGGTAGGGGGTAGGATAGTGGGGTTAGGATTGGGGTAGGGGGTATGGTTTTGGGGGGTAGGATAGTGGGGTTAGGATTGGGGTAGGGGGTATGGTTTTGGGGTAGGGGGTAGGGTTTTGGGGGGTAGGATAGTGGGGTAGGAAAGTGGGGTTAGGATTGGGGTAGTGGGTAGGGTTTTTGGGGGTAGGATAGTGGGGTTAGGATTGGGGTAGGGGTAGGATAGTGGGGTTAGGATTGGGGGGTAGGATAGTGGGTTTAGGATTGGGGTAGGGTGGGGGTAGGATAGTGGGGTTAGGATTGGGGTAGGGTGGGGGTAGGATAGTGGGGTTTGGATTGGGGGGTAGCATAGTGGGGTTAAGATTGGGGTAGGGGGTAGTATAGTGGGGTTAGGATTGGGGTAGGGGGTAGGCTAGTGGGGTTAGGATTGGGGGGTAGGATAGTGGGGTTAGGATTGGGGTAGGGGGTAGGGTTTTGGGGGGTAGGATAGTGGGGTTAGGATTGGGGTAGGGGGTATGGTTTTGGGGGGTAGGATAGTGGGGTTAGGATTGGGGGTAGGATTGGGGTAGGGTGGGGGTAGGATAGTGGGGTTGGGATTGGGGTAGGGTGGGGGTAGGATAGTGGGGTTTGGATTGGGGGGTAGGATAGTGGGGTTAGGATTGGGGTAGGGGGTAGGATAATGGGGTTAGGATTGGGGTAGGGGGTAGGCTAGTGGGGTTAGGATTGGGGGGTAGGATAGTGGGGTTAGGATTGGGGTAGGGGGTAGGGTTTTGGGGGGTAGGATAGTGGGGTTAGGATTGGGGTAGGGGTTATGGTTTTGGGGGGTAGGATAGTGGGGTTAGGATTGGTGGGTAGGACTGGGGGGTAGGATAGTGGGGTTCGGATTGGGGTAGGGGGTATGGTTTTGGGGGGTAGGATAGTGGGGTTAGGATTGGGGTAGGGGGTATGGTTTTGGGGGGTAGGATAGTGGGGTTAGGATTGGGGGGTAGGATAGTGGGGTTAGGATTGGGGTGGTGGGTAGGATAGTGGGGTTATGATTGGGGGGTAGGATAGTGGGGTTAGGATTGGGGTAGGATAGTGGGGTTAGGATTGGGGTAGGGGTTAGGATAATGGTGTAGGATAGTGGGGTTAGGATTGGGGGTAGTGGGTAGGATAGTGGGGTTAGGATTGGGGGGTAGGATAGTGGGGTTAGGATTGGGTTAGGATAGTGGGGTTAGGATTGGGGTAGGGGGTAGGATAGTGGGGTAGGATAGTGGGGTTAGGATTGGGGGGGGGGGGTAGGGTAGGGGTAGGGTTTTCGGGGGTAGGATAGTGGGGTTAGGATTGGGGTAGGGGGTAGGATAGTGGGGTTAGGATTGGGGGGTAGGATAGTGGGGTTAGGATTGGGGTAGGGGGTAGGGTTTTGGGGGGTAGGATAGTGGGGTTAGGATTGGGGTAGGGGGTAGGGTTTTGGGGGGTAGGATAGTGGGGTTTGGATTGGGGTAGGGGGTAGGATAGTGGGGTTAGGATTGGGGGGTAGGATAGTGGGGTTAGGATTGGGGTAGGGGGTAGGGTTTTGTGGGGTAGGATAGTGGGGTTAGGATTGGGGTAGGGGGTAGGGTTTTGGGGGGTAGGATAGTGGGGTTAGGATTGGGGGGGTAGGATTGTGGGGTTAGGATTGGGGTAGGGGGTAGGGTTTTGGGGGGTAGGATAGTGGGGTTAGGATTGGGGGGGGGGTATGGTTTTGGGGGGTAGGATAGCGAGGTTAGGATTGGGGGGGGGTAGGGTTTTGGGTAGGATAGTAGGGGTTAGGATTGGGGGGGATTGGGGGGGTAGGATAGTGGGGTTAGGATTGGGGTAGGGGGTAGGATAGTGGGGTTAGGATTGGGGGGTAGGATAGTGGAGTTAGGATTGGGGTAGGGGGTAGGGTTTTGGGGGGTAGGATAGTGGGGTTAGGATTGGGGTAGGGGGTAGGGTTTTGGGGGGTAGGATAGTGGGGCTAGGATTGGGGGGTAGGATAGTGGGGTTGGGATTGGGGTAGGGGGTAGGGTTTTGGGGGGTAGGATAGTGGGGTTAGGATTGGGGGGGGGGTAGGGTTTTGGGTAGGATAGTAGGGGTTTGGGGGGTAGGATAGTGGGGTTAGGATTGGGGTAGTGGGTAGGGTTTTGGGGGGTAGGATAGTGGGGTTAGGATTGGGGGGTAGGATAGTGGTGTTAGGATTGGGGTAGGGGGTAGGGTTTTTGGGGGTAGGATAGTGGGGTTAGGATTGGGGGGTAGGATAGTGGGGTTAGGATTGGGGTAGTGGGTAGGGTTTTGGGTAGGATAGTAGGGGTTATGATTGGGGGGGATTGGGGGGTAGGATAGTGGGGTTAGGGTTTTGGGGTTAGGATAGTGGGGTTAGGATTGGGGGGTAGGATAGTGGGGTTAGGATTGGGGTAGGGGTAGGGGTTAGGATAGTGGGGGATTGGGGGTAGGATAGTGGGGTAGTGAGTAGGGTTTTGGGTAGGATAGTAGATTTTTGTGGGGTAGGATAGTGGGGTTAGGATTGGGGTAGTGGGTTGGGTTTTGGGGGGTAGGATAGTGGGGTTAGGATTGGGGTAGGGGGTAGGATAGTGGGGTTAGGATTGGGGGGTAGGATAGTGGGGTTAGGATTGGGGGGGGGGTCGGGTTTTGGGTAGGATAGTAGGGGTTAGGATTGGGGGGATTGGGGGGTAGGATAGTGGGGTTAGGATTGAGGTAGGGGGTAGGGTTTTGGGGGGTAGGATAGTGGGGTTAGGATTGGGGGGGGGGGGTGGGGTAGGGTTTTGGGTAGGATAGTAGGGGTTTGGGGGGTTGGTAGTGGGGTTAGGATTGGGGTAGGGGGTAGGGTTTTGGGGGGTAGGATAGTGGGGTTAGGATTGGGGGGTAGGATAGTGGGGTTAGGATTGGGGGGTAGGATAGTGGGGTTAGGATTGGGGGGTAGGGGTAGGGTTTTGGGGGGTAGGATAGTGGGGTTAGGATTGGGGGGGGGGGTAGTGTTTTGGGTAGGATAGTAGGGGTTAGGATTGGGGGGAATTGGGGGGGTAGGATAGTGGGGTTAGGATTGGGGTAGGGGGTAGGGGGTAGGATTGGGGGGGATTGGGGGGTTAGGATTGGGGTAGGGGGGTAGGGTTTTGGGGGGTAGGATAGTGGGGTAGGATAGTGGGGGTTAGGATTGGTAGTGGGGTAGGATAGTGGGGTTAGGATTGGGGTAGGGGGTAGGGTTTTGGGGGGTAGGATAGTGGGGTAGGATAGTGGGGTTAGGATAGTGGGGTTAGGATTGGTAGTGGGGTAGGATAGTGGTAGGGGGTAGGGTTTTGGGGGGTAGGATAGTGGGGTAGGATAGTGGGGTTAGGATAGTGGGGTTAGGATTGGGGTAGTGGGTAGGGTGTTTTGGGGGGTAGGATAGTGGGGTAGGATAGTGGGGTTAGGATTGGTAGTGGGGTAGGATAGTGGGGTTAGGATTGGGGTAGTGGGTAGGGTTTGGGGGGTAGGACAGTGGGGTAGGATAGTGGGGTTAGGATAGTGGGGTTAGGATTGGGGTAGTGGGTAAGGTTTTGGGTAGGATAGTAGGGGTTAGGATTGGGGGGATTGGGGGTAGGATAGTGGGGTTAGGGTTTTGGGGTTAGGATAGTGGGGTTAGGATTGGGGGGTAGGATAGTGGGGTTAGGATTGGGGTAGGGGTAGGAGTTAGGATAGTGGGGGATTGGGGGTAGGATAGTGGGGTTAGGATTGGGGTCGGGGGGTAGGGTTTTGGGGTTAGGATAGTGGGGTTAGGATTCGGGGGGTAGGATAGTGGGGTTAGGATTGGGGTAGGTAGGGGGTAGGGTTTTGCGGGGTAGGATAGTGGGGTTAGGATTGGGGGGGGGGGGGTAGGGTTTTGGGTAGGATAGTAGGGGTTAGGATTGGGGGGGGGGATTGGGGGGGTAGGATAGTAGGGGTTAGGATTGGGGTAGGGGGTAGGGGTTAGGATTGGGGGGGATTGAGGGTTAGGATTAGGGTAGGGGGTAGGGTTTTGGGGGGTTATGTTTGGGGGGTTGGGGGGGGGGGGGGTAGGATAGTGGGGTTATGATTGGGGTAGGGGGTAGGGTTTTGGGGGGGTTGGATAGTGGGGTTAGGGGGTAGGGTTTTGGGTAGGATAGTAGGGGTTAGGATTGGGGGGTAGGATAGTAGGGGGTAGGGTTTTGGGTAGGATAGTAGGGGTTATGATTGGGGTAGGGGGTAGGGTTTTGGGGGGGGGGGTGGATAGTGGGGTTAGGGGGTAGGGTTTTGGGTAGGATAGTAGGGGTTAGGATTGGGGGTTAGGATAGTGGGGTTAAGATTGGGGTAGGGGTTAGAGTTTTGGGGGTTAGGATTGGGGGGTTTGGGGGGGGGGTAGGATAGTGGGGTTATGATTGGGGTTGGGGGATAGGGTTTTGGGGGGTAGGATAGTGGGGTTAGGGGGTAGGGTTTTCGGTAGGATAGTAGGGGTTAGGATTGGGGGGTAGGATAATAGGGGCTAGGGTTTTGGGTAGGATAGTAGGGGTTAGGATTTGGGGTAGGATAGTGGGGATAGGATAGTGGGGTTAGGGGGTAGGGTTTTGGGTAGGATAGTAGAGGTTAGGATTGGGGGTAGGATAGTGGGGTTAAGATTGGGGTAGGGGGTAGGGTTTTGGGTAGGATAGTGGGGTTAGGGGGTAGGGTTTTGGTTAGGATAGTGGGGTTAGGCTCTAGGGTTTTGGGTAGGATAGTAGGGGTTAGGATTGGGGGGTAGTGGGGTTATCATTGGGGGGGTAGGATAGTGGGGTTAGGATTGGGGTAGGGGGTTGGGTTTTGGGCGGTAGGATAGTGGGGTTAGGGGGTAGGGTTTTGGGTAGGATAGTAGGGGTTAGGATTGGGGGGGTAGGATAGTGGGGTTAGGATTGGGGGGTAGGATAGTAGGGGGTAGGATAATGGGGAAGGTGGGTAGGGTTTTGGGGGGTAGGATATTAGGGGGTAGGATATTGGGGTTTGGGGGTAGGGTTTTGGGTAGGATAGCAGGGGTTAGGATTGGGGGATAGGATAGTAGGGGGTAGGGTTTTGGGTAGGATAGTAGGGGTTAGGATTGGGGGGTAGGATAGTGGGGTTAAGATAGGTGTATGAGGGTAGGGTTTTGGGGGGTAGGATAGTAGGGGGTAGGATAGTGGGGTTAGGGCGTAGGGTTTTGGGTAGGATAGTAGGGGTTAGGATTGGGGAAGGGGGGGTAGGGTTTTGGGGGGTAGGATTGTAGGGGGTAGGATAGTGGGGATAGGGGGTAGGGTTTTGGGTAGGATAGTAGGGGTTAGGATTGGGGGGTAGGATAGTAGGGGGTAGGGTTTTGGGTAGGATAGTAGTGGTTAGGATTTGGGGTTAGGATAGTGGGGTTTGGATTGGGGTAGGGGGTAGGGTTTTGGGGGGTTGGATAGTGGGGTTAGGATTGGGGAAGGGGGGTGGGGTTTTGGGGGTAGGATAGTAGGGGGTAGGATAGTGGGGTTAGGGGTAGGGTTTTGGGTAAGATAGTAGAGGTTAGGATTGGGAGATAGGATAGTAGGGGGTAGGGTTTTGGGTAGGATAGTAGGGGTTAGGATTGGGGGGTAGGATAGTGGGGCTAAGCTTGGGGTAGGGGGGTAGGGTTTTGGGGCGTAGGATAGTAGGGGGTAGGGTTTTGGGTAGGATAGTAGGGGTTAGGATTGGGGGTAGGATAGTGGGGTTAGGATTGGGGAAGGGGGTAGGGTTTTGGGGGGTAGGATAGTAGGGTGTAGGATAGTGGGGTTAGGGGGTTGGGTTTTGGGTAGGATGGTAGGGGTTAGGATTGGGGGATAGTATAGTAGGGGGTAGGATAGTGGGGTTAGGGGGTAGGTTTTGGGTAGGATAGTAGGGGTTAGGATTGGGGGTTAGGATAGTAGGGGGGGTAGGGTTTGGGTAGGATAGTAGGGGTTAGGATTGGGGTGTAGGATAGTGGGGTTAGGATTGGGGAAGGGGGTAGGGTTTTGGGGGGTAGGATAGTAGGGTGTAGGATAGTGGGGTTAGGGGTTTGGGTTTTGGGTAGGATGGTAGGGGTTAGGATTGGGGGATAGTATAGTAGGGGGGTAGGATAGTGGGGTTAGGGGGTAGGTTTTGGGTAGGATAGTAGGGGTTAGGATGGTAGGGTTTTGGGGGGTAGGATAGTAGGGTGTAGGATAGTGGGGTTAGGGGGTTGGGTTTTGGGTAGGATGGTAGGGGTTAGGATTGGGGGATAGTATAGTAGGGGGTAGGATAGTGGGGTTAGGGGGTAGGTTTTGGGTAGGATAGTAGGGGTTAGGATTGGGGGTTAGGATAGTAGGGGGTAGGGTTTGGGTAGGATAGTAGGGGTTAGGATTGGGGTGTAGGATAGTGGGGTTAGGATTGGGGAAGGGGGTAGGGTTTTGGGGGGTAGGATAGTAGGGTGTAGGATAGTGGGGTTAGGGGGTTGGGTTTTGGGTAGGATGGTAGGGGTTAGGATTGCGGGATAGTATAGTAGGGGGGTAGGATAGTGGGGTTAGGGGGTAGGTTTTGGGTAGGATAGTAGGGGTTAGGATTGGGGGTTAGGATAGTAGGGGGGTAGGGTTTGGGTAGGATAGTAGGGGTTAGGATTGGGGTGTAGGATAGTGGGGTTAAGCTTGGGGTAGGGGGTAGGGTTTTGGGGGTAGGATAGTATGGGGTAGGGTTGGGGGATAAGATAGTAGGGGGTTGGGTTTTGGGTAGGATAGTAGGGGTTAGGATTGGGGGTTAGGATAGTGGGGTTAATCTTGGGGTAGGGGGGCAGGGTTTTGGGGGGTAGGATAGTAAGGGGTAGGGTTTTGTGTAGGATAGTAGGGGTTAGGATTGGGGGTAAGATAGTGGGGTTAGGATTGGGGAAGAGGGTAGGGTTTTGGGGGGTAGGATAGTAGGGTGTAGGATAGTGGGGTTAGGGGGTAGGGTTTTGGGTAGGATAGTAGGGGTTATGATTGGGGGATAGGGTAGTAGGTGGTCGGGGGTGGGTTTTGGGTAGGATAGTAGGGGTTAGGATTGGGGGATATTATAGTAGGGGGTAGGGTTTTGGGTAGGATAATAGGGGTTAGGATTGGGGGGTAGGATAGTGGGGTTAATCTTGGGGTAGGGGGGTAGGGTTTTGGGGGGTAGGATAGTAGGGGGTAGGGTTTTGGGTAGGATAGTAGGGGTTAGGATTGGGGGTAGGATAGTGGGGTTAGGATTGGGGAAGGGGGTAGGGTTTTGGGGGGTATGATAGTGGGGGTAGGATAGTGGGGTTAATCTTGGGGTAGGGGGGTAGGGTTTTGGGGGGTAGGATAGTAGGGGGGTAGGGTTTTGGGTAGGATAGTAGGGATTAGGATTGGGGGTAGGATAGTGGGGTTAGGATTGGGGAAGGGGGTAGGGTTTTGGGGGGTAGGATAGTGGGGGGTAGGATAGTGGGGGTAGGATAGTGGGGTTAGGGGGTAGGTTTTGGGTAGGATAATAGGGGTTAGGATTGGGGGATAGGATAATAGGGGATAGATAGTAGGGGTTAGGATTGGGGGGTAGGATAGTGGGGTTAAGCTTGGGGTGGGGGGGGGGGGTAGGGTTTTGGTGGGTAGGGTTTTCGGGGGTAGGATCGTAGGGGGTAGGGTTTTGGGTAGGATAGTAGGGGTTAGGATTGGGGGTAGGATAGTGGGGTTAGGATTGGGGTAGGGGGTAGGGTTTTGGGGGGTAGGATAGTAGGGGGTAGGATTGTGGGGTTAGGGTGAGGGTTTTGGGTAGGATAGTAAGGTTTAGGATTGGGGAGTAGGATAGCGAGGTTAGGTTTGGGGTAGGGGGGGTAGGATTAGGGTTTTGGGGGGTAGGATAGTAGGGGGTAGGATTGGGGTAGGGGGGTAGGGTTTTGGGGTTTAGGATAGTAGGGGGTAGGATTATGGGGTTAGGGGGTAGGGTTTTGGGTAGGATAGTGGGGTTAGGATAGGGGTAGGGTTTTGGGTAGGATAGTGGGGTTAGGATAGGGGTAGGGTTTTGGGTAGGATAGTAGGGTTAGGATAGGGGTTGGGGTTATGATTGGGGGGGTAGGATAGTGGGGTTATGATTGGGGGGGTTAGGTTTGGGGTAGGGGGGTAGGGTTTTGGGGTTTAGGATAGTAGGGGGTAGGATTATGGGGTTAGGGGGTAGGGTTTTGGGTAGGATAGTGGGGTTAGGATAGGGGTAGGGTTTTGGGTAGGATAGTGGGGTTAGGATAGGGGTAGGGTTTTGGGTAGGATAGTAGGGTTAGGATAGGGGTTGGGGTTATGATTGGGGGGGTAGGATAGTGGGGTTATGATTGGGGGGGGGGGGGTAGGATAGTAGGGGGTAGGATAGTGGGGTTAGGATTGGGGTAGGGGGTAGGGCTTTGTGGGGTAGGATAGTCGGGGGTAGGATAGTGGGGTTAGGGGGTAGGGTTTTGGGTAGGATAGTAGGGGTTAGGATTGGGGGGTAGGATAGGGGGTTGGGTTTTGGGTAAGATAGTGGGGCTAGGATTGGGGTAGGGGGTAGGGTTTTTAGGGGTAGGATAGTGGGGTTAGGGGGTAAGGTTTTGGGTCGGATAGTATGGGTTAAGATTGGGGGGTAGGACAGTGGGGTTAGGATTGGGGTAGGGTTTTGGGTAGGATAGTATGGTTAGGATAGGGGGGTAGGGGTTTGGATTGGGGGGTAGGATAGTGGGGTTAGGATTGGGGGTCAGATTGTAGAGGGTGGGATGGTGTGGTTATAATTGGGGTAGGGGGTAGGGTTTTGGGGGGTAGGATAGTGGGGTTAGGGGGTAGGGTTTTGGGTAGGATAGTAGGGGTTAGGATTGGGGGGTAAGGGGGTAGGGTTTTGGGTAGGATAGTGGGTTTAGGATTGGGGTAGGGGGTAGGGTTTTGGGGGGTAGGATAGTAAGGGGTAGGATAGTGGGGTTAGGGGGTAGGGTTTTGGGTAGGATAGTAGGGGTTAGGATTGGGGGGTAGGATAGTAAGGGGTAGGATAGTGGGGTTAGGGGGTAGGATTTTGGGTAGTACAGTAGGGGTTAGGATTGGGGGGTAGGATAGTGGGGTTGGGATTGGGGTAGGGGGTAGGGTTTTGGGGGTTAGGATTGGGGAGGGGGTAGGGTAGTAATCTTAGGATTGGGGTAGGGGGTAGGGTAGTAGGGGTAGGATAGTCGGGTTAGGATTGGGGGGTAGGATAGTAGGGGGTAGGATAGTGGGGTTAGGATTTGGGTAGGGGGTAGGGTTTTGTGGGGTAGGATAGTAGGGGGTAGGATAGTGGGGTTAGGGGGTAGGGTTTTGGGTAGGATAGTAGGGGTTAGGATTGGGGGGTAGGATAGGGGGTTGGGTTTTGGGTAAGATAGTGGGGCTAGGATTGGGGTAGGGGGTAGGGTTTTTAGGGGTAGGATAGTGGGGTTAGGGGGTAGGGTTTTGGGTCGGATAGTATGGGTTAAGATTGGGGGGTAGGACAGTGGGGTTAGGATTGGGGTAGGGTTTTGGGTAGGATAATATGGTTAGGATAGGGGGGGTAGGGGTTTGGATTGGGGGGTAGGATAGTGGGGTTAGGATTGGGGGTCGGATTGTAGAGGGTAGGATGGTGTGGTTATAATTGGGGTAGGGGGTAGGGTTTTGGGGGGTAGGATAGTGGGGTTAGGGGGTAGGGTTTTGGGTAGGATAGTAGGGGTTAGGATTGGGGGGTAAGGGGGTAGGGTTTTGGGTAGGATAATGGGTTTAGGATTTGGGTAGGGGGTAGGGTTTTGGGGGGTAGGATAGTAAGGGGTAGGATAGTGGGGTTAGGGGGTAGGGTTTTGGGTAGGATAGTAGGGGTTAGGATTGGGGGGTAGGATAGTAAGGGGTAGGATAGTGGGGTTAGGGGGTAGGATTTTGGGTAGTATAGTAGGGGTTAGGATTGGGGGGTAGGATAGTGGGGTTGGGATTGGGGTAGGGGGTAGGGTTTTGGGGGTTAGGATTGGGGAGGGGGTAGGGTAGTAATCTTAGGATTGGGGTAGGGGGTAGGGTAGTAGGGGTAGGATAGTCGGGTTAGGATTTGGGAGGGGGTAGGGTAGTAGGGTTCGGATTGGGGTAGGGGTTATGGTAGTAGGGGGTAGGGGGTAGGATAGTAGGGGGTAGGATAGTGGGGTTCAGGGGTAGGATTTTGGGTGGGATAGTAGGGGTTAGGATTGGGGTGAGGGTTGGGTAGTAGGGTTAGGATTGGGGTAGGGGGGTAGGGTAGTAGGGGGTAGGATAGTAGGGGTAGGATAGTAGGGGGTAGGGGGTAAGGTTTTGGGTAGGATAGTAGGGGTTAGGATTGGGGGGTAGGATAGTGGGGTTAGGATTTGGGGGTAGGCTAGTGGGGTTAGGGGGTAGGGTTTTGGGTCGGGGGTAGTAGTAGAGTTAGGATTGGGGTAGGGGGTAGGGGGTTGGGGGTAGGATAGTGGGGTTAGGGGGTAGGGTTTTGGGTAGGATAGTAGGGGAGGGTTTTGGGTAGGGGTAGGGTAGTGGGTTAGGATTGGGGTAGGGGGGTAGGGTAGTAGGGGGTAGGATATTAGGAGGTAGGATAGTGGGGATAGGCGGTAGGGTTTTGGGTAGGATATTAGGGGTTAGGTCGGGGGGGTAGGATTTTGGGTAGGGTAGTAAGGTTAGTATTGGGGTAGGGGGTAAGGTAGTAGGGGGTAGGATAGTAGTGTTAGGATTGAGGAGGGGGTAGGGTAGTAGGGTTAGGATTGGGGTAGGGGGGTAGGGTAGTAGGGGTAGGGTAGTAGGGGGTAGGATAGTAGGGGGTAGGATAGTGGGGTTAGGGGGTACGATTTTGGGTAGGATAGTAGGGGTTTGGGGGTATGTTTTTGGGTAGGGGGTAGGGGGTAGGATAGTGGGGTTAGGCGGTAGGGTTTTGGGTAGGATAGTAGGGGAGGGTTTTGGTTAGGGGGTGGGGTAGTGGGTTAGGATTGGGGTAGGGAGGTCGGGTAGTAGGGGGTAGGATAGTAGGGGGTAGGATAGGGGGATAGGGGGTAGGGTTTTGGGTAGGATATTAGGGGTTAGGTCGGGGGGGTAGGATTTTGGTTAGGGGGTGGGGTAGTGGGTTAGGATTGGGGTAGGGGGGTAGGGTAGTAGGGGGTAGGATAGTAGGGGGTAGGATAGGGGGGATAGGGGGTAGGCTTTTTGGTAGGATAATAGGGGTTTGGTCGGGGGGGGTAGGATTTTGGGTAGGGTAGTAAGGTTAGGATTGGGGTAGGGGGTAGGGTAGTAGGGGGTAGGATAGTAGGGTTAGGATTGAGGAGGGGGTAGGGTAGTAGGGTTAGGATTGGGGTAGGGGGTTGGGTAGTAGGGGTAGGGTAGTAGGGGGTAGGATAGTAGGGGGTAGGATAGTGGGGTTAGGGGGTACAATTTTGGGGTAGTATAGTAGGGGTTAGGGGGTAGGGTTTTGGGTAGGGGGTAGGGGGTAGGATAGTGGGGTTAGGGGGTAGGGTTTTGGGTAGGATAGTAGGGGAGTGTTTTGGTTAGGGGGTAGGGTAGTGGGTTAGGATTGAGGTAGGGGTAGGGTAGTAGGGGGTAAGATAGTCGGGGGTAGGATAGTGGGGATAGGGGGTATGGTTTTAGGTAGGATATTAGGGGTTAGGTCGGGGGGTAGGATTTTGGGTAGGGTAGTAAGGTTAGGATTGGGGTAGGGGGTAGGGTAATAGGGGGTAGGATAGTAGGGTTAGGATTGGGGAGGGGGTAGGGTAGTAGGGTTAGGATTGGGGTAGGGGGTAGGGTAGTAGGGGTAGTGTAGTAGGGGGTAGGATAGTAGGGGGTAGGATAGTGGGGTTAGGGGGTACGATTCTGGGTAGGATATTAGGGTTTAGGGGGTAGGGTTTTGGGTAGGGGGTGGGGTAGTAGAGTTAGGATTGGGGTAGGTGGGTAGGGGTTAGGGTAGTAGGGGGTTGATCGTGGGGTTAGGGGGTAGGGTTTTGGGTAGGATAGTCGGGGAGGGTTTTGGGTAGGGGGTAGGGTAGTGGGTTAGGATTGGGGTAGGGGGGTAGGGTAGTGGGTTAGGATTGGGGTTTGGGGGTAGGGTAATAGGGGGTAGGATAGTAGGGGGTAGGATAGTGGGGTTAGTGGGTAGGGTTTTGGGTAGGATATTAGGGGTTAGGATCGGGGGGTAGGATTTTGGGTAGGGTAGTACGGTTAGGATTGAGGTAGGGGGTAGGGTAGTAGGGGTTAGGATAGTAGGGTTAGGATTGGGGATGAGCTAGGGTAGTAGGGTTAGGATTTGGGTAGGGGGGTAGGGTAGTAGGGGGTAGGTTAGTAGGGGGTCGGATAGTAGGGTTAGGATTGGGGAGGGGTTAGGGTAGTAGGGTTAGGATTGTGGTATGGGGTAGGATAGTAGGGTTAGGATTGGGGTAGGGGATTAGGGTAGTAGGTTTAGGATGGGGGTACGGGGTAGGGTAGTAGGGGGTTGGATAGTAGGGTTAGGATTGGGGGGGGGGTTGGGTGGTAGGGTTAGGATTGGGGTAGGGGGTATGGTAGTAGGGGGTAGGATAGTAGGGTTAGGATTGGGGGGGGGGTAGGATATTAGGTTTAGGATTAGGGAGTGGGTAGGGTAGTAGGGTTAGGATTGGGGTAGGGGGTAGGGTAGTTGGGGGTAGGATAGTAGGGTTAGGATTGGGGTGGGTGGGGTAGTTGTGGGTAGGATAGTTGGGTTAGGATTGGGTAGGGGGTAGGGTAGTAGGCTTAGGATTGGGGTAGGGGTTGGGTAATAGGGGGTAGGATTGGGGAGGGGGTAGGGTAGTATGGTTAGGATTGGGGTAGGGTGTAGGGTAGTAGGGGGTAGGATAGTAGGGTTAGGATTGTGGAGGGGGTAGGGTAGTAGGGTTAGGATTGGGGTAGGGGGTAGGGTAGGAGGGGGTAGGATAGTAGGGTTAAGAATGGGGAGGGGGTGGGGTAGTAGGGTTAGGATTGGGGTAGGGTGTAGGGTAATAGGGGGTAGGATTGGGGAGGGGGTAGGGTAGTATGGTTAGGATTGGGGTAGGGGGTAGGGTAGTAGGGGGTAGGATAGTAGGGTTAGGATTGGGGAGGGGGTATGGTAGTAGGGTTAGGATTGGGGTATGGGGGTAGGGTAGTAGTGGGTAGGATAGTAGGGTTAGGATTGGGGAGCGGGTAGTGTAGTAGGGTTAGGATTGGGGTAAGGGGGTATGGGGTAGGGTAGTAGGGGGTGGGTAGTAGGGTTTAGGATTGGGGGGGGGGGTAGTAGTGTTAGGATTGGGGGAGGGGGGTAGGGTAGTAGGGTAGGATTGCGGGAGGGGGTAGGATAGTTTTGGGGGGTAGGATAGTTTTGGGGGTTTGGATAGTTTTGGGGGTTAGGATAGTAGGGTAGTCGGGGGGGGGGGGGGTTAGGATTGGGGGAGGGGGGTAGGGTAGTAGGGTTTGGATTGGTGGAGGGGGTTGGATAGTTTTGGGGGTTAGGATAGTTTTTGGGGTTAGGATAGTAGGGTTAGGATTGGGGGGGGGGGTAGGATAGTTTTGGGGGGTAGGATAGTTTCGGGGGTTACGATAGTTTTGGGGGTTATGATTGGGGAGGGGGTAGGGTAGTAGGCTTAGGATTGGGGGAGGGGGTAGGATAGTAGGGTTAGGATTGGGGGAAGGGGGTGGGGTTTTGGGGGGGGGGGGTAGGATAGTAGGGTTAGGATTGGGGGGGGGGTAGGGGGGGCAGGGTTTCGGGGTAGTATAGTAGGGTTAGGATTGGGGGAGGGGGATGGGGTTGGGTAGTAGGGTTAGGATTGGGGGAGGGGGTAGATAGTAGGGTTAGGATTGGGGGGGGGGGGGTAGGGTTTTGGAGGGGGTAGGATAGTAGGGTTAGGATTGGGGGAGTGGGGTTGGGTTTCGGGGGGGTAGGATAGTAGGGTTATGATTGGGGGAGGGGGGTGGTAGGGTTTTGGAGGAGGTAGGATAGTAGGGTTAGGATTGGGGGAGGGGGGTTAGGTTTCGGGCGGTATGATAGTAGGGTAATAGGGTTAGGATTGGGGGAGGGGGGGGGGTAGGGTTTTGGAGGGGTAGGATAGTAGGGTTAGGATTGGGGGGGGGGGGTTAGGATTTGTGGGGGGGGGGGGGTCTAATCGGGTACACCGACCAGATTGTCTAGCTTTCGTACCACCCCCCTCGTACGAACACCCTGAGTACTTGGACTACTACTAGGATGCTCATCAAATAAATGTCGCCTAATAGATGAATCCTGCAAAAATGTTTAAAAAAATTAATCACATGACATTATATATTTTTTAAATATATATATTTGAAATAAAATACTCACTCCAGGCACTAGTGGTGGAATGCCTAGCTCAGTCATGCGGTGATTGTTTTCCATAATATGTTTTCGTCTCCTCTCTTCAATTGGTTTCATTTCCTGCATTTAAAAACAACTATGGAAGTAAATAGAAAAGGATAACTAATGTATAAGCCAAAAAACGAAATAAATTAGAGGGAATAGGTGGATTCATGAAGTCAATAAATCATACAAGATGTAATAAATAAATTTAATTTTTAGTAGGATGATTATTTACTAAGTGTCATTAGTCTATTAAAATCATGGAACATTGATTCTACCAGATTCATAAGGGGTAAAATAGTTGTCAAAATTAAGGAAAATTTTAATTTCTTTAGCCCAGGTATATGATGCAGGTTTCAATACATGTTTTTTAGAAGAATACAAACCATCATGTTCATTACCTAGTAAAATGTTAAAGAGAGGTCTTAGAGTTATAAAATTTTTATAAAAATCACAGTTGAAACATTTAAATGTTCACCAAGTTAGAAATGTTGTTTTTTTAGGTTTGAATACAGTTCAATTCCAAATTAGAAAATGAAATTCAAATAAAATTGCAACCAATAAGCATTGAAAATTCACATAATGATCAAGTTAGATACAATATATTTGCAATCAATACTAAATCAATTTGAATATTACCAACCTTAACATCCCAAGTCGAGGTAAACCAAAATAATTGAGAACATGAATGGATGATTTTATATATTTCCCACCACAACTTTAGGTTCACAGTCAACTTTGAAAATTGAGCTATTAGACTCATCAAAAGTAATAAATGGATCATTTCTAATGGCAGTAGGGATGGTGTCAATTTCATCATCACTATCATAAAAAATATGTCTTGGAATTACTCCAATAATGACACCAAATTCAGGTCGAAGATAGTCTTTGACATAAAAAACTTATTTCTCCATTGATACCAATACATATGGTTCATCAGTAGAAAGAGTGAGAATCATATCAATTACTCAAAATCCACAATCATCAATAAATTTCCCTGCATCTTCATCAAATCAAACCACTGTAATTTCATCACCGTGACTCGTCCATGAGAATAATAATCCAATATTATTATTTTTTCAATGACTCCATAATAACATACATTTTCAAATCACGGTCTACTATCTGATGCACTAGCATAACAATCTGTTGTGGCAGTAAAGATAACATCATCATGTTGTGTTCTCATGTTCTTTGCTCATTCAGTGATAATAAATCTGTACCCATTGATAACAATTGATTTACAGTCACGAACCACGGTATTAGGACCAAAAGCCAAAGCTCTTATTTCCTCAGAGACAGAGTCATCATAAAAACTCAATACCTGAAATATAAATCAATATTAAACTTAATTAATTATTATTTTTATTATTTTAAACATTAATATTATTACCTTCAATTTTAACCAAGTAGAAAACTCTTTGCTATAAAAAGTTTTCCTCCTTTTCAAAGATAAAGAAAGATGCTTTCTACTATCTGATGTGTCATCTCCCGCTCTTCAAGGATTAATGTCGTCAATGTATATGATCCATGAATTCCTCCTATTTGAGTAAATGATGGAAAATTGGGTTCAATTTGCTCATACTCTTTTTCTTCATTTCTCATTGGTCTGTTAATTCTTATAGTAAGATCAGACAAATATATAGAGTATAAATCCATACATTCTTGAGCCAAGTAACCGTTCACAATAGAACCTTCAGGATGATTCCTATTACGAACATAAGACTTTAATGTGTACATATTTATTTTAGTTGGATACATCCAATGAAAAGAAATAGGTCCTCTGAGAAGTATTTTAGTTGGAATATGGACAGTCAGATGCAGCATGCATGTGAAAAATGATGGAGGAAATATTTTCTCTAACTCACACAAAATTAATGGGGAATATGACAACATTTTTTGCAAGAAAGACTTAGACAATTTCTTAGAACAAAGATCTCTAAACAAATGGCACAACCGAATAACAGCCACCCTTAAATTATTGGAGAAAAAGATGAAGACTTGTTATTGGAATAAACTCATACAAAAGGATGTGATAATCACGAGTCTTCAAATATTTTAGCTTCAACTATCTTATGTTGACCCATTTAGATATGTTTCTTGAATAGCCATAAAGAACTTTAATAGTCTCTAATACTTTTATTAATTTCTTTTTTTTCTGTAGGTGTCATCACATAAAAAGCACATGGAACTTTCTATTTATTTTCACTAATACACACATGATGCAATTCTGGTCTGATGCCCCAATCCACCAAGTCACACCGAGACTGTAAATCATTTTTTTTGTCTTTACCTTAACATTTAGAATAATAAAAAGAAACATTTCACACATATTTTTTTCAATGTGCATTACATCTAATAAATGACGTAAAAAATTGGTTAACCAATAAGGAAAATCAAGGAAGATACTTCTCTTCTTCCAATTGTAATAGGTTTCAGTGGAAACATTCTTTCTATTTCCAGATTTCATTTGACCTTTTCTAAATGAAAAACTAAAATCTTTCAATTAATTAAGCACATCAGTTCTAGACATACGTTGATGTGGATCGTTGGTCTCCATGGTATTGTCAAATCTTTGATGATTATTTCTATATGGATGGTCCATTGGTAAGAATCGTCGATGTCTCATAAAACTGAAACTACACCGATGTTTCATTCTTCTGGATCGTGTATTCTTCATACAAATAGGACATGATAATTTTTCCTTTGTGCTACATCTAGACATCATTGCATAAGCAGGAAAATCATTGATCATCCACATAAGCATAACACGCATATGAAATATGTCTTTCGAACATGCATTGTATGTGCGCACACCCACATCCCAAAGAAGTTTCAACTATTTTATTAAAGGTTGCATGTATATGTCTATATCATTGCTGGGATCAGAAGGGATAGATATGAGTATAATCATGAAAGTGAAATGTTTTTTCATACACAACCATGTGGGAAGATTATAAATGTGTATAAAAACTGACCATGTGCTGTGCAACATAAGAATCTTACCAAATGGATTAAAACTGTCACATGAAAGACCCAACCTCACATTACGCATGTCAGCTGCAAAATCAGGATATCGAGCATCAAATATCTACCATGAAAATCCATATGCAGGGTGAACCAACTCATCATTAGTCTCCTTTCTCTCGGTATCATGCTATCATATTTTTATTGATATTTCATCAAACATAAAATGATTTTGGAGTCTAGGGATCCATGGAAAGTGCCAGATTACTTTATGTGGAACACAGGATGGTGTTCCATCATATTTTGGCTTCCAGAGGGATGTGCCACATTTTATACAATCATTTCATTCAGCAGTTTCCTCCCAGAATAAACTGTAGTCTTTCGGGCAAGCATGAATTTTGTTTCTTGAAAATCCAAGTCCCTCAACTAAATTTCATGCCATATAGTGGTTTTAGGGAATATCTTCACCATCTAGAATTAAGTACTTCATGAAGGTAAGAATGTAATCGATGACAGTATTAGAAATCCCATACATAGTTTTCCCATGATGTTTTCAGGGTGAAAAAATTGAATTATGTTGCCATGACTCCAATATATAGATTACATTCTTACCTTCTTGAAGTACTTAAATCATCATTAAAAGTAATTAATTAAGAATATTCACTTATACTTCTACTGGAAATGGTCCACACACATCCATGTGTACCAATCATAGAATATCTATGGACCTTTCACCCCGTGCACCGAAAGGCGGCTTGGTAATTTTCCCTTGTAAACAAGCATGACATCTATCAAGTGATTTTAGCTCAGTAGAGTCTAAATAACCATCTTGGAATAGATTTGTCAAGCACTTCTCATTTACATGACCGATATATTGATTCCAAAACTGGGTGTTGTATGAGTCATGTGAGTTTTTTTCGTTATCGATTTACAACACTTGGTTTTCATAATTTAATACATAAAAAATGTTATTTAAATGCACCATACCATAACATACATTGTTATTATAAAAGAAACAACCCTTATTTCCAAACTTGAAAATAAATCCATCCATATCCAAACATGATACAAAAATTATGTTCTTGGTAATAGTAGGTACATAATAACATTTATATAAAACCAAAAGAATCATAAATAACAATGAGAGATGGTAATCACCAATAGCCAACGCAGCCAACCTCGTGCCATTGGTAGCTCGAAGATCCACCTCTCCTTTGGAAATCTTTCTAAATATACTTGGTTTCTACATTTGAATATATATTTGATCCCAACATGCCGTATCTAATACCCAAAGTGTAGAAATGAAAAGATTACACTAGATAACAAACACACCTTTAGCATCCCCATGTTTCTGGGTGTAGTTCCTCTTCTAGTGGCCTGACTTTCCACATGCAAAACATACTGCCTCCCATTCATTTCCCTGCCTCTAGATCTTTCTATTCTTGGAGGGATGGTACTCAAAGGCTTCAGACTGTTTATAAATCCTTGACCCCTTTTCCTTGTCCTTTCTCTTCTTATTCACTATAAGGACTATGGGTTTGTCATGCCCTATGTCTTTATCTACCTGGATAATCAATTTCAGAAGTTCCGATAGACTCTTATCATTATTGCTCATGTTGTAGTTAAAAATAAAGCTAGAGAAGGTCTTGGTCAGTGATGATAGGATGAGATCTGTACACAAATCATCAAGGAAATTAATCCCTAAGATGTCCAGGCGTTCGATGTAGCCAATAAGATTGACTACATGAGGCCCAACTAGCGCAAAATCTCCAATATTATTTGTTAACAAAGTGTTGGAGATCTCATATCTCTTCTGTCTCTCCTTATCTTGAGAGAGATCCTTAAGGTGAAACATCATGTTATACGCATCCATGTTTTCATGTTGCTTCAAGAGCTCATTAGACATGGACGACAGCATGAAACATTGTACATCTGTGGAATCATCCAAATGTTTTATATAGGGAGATATTTCCTCATCACTGGCCTCATTTCTAGGTACAACTGGAACAAGCTCCTCCAGCACATACAATTTCCTCTCGCAGCAAAGGATGATGTGTAAACACCTCTGCCACTCCTGAAAATTTGTGCCGATGAGAAAGTTTTACTTCTTGAGTATGTTTCATAGTGATATTTTTATGTCATTTTTCTTTCCATTCCTAAAAATTAAGATGAGGAAATATTTATCACTTTATCATGATAAAACTGAGACAAATAAATAGATTAATACTTATTAGTCTTCCACTATTTTATCGAACTCCAATAGCCCTCACCATTGACTTCAGAATATTGTGTTGCCTGAATATTCTAGTGGAAATGATCCATATTAACCTTCGCATTACCCCAACTAGGGTTGGCCAAGCAACTTTAAAGGTTTTAGGTAGGCATTCCAAATGCCAACTGCATTAACTCGCAGCTCCTTGATCCGCTGAGTGGACTCCCCAATCCTGAAATCCTTTTATTTTGTATTTCCTCAACCTTTGCCTCTTGGTAACACCAAGTCCTGCTGTGGAAGTCAACCCTTGATGTAAACCAAGTCAAGTAAACCTAAAACCTCGAATTAGAATTCCCTTATAATTGAAATCACCCCAACTAGGGTTGTTCAAGAACATTGAACTATGGTTTGATTCTAACCAATATTATGGAAGGCTATATCGACTTAATATTTCTTTGAGGGATTTTATCCTTATATGTAAATTTCCATTTTATTATCTTTCTTACATACTTGTTAATATTAAGTGGGATATACTTAAGTGATAACACACCCACAATAAATAAACCATGCAACTGATAGAAATAAAATAAATGGAATGATTGTGAGATTATTAGATTGGTTAGTTTATCTATTGGTCGATAAACTAACCCAAGACCTAGGGGAGAAACACCTTGATCCTTTTGGGTTCGCGTTTGCATCTTTCCACCTGTCCACCTTTGTATCTCCTTGGATTGGTTTCGCCTCGACTCCTAACTTGAGCCGCCTCCACTATATTGGAAGCTCCATCCATTACATATGATTTTATCTCACACACAAGTGAGGGGTAAAATGAGGTTTTACATAAAAGAAACCTTGGGCACACATGACCTACATATTAATGGGGATAAGGCTCACAGACCAACAATTTTAATTTAAATAAATAAATTAAAAGAAACCATCCACATAAAAAGGTCCTTGGGCATGCTGTGTACTCCGAAGAATTCCTAAGTACATATACACACCGACACCCCAGGCATGTATAAAAAACTTATCATGTGTTGTGCCCCAGATTTATGCCTGCACCATGGTACACACCAAAAAGGTTTGTATAATATAATAATAAATTTTAATAAATCTACGTAATTTAGATGAGTACACAGCGTGTAGTTCCTACTACACGGTGTGTACTATCGTTCACCGTCCATCTGAAGTACACGCCTGGGGTGTCAGTGTGTAGATGTACTTTAGAATTATTTAGAGTACAGATCATGTCTAGTGGGCCACATGCAATATAGTATTCACGTTACACGGTCTTCATCCGGGAAAGCCGTGTGTGGGGTACACAGTCCAACCCTAACCCGAATGGACTACACATCGTGTCTAGTGGGCCACACTATGTGTAATCCGAAAACCATGTACCTCTTATTTCTAGTCTACACACGAAGTCATTAAGACTCAGATAAACTCCAACACATGGATTGGTTTGGTAGACTAGTCCCGATGCATTGAACCTTGGATAGACAGCGTGTGAGGAAGAATACATCCCTTATATTCTAGTGTTATATGTCCAAGAACCTTTGTCACCTTCAGATGAGTTCTTCTATTTTATTTTGATCAAAATTAAAAGAAAATATCATTTATGTAAGGTGAATGAGAAACGAAAGAGGAGGAACAGATCTTAAGATTCAGATTTACAGAATGATTAATTTTAATTGAAACAACTAAATTATTAAATGTGTAAATCATTAATGAAAAAATTAAATAATTATAATCAACGATATGGCCCCTCTGATACCACTTTTAGGTTCCAGTCACAACAGAAGCATGTGGATGGGTGTACCCAACTTTAATTTTACCGTTAACAATGATTAATCCGAGATCCGTCACGATGATAAAACACCAGATCTTCAAAATAGAATGAAGAACGAAAAAAAGAGGGAAGTACCAAAATTTCAGAGAGGATCATCATATGTTGGTTATAATTAATTTAATTAAAAGATAATAATTACCTTGTTTGAATTCTCTCTACGTTGATGCTTTCGGTCATGATCCAATGTGATCTGTCATTGTGTCGTAGAAGCCAATTGTAGGATTCCTCTAGCGGCAATCCATATGTGCTCCACATATCTCTGGACATCACCAAAGGGATCCCTGGGTGCTAACATAGAATATCCTTTACTTTCTATGTTCAACTTCAATCGCCTTGAGATTCACTTCTAGAGCACTCTCCTTGATCTGGTAGAGGAGGATCTCTCTCGTAACTTGAGAGCATTCTTGGAGGAAAGAAATTCTCTCTTGGCCTGAGAGATTTTTCCAAATCCATTGTGCACAACCACAGAGAATAGATAGATCTAATGAGAATAATGTAATTGAAATTTTTATTAACTAGAATAATAAATTGAATTAATTATCCAAAGACATTTATTAATTTCATTTAATTCTTAGTAAGACCCCATGTCTAATAATAACATTTGACTATTATTATCATTTGAAATGCACACAATGAATTACACCTAATATTATTTAATTAAATAAATAATATTATTTCTCACAAATCCCCAGAAAAACTATATGATATGTATATTAATATACACAGTGTGTACTTTTGTTTTTCCATTTTCTTTATTTCATCCACCACATTTATTAGACCTTGAATAATGAATATTTATTTCTTAAACAAATATCACTGCATTATTCGCAAATAAATATATTATTTCACCCACAATATATTCTATCGAATAACTAGTTTCAAAATAAATGTGATCATGCATCCTTGAATAATTATTAAACCAAAACCGGGAATAATATTTATTCAATTTGTTAAATCGATATTTAACTAAGATACTTGGATACACTTAGTGTGTGACCTTATAGGCCTCTTTCTTAGTGGTATTAGGCGGAGCGTGCCTAAAATACAACGTTAGAATCTAGAAACATTCCAAGGAACCCATAGAGAAAGAAGTTAATGCCACAATGACATGTCACCTCATACAAACGCTTACCGTGTAATGTAATCCCTTTATCTCAATATCTCAAATCAAGTGGGTTGCATTCTAGTATCATCAACCTATTCACTCGATTAATATTTATTTTACCTCTCATAATTGAACTTTTACATTCCTCACCATGACCATGTATTTATTTAGGGTATATCAATTACATCAAAGGGCCTAAGATATCAACTTCTGTTATGGAACAAAAGGGAAAAATCCTTTCTCGCATTATCTATTAATGTAGTATTACTTGTGATGAACCCAACATATTCTACCTCACTACGAATAGTGTGTCATCATAGTTTTAATCAATACATCTAAGTGCGTGATTTTTAATACACATTAATAATAATCTTAAATTCTAAGGACCAATTCACACATCCGTAGATGGAAACATCCAACAACACTATAAAATGTGGATTTCCTACTGGCGGATCTCGTTCTCATAATATCCTCCTAGATATTACCAAGAGAGCACCCCATGAGATGTCGCCTTAAAGTTTTATGATTCCTCACCCCTAATGGCCTGTATTGTTTTTTTCCCTGAAATAACATCATTCGGCCATAAAAAATATATTCAAGAATAGTTTTATGACACTTCCAGGTTCTCATCATAGCAGAGATCTACTATGACCCTTTAGTGAAACAACTATCCTTAGGACATCATCACATGAATTTTTACACATAATAACAACCAAGATATGGTAAGGTATTTATTAATATTAAAATCCATGAATACAAGTTTATCATAAAGTAAAAAGTAGTTGGTTCTAGGCCACCAACTCTAACAATGATCCCTTTAAACTCTCATTATATTCAGAACTCCATGGTCCTTCCTACTTAAAGCATCCTCCACCTTATTTTCCTTCCCTAGGTGGTAGTATATTGTGAAATCATAATCCCTGTGTAGCTCAATCCATCTCCTCTATCTCAAGTTGAGTTATTTCTATGAGAAAATATATTTCAAACTCTTGTGATCTGTATATATTTCTCATCTTTCACCATAAAGATAGTCTCTCCATATATTCAAAGAAATGATTATTGCTGCTAACTCAAGATCATGAGTTGAATAGTTTTGTTCATGAATTTTTAATTGCCTTGATGAATATGAAATAACCCTATCATTTTTCATAAGAACACAACCAAGTCCTTTTCTTGATGCATTACTATAAATCACAAACCCATCATTCCCAGATGGTAAAATCCAGATAAGAGCATTGAATAATATTCTCTTAAAATTTTCAAAACATTCTTTACACACTTTTATCTAAACAAATTTAACCCCTTTACGTGTAAACTTGGTTAATGGGTTTTCCAATCAGGAAAAATTCTGGACAAAATGCTAATAGTAACCTGCTAAACTAATAAAACTGTATACCTCAGTTATACTCATCGGTTCTATCCATTCGTGGATTGCCTTTTTCTTTGCAGGATCAATAGATATTCCATCATTGGATACAATATAACCAAGAAAAGAAATTTCCTGAAGCCAGAATTCACACTTTCTAAACTTCTCATATAATTTATTTCTTCTAAGAGTCTTCAGAACAATCCGAAAGTGGTTCTCATGGTCTTCATAGATTTTGGAGTATACCAAGATATCATCAATAAATAATATGAAAAAATCATCAAGATATTCTTTTAACACTTTGTTCATTAGATCCATGAAAATAGAGGGTTTATTAGTCATTTCAAACGACATTACTATAAAATCGTAATGTCCATACTTGATTCAGAATGCTATATTTAGAATATCTTTCTACTTTATACACAATTGATGATATCCAGATCGAAGGTTAATCTTCAAAAAATATAGATCACCATGAATTTGATCAAACAAATAATTAATGTGAGTCAGAGGATACTTGTTCTTTATTGTAATCGCATTTATTTCTCTATAGTCAATGCACAACCTCATTGATCCATCTTTCTTCTTAACAAAAATAACTAGGGATCCTCATAGAGAAATACTAGGGTGAATAAATCCCTTATTGCTCAACTCCTCTAGTTTTTTTATTTATCTCTACTAATTCCACAGTGGTCATTCTATAGAGTGTTTTTGATATTGGTCTTATATCAGGGATTAAATCAATAGAAAACTTAACCTCCTACTCTGGAGTATGTCCAAGTAAATACTCTAGAAATACATAAATGTATTATTTTACAATAGGTACATCCTCAATTTGAATATTTCTTTCTTAATCCTTAGATGTTACTTCCTCTTAATTCCCAAGAAAATCTTTCAGTAAAGCTACTAGGGGTGGATCTAGATAAGAATCAGATGATGAAGTTTCTACTCTAAAGATAATGGATTCTACATCTTCCTCACAAATTGTAACTTCCTTCTTCTTGAAATAAATTTTCACATCATATTTTGATATCCAATCCATACCAAGGATTATATCAAATTCAACCATAGGTATGATGATAAAGTTAGTAGATAAAGCACATTTATATGCCATAATGGGGACTTCTTGAAACATCTTTGTTACAATGAGACTTCCATTAGAGGTTTTGACTAACAACTCCCTTGTTAATGTGAATTGGAAATATATAATTTTTAAAGAAAATTGAGAAGATATAAAGGAATGCAAGTATCTAGAATCAAAAAAATATTTAGCTAAATTTTAGGAGATAATTAAAGTAACTACCCCCACATAATTAAGAAATTCAACCTCAGTAGTTGTGATCATAAAAGATTAGCCTTGCTCCCTTATCCTTTTCTAGGTAAAGTTTCCTTGACGTTTAGGAAAATCATTTTCATAATTTCCAAAATCTTTACAATTGTAACATTGAACATTGGTAGCTTCTTTCTTTCCCTTGCAATTGTGATCTCAATGGACTTTTTCTCCACACTTGTAAAAAACTCCCATCCCCTTTAGGAAAGTATCATGGTGTTTCTTCTCAAAATTATTACAGTGTGGAAAGTCAAAGTTTCCTTTATTCCCCTTATTTCCTTTTCCAGAGTGTTCATCGACCCTTTTATTCTCTTGATTTCCTTTAAATTCATAAGACTTAGATAATTCCTTTTCCATATTGATAGCACATGAGACTACATCTTTGTATGATGAGAAATATTTTGAGAAAAGTACTCAACAGAGAAATGGTTTTAACCCATCAAATAATTGATCAATCTTAATTCATGGGTCACATATGTAGTCTGCAACATTCCTTTCTAACCTTGTGAAGTTAGCCTCATACTTTTCAACATTCTTGTAACACCCCAAGGTTTTGAAAATAAATATAGAATGCAATTTTATAATCTATCCATTAAACACAACTTTGCCTCTTCTATGTTTTGAATTTCGAAAAATGGTCATCTAGAGTTGTGTTTAGTAAGTCATTTGGAGTCTGATAGAACAAACATGATTTTTGGTGAATAGTAACATACTCTTATGAATAGTAATATGAATAGTAATATGACCCTTATGAATAGTAAATAATGATATTATTTTATTTTCTTAAGGTAATAAAATAATGAGAACTTAATTAATTTTTCAATGTGATATAAAACTAATTGCACCTTAAAATTCTTATTTTTCGAATTAAATATGACCTTATTTAAAAATTAAATTAATAATATTTAAAAATTAATTTTGAAAAATGGAGTTCATTTTTAAATTCTACACGTTGAAAAATGGTAGGGGTAAATTTTTGAAATTTTTCGGAAATTCTAGAATTTTTGATGAATAGCGAAATACGATAAAATACTGTATATAAAAATTATCAGTTAAATACACTATTTATGACATCATAAGTGATGTAAGACCACTTGGTTTGAACTAACATGCACTTATTACTATTATGGGTCACATGAAACAACACTATTGGTTGTCTTGAGGGAAATAATAAAACAATGAATTAAATATTCAAAATTTACTCCTCTCCTCCACTATAAAACCCCTCACCACTCCCTATTCTCTTCACTACTCTAAGACTTGAAGATCCTCAAAGTTCTGCCCAATTACCCTTCCCTAGTCACTCCCCATGAACAGGAAGCTCTTAGTCTTGCCAAAAGACCAAAATACCTTCCCTTAAGGAGGTTTTTGAGGAAGTTATTTCAAGAGGTAAAACACCATTCTTTTTCATTTAGTTTCATTTAAATTTATCTTCTTTTGTTATCCTATCCTCACATCCTCTGTAAAAATGACCATGATAAGTCCAGTATCATCTATATACTGGATTTATATCATGTTAATTGAATAACCATCATAAATATTCTTACTCCCTCCCTTTTATTTTTATAAACGAAATCAACATCCATGAGGTTCTAATTTATAGATTTCATGGATGAAGAAGTTTTGTTCTTCAATTTATTCTTCATTACTGGCCATGAAACCATATTTATGGTTGAAACAGACTATAATATATGTATTATAACCGAATTAATATTCAGGAACTAGAATATGTACATATAATTAAGTTATATGACAAAACTAGTTCATAATAATCCAAATACCGTCGAATAATCGAAGTGGTTGTCATCTAATGATTCATCCTCATTCCATGTAACCAAATGATAGAAATGACCACAATCAATTCTATATGTTCATAAATAATATATAATTTTAATTCTGGATATTTATAACCATTCCACATGAACTCCATTACTTAAAAACAAGTGAACCAATTATGAAAATAAAGAAAACAAACACCCTGGAACAACGAAATTCAATATAATAAATTAGAAATAAGGGTATAAATGAACTAAAATAAATTATGATAAAATAAATATGTGTATAAGAGGTTCTTAAATAAGTTATTAATAAGTATAATTTCATATTCCAGGATCTTAAGTTCAAGAGCAGAACACGTTTGGAGTTAAGGTAAGGGTTTTTTCACCCGAACTTTCATTTTCATTCGGGTTACTTTCATTGTCTAAATTACCTCAATAAAATTCTTATGTATTGTTATGTACTCCTCATAGATTCTGTGTGAGTATTATATATGTTTTCCAACCATAAACCTTTCTTATTTTATGGGTGGTAACATGTTTTAAAAGAAATATTCAAAATTGTTTCCAAAATACAAGCCCGATTCAAGGGAATTTCTCAAATTCTTACCTATTTTCAAGGGCACTCTATAATCTATTTTGGAAACCATTATATTTATAAAATCACTCATTTTAATATGAAAATACTATCTTACTGCACTTCTGGTTTTATGCAAATATTTTTCCTAAAGAAATATTATTTTCAAAATAAGAGTATTTATCTCAAGATTGCTTAATGATTTTATAAGAGTATTCTCATTTGATTCAATACTCTTGTTGATTATTATGTATTGTTGGGGTTAATCATTTATGATGTCATATACCATATTTTATTGGATGGTTTATGAATAACTTTATTTTGGATGATCTATCCTAAAACCATTCACCATATTATTCCGAATGGTTAGTGTTTATGTTCAATGACTGGGGAAAGTTAGTTGCATTTCATATGATAGTTTAAATATGAATGTATATGTTGTTATGTTTATCCCCACTCATATGAGGAATTAATTGGACTTATTATGTGATGGGTGGGGCGTGCTATATCCCCTCGATGCATCAGTAGTTCTCATGAGACAAATAGACGTGGAATTAGACGTGACCTTTCCCAATTTGATATATGAATTTTGGTCGAGGCCTTAATCATTAGATGTCTTGACCGAGGCCTTGAAAAAATGTTTCAGAATGTTCGGAACACGCAATTCCCTCATTATGAATCTAGTAATTGAAATATCATGTGGTTATTCTACTAGTTGAATACCCATGATTATGTTTTATTATGACATTATTTACTCAGCTCTTATTCCTGTCATAATGTGTTCAAAATTATTATTAAAGGAACGTGTTTGCAATTATTCACCATGTCTTATGTTTATGCTATCTTCCGCCGTATTTCTTACCCTTACTAAGTGTTTGAGATCACCCCTATCTTATGTTTCATTTTACCCAGGATATGAAGAAGTAAATTATGAATGACTTGAAAGAATGATCTAGGAGGCATTGATGTTTCTAATGGATTAAATTAGTGTTTTATTTCCCTTTATGATGTAAAGTTGAAATTTTTTATGTATCTTGTTTCCATTAATACTAAACTACTCAGTCCTTCAGGATGATTATTCCTTGTTTGTATGCCAATAAGGCACCGACTCTGGGCAACTGGGGTCGAGTCCTTACAGTTGGTATCAGAGGAGGTTTAGTAGAAAACTTGAAAACTAGATTTAAGAAACGTAGATTAGGGAATAATCCCTATGCGAGTTTTTGAGGATAAACATAAAATACCGTCCTAGTATTTTGGTAAGGAATAGATTATGTGGATCATTCAAGAAATACATCCCTGTCTGGATACGAGAAGGTAGAGGTGGCTCTGGCACAGATATACCTAGGAGTGAAAGCTCCGACAAGGAGTTTTGAGCTTGACCCGGGGTATCCTGGTATACGACAGCGGGCCTTGCTCCACTCTTGGTTACGACACTCCTGGGAGATATGCTTAGGGTAATTCACGTTTTCTTTACAAGCCATTATGAAGGATTTAAATGTAAAATTTTCCTCAAAGAAACCATTTTTGTAGGGGATTATCCATGCATAAGATTTCAATTTGTGCCAAGTATTTTTTTAAGATTATACATTATGATTCATAACTTAATCTAGTGTATGCCATTATCTAGATATGGAACCTAGTGGAAGGAATGGAAACCGCACGAACACACGTGTCCCCTGTAGGGATTTCCCTCCGATGCAAGATAATGATGTCTGCTCTGGTGCTGTGACTCGTGCTGAGCAACTCATAACTATACTAAGACAACTTACTCAGGTTATGAATAATAAACTTACCTGCATGGAGCATCTAGATCCACCACATGGAGGAGCTATATTAGATCGCTTTATGCGACAATAACCTCCATCATTCAACGGGACTACAAACCCTTTTGTAGAAAAGTAGTGGATATGTTCCCTTGAGAATATATTTCTCTCCTTTGGATGTAATGAAATAGAGAAGGTCATCATGGCAGTCTATCATCTATCGGGAGATGCGGATCAGTGGTGGTCATTAATCCAAAACACAAAGGAGGAGGAAGAAATAGAGGAGATGTAATGGAGGGACTTTAAGGAAATATTCCTGGAGAAATACTTTCCCCGTGAACAAAGAGCGGATATAGAGAGGCAATTATTGAATCTGAGGCAGAAGGAAGATGAGAATGTTGCAAAGTATGAATTTAACTTCACAAGGTTAGCAAGACATGCTGTGGAATACATATGAAATTCAAGGAGAAAAATTGATTGATTCTTTGATGTCCTAAATCCATTACTCCAGCGGGCACTGGTCTCCTAAAGTTTTTCATCATATGAGGATATAGTTTTATGTGCTATCAAGACAGAAAAAGAATTCTCTAAGTCTTATGACTTTAAGGGAAAGCAAGAAAAGAAGAGGGCTGCTGAAAACCCTAGGAAAGGAAATAAGGAAACAGGGAAGAAGGGAAGAGTTGAATTTCCACTATGTGACAATTTTGGAAGGAAACACCCTGGTGCGTGCTTAAAAGGAAAAAGAGTATGCTACAAATGTGGTCAGAAAGGCCATCTTACTGGTGATTGCAAAGGGAAGAAGTAATCCAATGATGGTCAATGCTATAATTTTCGGGAGATGGGAAACTATGATAATGATTGTCCAAAGCGTCAAGGAAATATGCAATAGACAAGGCCAAGGGATCAGGGAGAATATTATGCAATCACAACTACAGAGGTTGAAGTTCTGAATGATGTGGTGGCAGGTACTTTGATCATTTTATCAAACTTAGCCAATGCGTTATTTGATTCTGGATCATCGCATTGTTTCATATCTTCCCGATTTTCTAATAAAATTAGATATTTCCAATTTGATTTAACAAGGGAGTTATCAGTAAAAACACCTAAGGGAAGTATCATTGCAACAAATTTTTATGAATCAGTTCCTATTAGGGCATATAAATGATCTTTATCTGCTGATCTTATTGTCATACCCATGATTGAATTTGATATAATCCTCGGTATGGATTGGATTTCGGACCATGATGCAAAAAATTATTGTAAGAAGAAGGAGGTTGCAATTTTATATGATAATAAGGAGTACCTTATCTTTAGAGAAGAAAATTCACCACCGGATTCTTATCTAGATCAACCCCCAGTAGCTCAAATAAATTTAATTATCATGGATAAAGAGAATGAAATAACTATGGGTGAGGAAAATAATGTTCAAATAGAATATGTACCTGTTGTGAAAGAATATATTGATGTATTTCTAGAGGATTTACCTGGACATCCTTCAGAGTAGGAAATTGAGTTTTCCATTGACTTAATTCCTGGTTCAAGACCCATATCAAATACCCCTTATATAATGACCACTGTGGAGTTAGTGGAGCTAAAGAAACAACTAGAGGAATTGAGTGATAAAGGATTTATTCGCCCTAGTGTTTCTCCATGGGGAGCCCCTGTTCTTTTCGTTAAGAAGAAAGATGGTTCTATGAGGTTGTGAATTGATTATAGGGAAATCAATGCTATTACAATAAAGAATAAGTATCCTCTTCCATGAATTGATTATTTATTCGATCAACTTCATGAAGCCCAATATTTTTCGAAGATTGATCTTAGATCTGGATATCATCAGTTTCTTGTGAGAAAGGAAGACATTCCAAAAACAACATTTCGAACTAGGTACAAACATTATGAGTTTACAGTAATGCCTTTTGGACTAACCAATGCACCATCTATTTTCATAGATCTCATGAACAGAGTCTTCAAGGAATATCTTGATGACTTTGTAGTGGTGTTTATCGATGATATCCTGGTTTACCCTAAGATCTATGAAGATCATGAAAATCACTTGCACACTATTCTGAAGTCTCTGAGAAGAAATGAATTATATGGGAAGTTCAGCAAGTGTGAATTCTGGCTCCAATCAGTTTCTTTTCTAGGCCACATTGTCTCTAAGGATGGAATATCTATAGATCCTGTGAATACAAAGGCTGTTCAAGAATGGACTACTCTAACGAACGTAACTGAGGTACGTAGTTTTATTGGTTTAACAGGTTATTATTGGGGTTTCGTTCAGAACTTCACCCGTTTATCCAACCTAATGACCAAGATCACACGAAAAGGGGTTAAGTTTGTATGGACCAAGGAATGTAAAGAGTGTTTTGAATAATTGAAGAGGAGGTCAGTGAATGCTCCGATCCTAACCCTACCATTGGTGAATGATGGGTTTGTTATCTATAGTGACACATCAAAGAAATGACTTGGTTGTGTCCTTATGTATAATGATCAAGTGATTTCCTATGTGTCTAGGTAGCTAAAAATTCATGAACAAAACTATCCAACTCATGTTTTTGAGTTAGCAGCAGTAATATTTTCTCTGAATATTTGGAGACATTACCTCTATGGCGAGAAATGTGATATATATACAGATCATAAGAGTTTGAAATATATATTCTCACATAAAGAACTCAACATGAGACAATAAAGATAGCTCGAGCTACTCAAAGACTACAATTTCACAATACACTACCACCCCAAGAAGGAAAATAAGGTGACAGATGCTTTGAGTAGAAATGACTACAGAATTCTGAACAAGATGAGAGTTGAAAGGGATCATCTATTCATGGATATTGTAAATATGGATATGATAATTATCAAGGAAGGTAACACGTCACTAATTTTTCAAATGATTTCCAAACCTGCTTTAATGGAAAAGATAAAATGTTCTCAGGCTGATGATGAGGAGTTTCAAAAGAAAATTAAAGTTATAAATGATGGGAGTTTGACTGACTTCACATATGAAGGTGGAATTTTGAAATTCAGGAAGAGGATTTGTGTTCCCACTATTCCTGAGCTAAAGAGGGAACTATTTGATGATGCTCATAGATCTAATTTCTCTATACACCCTGGTAGCGCAAATATGTTTAGAGATCTAAATGAAAATTTTTGGTGGGAAAACATGAAGAGAGATATTGCTGATTACGTGTCGAGATGTTTGGTTTGTCCATAGGTGAAGGCAGGAAGACAACATCCTGGTGGAGTCATGCAACCCCTTCCTATAACTATGTGGAAATGGGATGATATTACATTGGAATTTGTCATGAGGCTACCAAAGACTCCAAGAAAGAATGATACGATATGGGTCATTGTTGACTGTCTTACAAAATCTTCACATTTTCTTGCTATAAGGGAAGATTTACCACTTGAATATTTATCAAGAATATATATTAATGAAGTTGTAAGACTTCATGGTGTACCCTCATCAATTGTTTCCAATCATGATCCCCATTTTACATCACGATTCTGGAAGAGTCTTGAGAAGGCCCTAGATACTGATATTTGTTTGAGCACTACCTACCACCCACAAAGTGATGGAAAATCAGAACAGACTATTCAAACGTTGGAAGACATGTTGAGGTCTTGTTCACTTGATTTTCAAGTCACGTGGGATCATTATTTACCTCTCGTGGAATTTTCCTACAATAATAGCTTCCATTAAAGTATTCAGATGACACCCTATGAAGAATTATATGGGAAGAGATTCCATACACCAAATTGCTGGGATGATGCTGGTGAAAGAAAGATCGTGGGCCCAGAACTTGTTGAAGAAACAACTGAAAAAGTTAAGATTATCCAAAACCATATCAAAACAGATCAAAGTAGGTAAAAGATCTACACTGATAACTGAAGGAAGGATTTTTAATTTCAAGATGGTGATCACATTTTCTTAAAGGTATCTCCATGGAAGGGTATTATATGATTCGGTAAGAAGGGAAAATTATGTCCCAGGTACATCGAACCTTTTGAAATTCTGGACTGAATTGGAGCTGTGGCTTATTATTTGGAAATGTCGCCAAGTCTCTCTAAGGTTCACAATGTGTTCCACATGTCAAAGTTAAGAAAGTACATGCCAGACCCAACACATGTACTCACTTATGAAGAAGTAGAACTTGAGCCCGATCTATCTTATTGTGAAGAGCCTATCAATATTCTTGATACTAGAGAACAAGTATTGAGAAATCAGACGAATCATCTGGTAAAGGTTATTTGGTAGAGCCATAAGATGGAGGAAGAAACATGGGAGCATGAGGAGCTTATGTTAAAAACATAACAGAATCTTTTTAGGTAATATTTTGTGAATTTAGAGGACAAAATTTTTGTAAGGAAGGGATAATGTAACACCCCAAGGTTTTGAAAATAAATATAGAATGCAATTTTTTAATCTATCCATTAAACACAAATTTTCCTCTTCTATGTTTTGAATTTCAAAAAATGGTCATCTAAAGTTGTGTTCAGTAATTCATTTGGAGTCTGATAGAACAAACTTGATTTTTGGTGAATAGTAACATACCCTTATGAATAGTAATATGACCCTTATGAATAGTAAATAATGATATTATTTTATTTTCTTAAGGTAATAAGATAATGAGATCATAATTAATTTTTCTATGTGATATAAAACTAATTGCACCTTAAAATTGTTATTTTTCGAATTAACTATGACCTTATTTAAAAATTAAATTAATAATATTTAGAAAATTAATTTTGAAAAATGGAGTTCATTTTTGAATTCTACACATCGAAAAATGGTAGGGGTAAATTTTTGGGATTTTTCTGAAATTCTAGAATTTTTTATGAATAGTGAAATACGATAAAATACTGTATATACAAATTATCAGTTAAATACACTATCTATGACATCATAAGTGATGTAAGATGTAATGTCCCGGTTCCGGGTGCCACTCAACAGGTTCCTTAAACTCGGTTCGCTACGTGACCTCAAGCGCATTTCCCCAAACGCCAGAGGCTGCCGACTAGCAGCGAGGGCCTAGGTCTGATAGTGGGGAAACTATGCCCTCATTTGTCAAAGTGTAGCGCAACGAAATGAAATAAAACATACAACAACAGCGGAATTCGTAAACCATACACAACTGAATTAAACAACTGCAATAGAAATAACCAACGAGTATATAAATAATGGTGCAACATGCCTCAAATTCTAAGAAAGCATCCAGAACATGTTACACAACAATACAGTACAGTACAAGTACAGGAAAGTAAAATAGAACAAAACAGACGGTAGCATCGTGAGCCTAAGCCCGGTCCCATGCTTCCCTACTCCTCAGCAGCAATCAAGTACCTGTATAGGGACTCTTGCCCCTATCCACACCTGCAGAAATGTAATCTGTTTGGGCTGAAAATCATGACCCAAACAGGGTGTGAGAAATAATCTCAGTAGGCACCCACCAAAGGCCCGTGCTCAACTATGTGTAAACATGAAACAATAGTGTGCAAAAGTAAATGCAGTAAACCAAGAAGTACTCAAAAGTAACTAACTTACCAGTTATATTGCCATTTTAATATCCATTTAATCATTTAATTTAAAATATCACAACAGTGAATATTCTAAGTAAATAGCCAACGTCCTCAGACATGTAAACCCCTACCCATAGGTAAAGATAATCCAAACACAAGAATCTGCCCACAGGCATACGGATATTGCCCTCGGGCATACAAAAGTTTCACCCTCAGGCACATAGTCTATTGCCCACAGGCACGGAAGAAGTTACCCTCAGGCTAAGAGAATATTTCCCTCAGGCTAATACAGTCATTCCCTCAGGCTATAGTAAAACACTGCCCTCAGGCACAAGTAACCGGTCCATGCCCAACATGTAAATAAGTAGTTCACATGCAATTCCTCTCAACGTAAAAGTAATGTGCAAAATAAATAAGGCATACCCTCGAGTATCCTGGCCAAATGGCTAAACAGAGGAACGCACCCCTGGGGTGGTCCTGGATCCAAGCAGCGATCCCAAACAGCATTTTAATATCACATTTAATTACCTATACAATTTTAGATATTTAAACAGCTACGGCCTCAGCCACACGACACTCCAACATGGGTTCATGGCACAACAAAAACACAAAAAACACTGCAGTTGGAAAATAAACACAAATCCACCTACCTTTAACACCCACGAAGGATATACGCGAATGATGATCCGCGATTCGTCCTAGAACATCGTAGATCTGAGGTGAAAGAAAACCTCATTTAAACCTAAATAACTTCCCTTAGAAGAAGAATTGGCAAGAGACACACCAGGAGAAGGAAGCTCTTACCCATGCAGTTCCAACGAGATCGTCCGAGCCGGAAACAGATTCCTGACGTGCGCTCGACTGATCTCCAAAGCTCCGAACTTTCTCTCCTGAGCCCTCTTCCCGTTCTAAGCCTTCCCTATGAACAGGGGAGGCTACTTCTCATTTTAAGCGAAAAAACAAAGTACACAGTGTGTATTTTTAAGTACACGGCGTGTACTTCCCATTTTTTAACTGTTCCTCCAGCGGTTTCCCACCAGCATGACACTGTTCACCTGCCAACAAGACTATACGGCGTGTCTCCTTGAGTACACGGAGTGTGCTATCACACAGCTGGCCACCGCCTTACTATTCGCCTACCGACTGACTACACGGTGTATAAAGGACCACTACACGGCGTGTAGTAGGTTTCTACATCCTTCATCACTGACATACTCACACGCCCCGTGTACTCATCCCACACGGCCAAAAGTACACGGCGTGTACTTTCCAAAATTTGGGATTTTCCCCATTTTCCTTATTTCCTAAAAACAAACTTAAAGAAAAACGAAAATAAGAAACCCGTACCTCAGAAATAAGAACCGGGTTCTTACAAACTTCCCCCCTTAAAGAAATTCGTCCCCGAATTTTCCTTCCAAGGGTGGCGAAGATAAAGCTGAGAATAACTCTGGACACTGAGCACGTACGTCGGTCTCCCACTCCCAGGTTTCGTCCTACACTTGGCCATGCTTCCATAGCACCCGTACAAGAGGAACTGACCGACCCCAGAGAACATTCGTGATTCTATCAACGATACTAATCGGATGCTCCTCAAAGGACGCATCTAACTCCAACTCAACCTCCTCAGGCTGAAAAACATGAGACGGGTCTGAATAATAGTGGCGCAACTGAGATACATGGAAGACATCATGCATGGCTCGGTACCTCTATGGTAACTGCAACCGATAGGCAACCGGCCTGACTCTCTCCAGAATCTCAAATGGCCCCACATACCTCGGTGAAAGTTTACCCTGTCTCCTGATCCGCCTGTGTCCCAGCCTCGGCGATACACGCAAGAAAACCTTATCCCCAACCACGAACTCTAAAGGTTATCTACGTCGATCAGCATAATATTTCTGATGATACTGTACGGTAGCCATATGCTTCTGAATCAACTAGACCTGCTTAGAAGTCTCCTGTACGAGATGTGGTCCCAGTAAAGCTACCTTAATTGCCTCTAACCAGCACAAGGGTGATCGGCATGACCTACCATATAAATCTTGGTATGGTGACATCCCAATAGTTTCCTAAAAACTATTATTGTAGTCAAACTCAACTAGGGGTATATGCTTCTCATAAGAGCCCCCAAAGTCTAGGATGCATACACGTAGCATGTCCTCTAGCACCTGTATCGTACGCTCTGACTAGCCATCTGTTTGAGGGTGGTAAGCCATGCTCAGAAGCACCAGTGTACCTAGTGCCCTATGAAAACTCTTCCAGAAACGAGACGTAAAGTGGGCGTCCCTATCTGAAATGATAGAACAAGGAACCCCATGAAGACGTACGATCTCTCGGATATACAACTTCCTGAGATTGTCAACACCGAAGGTCTCCTTAATCAGCAAAAAGTGAGCTACCTTTGTGAGTCTATCCACAACAACCCACATGGAATCATTGACTTAAGGTGACCTTGGAAACCCAGTCACGAAGTCCATAGTGACATCATCCCATTTCCACTCTGGGATGGGTAACTGCTGTAACAGTCCGACTGGCCTCTGATGCTCCGCCTTCACCTGCTGACAGGTGGAACACCTCGTAACAAAAACAGCTACATCTCTCTTCATACCCGGCCACCAGTACTGACGTCTCAAGTCTCGGTACATCTTGGTAACCCCGAGATGAACTTCCCAAGCTGAAGCATGAAACTCCTGCATCATATCCTCGCGTATATCTCCTGGAACCCATACTTGTCCATGGAAACACAGAACCTCATCATCGCCTATCGTCCAACCAGGAGGAGGGTCCTCACTTGCCACCGACTCCCGTAGAACTAGGCCTTCTGAATCAGATAGTTGTATCATCCTCACTCTATCTAGGAGGGTATAAGTCACCGCTAAAGAGGAAAGATATGTCTGCCCCTAACTGTCATGCACCTCCAAATGCATCTCAGAGAACAATGCCATGAGCTTCTACTCATCACTGGCCTCCTGCACAGCCTGTATTTGAGTCTTCCTGCTCAGTGCATCCGCTACTGCATTACCTTTACCAGGTGTATATGCAAGCTCAAAATCAAAGGACCGAAGGTATTTGACCCACCTTCGCTACCTCAGATTCAAGTCACGCTGAGTAAAAATATACTTGAGACTTTTTTGGTCGGTGAAAACCACAAAATGATCTCCCAAAAGATAATGTCTTCAACAGTGCAACGCATGAACAACTACAGCCAACTCGAGATCATGCGTCGGGTAATTCCTCTCATGTGGCCTCAACTGCCGAGACCCGTACGCAACTATTCGATCTCCCTGCATCAACACCGCTCCCAACCCAATACCTGATGCATCACAGTAAACTGTATAGATCTTACCCTACTCTAGAAGTATCAGGATCAGTGCTGATATCAAATTTTCCTTTATCTACTGGAAGTCTATCTCACAAGATTCCGTCCAAACGAACTCCACACCCTTCTTAGTCAAACCCGTCAATGGCGCGACTAAGCAGGAGAAGTCCTGGATGAAACGTCTGTAGTAACCAGCGAGCCCTAAAAAACTTCGTATCTCAAACACGTTCTTAGGCTTATCCAAGGAGAATACTACTCTCACCTTCTCTGGGTCTACTGAAACTCCTACCTCTGAGATGATATGACCCAGGAAGTGAATCTGGTCCATCCAAAAGTGGCACTTTGAGAGCTTAGCATATAGCCGATGCTCTCTCGGTGTACTCAATACGATCCCAAGATGGGTGGCATGGTCGTGTCGAGTGTGAGAGTACACCAAGATTTCGTCCACGAATACTACCATGAAAGAATCCAGATAAGGATGGAACACACAATTCATCAGAGCCATGAAAACTGCTGGTGCGTTCGTGAGTCTGAACGACATAACCAAGTACTCATATAGACCATACCTACTTCTGAAGGTTGTAAGTAGTATATCCGACGGTCTCACGCGCAACTGGTGATATCCTGATCTCAAGTCAATCTTCAAGAACACTCATGATCCACAAAGTTGATAAAAAAGATCATCAATCCTCAGCAAGGGATATCGGTTCTTAACCGTCAACTGGTTCAGCTTCCAATAATCCACACAGAGTCTGAGGGTACCGTCCACCTTCTTTGTAAAAAGGATAGGCGAACCCCAAGGAGAAGTAATGGGTCGGATGAAACCCTTTGCCTGTAACTCCTCTAACTGCCTCTTGAGATCCTGCAACTTAGGCGTGGCCATCCTATAAAGAGGAATGGACACCGGTGTTACCCCTGGAACAAGATCAATAGATAAGTACACCTCACGCTCTGGAGGAAGACCTGAAAAGTCTTCCAGGAAGACATCTCTGAAATGATCAACCATTGGAGGGAAATCTGCCTGAAAAGTCCCCTGATCATCCAGATATAAACTCGCAATCTGGGCTGTGACTCCACCTCGCCCATGATGCTCTGGTCCAGCTCAACTCGCCTGAACATCCCATTCGCCCTTGTATAGAAACTCTCCACCCTCTAGTGATGTGAAACTCACCCTACGACGATAGAAGTCTATAAAGGCTCGAAAGGGAACCAACCAGTCCATCCTGAGAATGACTTCATAAGCTGTAATCTCCAAGACATAGAGGTTCCAAAGAAAGTGACACCCACCAACCTCAAGAGGGCACTCCTTACACTGATGCACACTAGCCATTATAGTCCCCAACAGAGTGTTTAGTGTCATGATATCAGAAGAAGTAGAAACACAGAACCCAAGCCTCTCCACAACGGGTACAAATATGAAACTATGTGTAGCACCTGTATCAAAAAGTACTGAAGATAAAACAGAAGCTACTAGAATAGTACCTATGACTGTAGAAGGTCCGAGATCCTGCTCGTGCTAGGTCTGTTGCACTGCGTATGTCTGCCCAGTGCCGCAGCCCTGCGACATAGCCTGACTACCCTGCGCTATCCCGCCCTGATGCCTCTGAGATCCTGGTGTCTGGCTACCACGGCCATGACCACCATCTTTGCCTGCATGCCCTGACGTATTCCAGTTCCCTGACTGGTAAGAGGCTGCTGGTCCTACTCCTGCACGCGGAGTCTTCACAGAACTCCTCTCACTATCCAATGGTGGAAACACCCTTTAAAAGTGCTGCAGATGACCCATATTGCCGCAAGCTCGGCACTCCACTGGGTCTCGTGGACACTGTGGCCTCTTGTGCCCCTCTCTACCACACTGGTAGCACATGAACTGGCCACCTCACACATTATTCTGGCTGGTACTGCCACCCTGAGAGAAGTCCACCCATCTCTTCCTCTTACCAGTAGAAATAGTACCAGAAACTAGTGCTGAACCGCCCTGGCCCACACCACCAGCTTCCCGAAGGTTCCTCTCTATAATCAACACCTAGTTCACGATAGCATGTACTGAAGGCAACCTAAAAACATTCACCAGTGCTCGAATGTCATAACGAAGACCATCCTCAAAGTGCCTGGATCTCAACGTCTCCTCGCCCACTAGAGCGGGTGAAAAACGCTGAAGCTCGGTGAAACAAGCAGAATAGTCCATCACTAACATAGCGCCCTGCTACAGATTCATGAACTCTAGAGCTCTATCTGCCCTCAGCGTATCTGGGAAAAATAATTCATACAAGACTGCCTGAAAATCTTCCCATACCATGTCTTTGTGATGATCTGACTCGGTGGTAACATCCCAACACCTCTTGGCGGAATCACGCAGCATGTATGTCTCTAGCTTGACCCTCCACCCTGGAGGCATCTCAAAATTCTAAAAAATAGTCTGCATAGACCCCATCCAAGACTCCGAAACCTATGGTCCGCCATCCCCTAAAAACGTAGGTGGATGCTACAACTGGAAGATATGAGTAAGCTCATCCATAGATGTGGAAGTCGGTGGTGCTCCCTGAAAGGTCTGCATGAACCGCATAAAGCTTTCATGGAACTGCGCCTCCGCGCCAGTGTCCGGTATAATAGCTGGCGCCGCATCTGGCTCTGCTGGAGGATTCACTGGTAGCCCATGGACCACCATTTGAGGAGTATACTCATTGCCGCTCTCCTGGAAAACAATGTGTGGTCGTCTCAGTGGAATGACACTACAAGGTCAAATGAACACCTTAGAACAAGATTATTAAAGACCTAAAACGAAGAAACCCAAAAAGGAACAGGAGGAAGAAGGTATTTAAAATTTTCAAAACAAGACTACACAGCGTGTATACTGACTACACGATGTGTACTTGACTTCTCTTTCCCTGCCTAGGTCCTTATACACGGCTGATCCACATGACTCCCATTGAACAAAACTACATAGTGTGTATATCATCTACACGGCGTGTATGGTGTAATGTTCCAACTACCCGTGTCACTTGTGACACGGCCGACTACTCATCTTGACACTACACGGCGTGTGACACCCGAACATGGTGTGTACACTACCCCGTTTTCTAGCCACACGGCTAAGTCCACATGGTCTGTCCTCGGACAAGACTACACGGCGTGTCCCACAGGTACATGGCGTGTACTAGACGAGCTCCGCCGATCCGTGTTGTTAGTTACACGGCCGAATACACAGCTCAACCTACACGATGTGTTCTATATACACACGAAGTGTTCATGAAAGGGTTTCCACAACCCGTGTTGTTAGTTACACGGCCGAGTCCCTAGATCACACTACATGGTGTGTTCTTCATTGACACAGTGTGTTCAATAAATGATTACACCAGCCCGTGTTTGTTAGTTACACGGCCGGGTCTCCGGTCAACACTACATGGCATGCAAAAAAGCTACACGACGTGTTCTCCCCAAGCTCTTCCCTTCCCTGTGTCGCCGCCCACACGGTTTGTGACACAGGAAGAGATTACACGGCGTGTACTTAGGGTACACGACATGTACCATTTTTTTTCTTTTCTTCCCAAACAGAAGAACATACACGACGTGTTTAAGGTACTACATGGCGTGTATACTGGGTTTCCAGACAGTATGCCTCAGAAACTCCTCTGGAACCCATAAAATACTGAAAAACAACACCTAAGTGCCAAATTCCAATCCGTGAGGGCCCATACTCCCCACGAATCAAAGTTTGGAATCTTATTTGTGTTATGAAATACGGTAAACACCCAATGATGCACCAAATTCCGGTCAATGAGGGCCCATACTCCCCAAAAACCAAAGTTTAGCGTCCATTATATAAACAGGCTCACACAATAATACCCTATCAAACAACAGGTATCTATCAAAGCAGCTATCACAATAGCATTATTTACTAGCACAATAACTATCACAACAACATGCAATTTCTAATGCACCTACATGGCATGGAACTATGCATGGCATGTGATTTCTAGCATGTTCCTAAATGATACATGAGATGGCATACCCTCATCTCATAGGGTTGCAACTAAATAGAACCCAAGGATAAAATATAAATAGCACAATCACAAGTGCGTCACCCTTCGGTGAAAACAAATCAACTGTAAAATTGAAAAATCAGTAAAATTGCAATATGAGGTAAATTGGATTTTCCCTGTACAGGGGTTAGCTACACCCGGGCACAACTTATTACCAACTACCATTCCCGTCCTATCCCTGACTAAGGCTCCAAATATTAAGTCAAAGAAAAGAACTCCTCTGATGCCACTTTGTAACGTCCCGGTTCCGGGTGCCACTCAACGGGTGCCCCGAACCCGGTTCACTACGTGACCTCAAGCGCATTTCCCAGAATGCCAGAGGCTACCAACTAGCAGTGAGAGCCCAGGTATGATAGTGGGGAAACTATTCCCTCATTTGTCAAAGTGTAACGCAGTGGAATGAAATAAAACATACAACAACAGAGGAATCTGTAAAACATTCACAATTTAATTAAACAACTGCAGTAGAAATAACCAACCAGTATATAAATAATGGTGCAACATGCCTCAAATTCTAATAAAGAAGCCAGAACATGTTACACAACAATACAATATAGTAAAAGTACAGGAAAGAAAAATAGAACAAAACAGCCGGTAACATCATGAGCCTAAGCCCGGTCCCATGCTCCCCTACTCCTCAGCAGAAATCAAATACCTATATAGGGACTCTTTCCCCTATCCACACCTGCAGAAACATAATCTGTTTGGGTCGAAAAGCATGAACCAAACAGGGTGTGAGAAATAATCTCAGTAGGCACCCACCAAAGGCCCGTGCTCAACTGTGTGTAAACATGCAACAACAGTGTGAAAAAGTAAATGCAATAAACTAAGTAGTACTCAAATGTAACTAACTTACCAGTTATATTACCATTTTAATATCCATTTAATTAGTTAATTTAAAATATAACCACAGTGAATATTCTAAGTAAACATCCAATATCCTCAGACATATAAACCCCTACCCTCAGGTAAAGATAATCCAAACACAAGAATCTGCCCACAGGCATACAGATATTTCCCTCGAGCGTACAAAAGTGTCTCCCTCAAGCACAAAGTCTATTTCCCACAGGCACGAAAGAAGTTGCCCTCAGGCTAAGAGAATATTGCCCTCAGGCTAATACAGTCATGCCCTCAGGCTATAGTAAAACACTTCCCTTAGGCACAAGTAACAAATCTATGCCCAATATGTAAATAATCAGTTCACATACAATTACTCTCAAGGTAAAAGTAATGCGCAAAATAAATAAGGCATACCCTCAGGTATCCTGGCCAAACAGCTAAACAGAGGAACGCACCCCTGGGGTGGTCCTGGATCCAAGCAGTGATCCCAAACAACATTTTAATATCACATTTAATTACCTATACAATTTTAGGTATTTAAACAGCTACGACCTCAGCCATACGACACTCCAACATGGGTTCGTGGCATAACAAAAACACAAAACGCACATCAGTTGGAAAATAAACACTAAGCCACCTACCTTTAACACCCACGAATGATATACGCGAACGACGATCCGCGATTCGTCCTAGAACGTCCTATATCTGAGGTGAAATAAAACCTCGTTTAAACCTAAATAACTTCCCTTAGAGGAATAATTGGCAAGAGACACACCAGGAGAAGGAACCTCTTACCCGTGCGGTTCCAACGAGATCGTCCAAGGTGGAAACAGATTCCTAACATGCGCTTGGCAGATCTCCAAAGCTCCAACCTTCCTCTCCCGAGACCTCTTCCCGTTCTAATCCTTCCCTGTGAACAGGGGAGGCTACTGCCCATTTTAAGAGAAAAAAATAAAGTAAAAGATGTGTATTTCCAAGTACACGGCGTGTACTTCCCATTTTTAACTGTTCTTATGGCAGTTTCCCGCCAGCGTGACACTGTTCACCTGCTGACAAGACTACATGGTGTGTCTCCTTGAGTATAAGGCGTGTGCTGTCGCACAGCTGGCCACCGCCTTACTATTCGTCTGCTGACTGACTACATGACATGTAAAGGACCACTACATGACGTGTAGTCGGTTTCTACACCCTTCATCGCCGACATGGTCACACGCCCCATGTACTAATCCCGCACGTCCAAAAGTACATGATGTGTACTTTCCAAAATTTGGGATTTTTCCCATTTTTCTTATTTTTTCAAAAACACTTAAATAAAAACGAAAAGAAGAAACCCGTACCTCAGAAATAAGAACCAGGTTCTTATATAAGGACACTTGGTTCGAACTCACATGCACTTATTACTATTATGGGTCACATGAAATAACACTATTTCTTGTCTTGAGGGAAATAATAAAACAATGAATTAAATATTCAAAATTTACTCCTCTCCTCCACTATAAAAACCCCTCACCACTCCCTATTATCTTCACTACTCTAGGCCTTGAAGATCCTCGAAGTTTTTCCCAATTACCCTTCCCTAGTCACTCCCCACGACCAGGAATCTCTTAGTCTTTCCAAAAGACCAAAATCCCTTCCCTTAAGGAGGTTTTAGAGGAAGTTATTTCAATAGGTAAAGCACCATTTTTTTTCATTTAGTTTCATTTAAATTTATCTTCTTTTATTATCCTCTCCTCACATCCTCTATCAAAATGACCATGATAAGTCTAGTATCATCTATATACTGGATTTATATCATGTTAATGGAAGAACCATCATAAATATTCTTACTCCCTCTCTTTTATTTTTATAAACGAAATCAACGTCCATGAGGTTCCAATTTATAGCCTTCGTGGACGATGGAGTTTCGTTCTTCAATTTATTATTCATTACTGGCCATGAAAACATATTTATAGTTGAACCAGACTATAATATATGTATTATAACCTAATTAATATTCAGGAACCAGAATATGTACATATAATTATGTTATATGACAAAACTAGTTCATAATAATCCAAATACCGCCGAATAATCGAAGTGGTTTTCATCTAATGATTCATCCTCATTCCATGTAACCAAATGATAGAAATGACCATTATCAATTATGTATGTTCATAAATAATATATAATTTCAATCCTGGAGATTTATAACCATTCCACATGAACTTCATTACTTAAAAACAAGTGAACCAATTATGAAAATAAAGAAAACAAACACCCCAGAACAACGAAATTCAATATAATAACTTATAAATAAGGGTATAAATGAACTAAAAAAATTATGATAAACTAAATACATGTCTAATAGGTTATGAAATAAGTTATTAATAAGTATAATTTCATATTCCAGGAGCTTAATTTCAAGAGTGGAACATGTTTGGAGTTAAGGTAAGGGTTTTTTCACCCGAACTTTCATTTTCATTCGGGTTTCTTTCATTGTCTAAATTACCTCAATAAAATTCTTATGTATTGTTATGTACTCCTCATAAATTTTTTGTGAGTATTATATATGTTTACCAACCAGAAACCTTTCTTATTTTATGGATGGTAACACGTTTTAAAATAAATATTCAAAATTGTTTCCAAAATACAAGCCCGATTCGAGGGAATTTCTCAAATTCTTACCTATTTTCAAGGGAACTCTATAATCTATTTTGGAAACCATTATCTTTATAAAATCACTCATTTTATTATGAAAATACTATCTTGCTTAATTTCTGGTTTTATGCAAAGATTTTTCCAAAAGAACTATTCTTTTTCAAAATAAAAGAGTATTTATCTCAAGATTGCTTAATGATTTTATAAGAGTATTCTCGTTTGATTCAATACTCTTGTTGATTATTATGTATTGTTGGGGTTAATCATTTATGATTTCATATACCATATTTTATTAGATGGTTTATGACTAAATTTATTTTGGATGATCTATCCTAAAACCATTCACCATATTATTCCGAATGGTTAGTGTTTATGATCAATGATTGGGGAAAGTTAGTTATATTTCATATGATAGTTTCAATATGAATGTATATGTTGTTATGTTTATCCCTACTCATATTAGGAATTCATTGGACTTATTTATGGGTGGAGCCTGCTATAGCCCCTCGATGCATCGATAGGTCTCATGAGAAAAATAGACGTGGAATTGGCCGATGCCTTTCCCAATGTGATATATGGATTTTGGCCGAGGACTTAATCATTAGATGTCTTGGACAATACCTTGAAAAAATGTTTCAAAATGTCCAGAATATGCACTTCCCACATTATGAAGTTAGTAATTGAAAGATCATGTGGTTATTCGACTAGTAGAATACCCACGATTATGTTTTATTATGACATTATTTACTCATCTCTTATTCTTACCATAATGTGTTCAAAATTATTATTAAAGGAATGTGTTTGCTATTATTCATCATGTATTATGTTTATGCTATATTCTGCTATATTTCTTACCCTTACTGAGCATTTGAGCTCACCACTTTCTTATGTTTCATTTTCCCTAGGATATGATGAAGTAAATTATGAATGACTTGCAAGCATAATCTAGAAGGCATAAATGTTTCTAATAGATTAAATTAGTGTTGTATTTCCCTTCATGATGTAAATTTAAACTTTTTTATGTATCTTGTTTCCATCAATACTAAACTACTCGGTCCTTAATGATGCTTATTCCTTGTTTGTATGCCAATAAGGCACCGGCTCTGGGAAACTGGGGTCGGGTCCTTATAATTCTCATCATCCTTTTCCTCAGAATTAGAAATTGCCTCTCCATATCTACTCGTAGATCACGAGGAAAGTATTTTTATAGGAAAATTTATTTAAATTCCCTCCATTCCATATTTACTCCCTCTTCATCCTTCTTTATTTTTTGAATTAATGACCACCATTGATCTATATCTCTTGATAGACGATAGACTTCCATAACAACTTTTACCCTTTCATTACTCCCCAAAATAAGAAATATTTTCTCTAAGGAAATTATATATTGCTCAGCTACAAATGGATTTTTTGTCTCATTGAATGTTAGTGGCTGTTTTCTCATGAAACAATATAATATTGATCCTCCACATTGTGGATCAGGCTGCTCCATACAGGTAAGGTTATTATTCATAAGCTGAGTCAGTTTTTCCAGTATGGTTATAAGTTGTTCAGTACCAATTGTATCAGCATATCCACTATCATTATCTTGAATAGGGGGGAAATCCTTACATGGATTATGTGTGTTGATATGGGACCCATTCCTTATACTAGGAATCATTTCTAAACAATGATATACACTAGATTAGGTTATGAATCATAATGCATAATTCTAAACTAGTAAAATAATTAACATAAATTGAAAAATTTATGCATATCTAATCCATAATAAAAAAATGGTTTATTTGAGGGTATATTTACTTATAAATCCTTTATAATGGTTTGTAAAGAAAATGAGAATTATCCTAATCATATACCCTAGGATTTTCAAACCAGGTGCGCATTAAGCTCCGTTGTCGTGTACCGGGTTACCCCGAGTCAAGCCTAGAACATCTTATCGGAGTTGTTACTCCTAGATACATATGTGCTAGAATTACATCAACTTTTAGTATCCATATAGGGATTTATTTTCTAGGAATATTTACATAATATCTAAATTACCAAAATTTTAGGATGTTCTTATATACTTATCATCAAAGTCTATCTTAGGGCAGTGTCCCCTAATTGAAGTCTTCTCTAAATCTAGTTTCCAAGGTTTATACTAAACTTACTTTGATACCAACTATAATGTCCTGACCCTAGTTTCCAAAAGTTGGTGCACTATTTTATTACATTGGCATGATCATAATAAATTAAATCCCAAAGAACCGATCAATTTAGTAGCCTTGAAAAAACTAGATACAAACATAAGTTTTACATTACATCTTGAAATGAAAAACAATAGTGTCTCCTTTGAAAACAATCATATCCCTTATATTATCCCTTCATATCATTCATAATATACTTCTTTTCATCCTAGGAAAAAATGAAACATAATAAAGGGGTGAGCTCAGATTCTCAGTAAGGATAAACAATATAGCGTAAGCTATCATAAACAAGCATAAACTTTTAAGGCAAGGTATAAAACTGAAACACAAGCCTTTTAAACATAATATTCAGCATAATATGGAAAGAATAAATTAAATAATTCCATTTAAATGTTCACATATATATTATACTAGTTAAATAATTACATGCAATATCAATAACTAATCTCATAATAAAGGAACGCATAATGTCGGATATCAGAACCACACCGTCAATGCCTCGTTCCAAGACCATACATAAATGGTTAAAAACCAAAACTAGTTTGTCTCATAAGACCTATTGATGCATCTAGGGCATATAGTGGGACCCACCCATCACTAACTAAGTCTAATACATTCTTCATATGAAAAGGGTGAAATATAACATAAACATTCATATTAAAACTAGCATATGAAATGTTAATATTTTAACCATAAACCATGAATGGTATACAAATAGCATATCCATAGTCAAATTTATAATAAAACTTTTAATAAAATATGGAATATTGCATCATAATAAATAAACCTTAATTAAGTATAAAATCTAACAAAGGATGTTGACATAGATAAAAACAATCTAATAAAATCATTAAGACACTTTGAGAGAAATATCCATTTTTTATTTTGAAATCATTTAAATGTCGCAAAATTATAAATGAAAATATTTCTTTTGAAAATAACCTTGTGAAATTGTAAGAGAATATTCAAAATATTATATCTTAATAATAGTGGAAAATAGCCACTCATTCCGTATAAGTTAAAAAAACATTATTTCTTTAATTTGTTAAAAAATTCATAAAGTACATCATTTGAAAAACGACAGAAAGATTCCTTTCAAAATGTTTTTAAAAAATTAAAACATGGATAAAAATGAATTTAATTTTTTTTATAATATTTTAAAAAACATTTTAAGAAACATGAACATGTATGATAAATATGTCCCTATAGATACTTACACATGAACAACCTCGAATAATAATGAGATTGTGAAATTAACCCTTACCTTGTACCTTCCTTTAGTCAAGGATGTGTCAAAATACTTTATAATGGTTAAATTATGTTATTAAATTATAATAGAACCATATCCATATTTATGATATCATATATGATCCTCTTATATCATTTTAATAATAAAATTTCAGTATTACCATTGTTTTTGGTGTTAACTGCTTTATTTTCCTATGCATGTTTTGTTGTGTAAGTAATATTTTTTATGCATAGGATGTATTTTATTTATATACATAATGATATAAAGTTCATAATCATTATTTTTACTCATCACATAAATTTTATAATCATTCTTGAATGATTAATGTGAAGAATTAATCTCACCGTGTTGTGGAGACGGTAGGCCGTACGTATGCACGGGCGATGATATCATTCCCTTGATGGTTAAATGGTATGGAATTGAATGATATATTAATTATATAGAATCATTATCATGTTATATTCATTATTTATATTCATTTAACTCATCATTATACCCATCCAAATAAATTAGTGTTGAATAACAAATTACACCATGATGTGGAGATGGTAAGTTGTACGTACGCAGACATGGTGATATTATTATTTGTAGGATGTATAAAAGGAAGAATATGTTTGTCCCATAATCATAATAACATCTCAGTATATAGATGATACTGGAGTTATTACTTTAGTATGGAAACAACATTGGATGAGGAAGTATAAGAAGAAAGTAAATTGAATGTAATTGGTAAAACAATTATCTCTTCTTTGAGCGTCTCTTTTTGATTTGCACAAAAAGAATCCTTAGGATGCCTTTTTTCCCAAAGTATGGCCTCTAAGATGAAGTGATATATTTTGGGAGGAGAAGTGGGTAGGGGTTTTCCAAGACAAACAACTTTAGAGGTGGACTCTTAGATAAAGTGAGGGAAGTTGGGAGGAGAAGTGGGAAGGGGTTGGCTAAGCCAAAGGGCTTTAGAGGTGTGAATAAAAGAGAAGGAGATGTGCTCTTTTATAAGAGATGAGGGGGACACTTTTGGAAACTTCAAAACTATTAAATAATTATAAATTTTTTTTTGGGTTTTAAAAATCTCTAAAGTAAGTTAGTTTGATTCTAATATGAGGATGAGTTGAAATAATCTCAACCAATTATTTTTAGACAAGTTTAGGTCACAAAATTGACCTTATCTTTTGGATTTAAGCCTTAGTTAAACAGTTTAACTCTTACCATTTTTACTTGTCTTTTTATAATATAAGGTTAATATAGTTAGCATAAAATGCCAAAAGAACCCCAATTGGATCATTTATGACATATTTAACATTATCCTAGTTATTTGGCCGAACATGATATTTTTATGATTTTTATAACATTTAATAAAATATTATTTATTTTAAAGTATCATTTATGTCAATTTTGATTCTATTCAATATTTTCATTTTTAAAAATATCAAACCATCATTATAACTTCGAACCAATAATTCCAATATGTCACTAACATGTCTATTTTATCTATAAAATTTGTTGATGTCATTAATTAAGTAAAATTATATTTATTTTAATATTTTTAATATCATTTAATTGGTTCTTCCTTTAATAATTCAATTACTACATCATTATTGTGTCACAATTTAATTTAATTATTTACTTTCTAAAATTATACATAAAATTTTATTATGTAGATAAACATTTTAATTTTCTAAATACTATTTATAGTTGACCATATCACTTATATAATCTCATATTAAAAATGATATAGTTATTAAAATTTGAATATGATATTTATTCTTCTTTAAATAAAATACAATAAATGTCATAATCTAACACAAATGGCTTAAAAAGGATCATATTTTTGATATAAGGTATATTTTGGTCTAAAAACACTAATATAATGAAATTAGGACACGTGTTAGGGCAATATTATATTATTATTATATTATTTTTACCTTTAATTGCTCTATTTACCTTTCACCGTGGTTAATAAAATCCAAAAGTTACTATTCACCAAAAATTATTTTGATCCAATTAGACCACATTTTTCATACTGATTATAATCATGTATGTATGTTTTTTGAAATTAAATTCATAGAAGCGGTAAAATTATGTTTAATGCAAATCTCATAGACGTGGTTAGAAGACGGGTAAAAGAGATGTTCAAAAGTTCAATAAATTTTTATATCTAATTATATTATAAAATGATTCCAATAAATTATATTGGATTAATATATGTATTATTTATCTATTGTAACTTTAAAATAAATTTATAGTAAAATAATTATTTAAATAAAAAATTCAGTTTTTAACAATAATGTAATATTTTTCACTATTCATTAAAAATTGAAAATTCAAAAAAAACAAAACAAAAAATTCACCCTAAGCTAATTTGGATGTTCTGAATTCAAAAATGAAGTCTATTTTGAAAAATAAAATTTATAAATTTCATAATTTGGTTAATACTATTCATAATCACTTTTTAAATGGTTAGTTTGATAGGTCATGATATGCTCAAACTCGGTATTACGTGTAACACAAGCTATTGAATTATTTAAAAAGAAGCATACTATAGAAGCTCGGGCTGTTACAGGTGGGATAGTGTGTGTGTGGGGGGGGGGGGTAGGATAATAGGGGTGGGTGGTGGGGTTGAGGGGTAGGATTGTTGGGGGTAGGAAGTTGGGTTTTAGGGTATGATAATATGTGCGTCTGTGGGGGGGGGTAGGGTTCAACGACATGATAGGGGTAGGATTTTGGGGTAAGATAGGGGTGGTGGTAGGGGGGTCGCGTTAGGATAGTTGGGGGGGAGGGGTAGGTTAGGGGTTGGGGGTAGTGTTTAGGGGTATGATAGTGGGTGTGGGTGGGGGTTGGGGGGGGGGTCAGATAATTGGGGGAGGGGTGGGTTAGGGGTTTTGGGGTAGTATATGGGTGGTGGTAGGGGGTCGGGTAAGGATAGTTGGGGGGGAGGGGTAGGTTGGGGGTAGGGGGTAGGGTTTGGGTGTAAGATAGTGGGTGGGGGTGGGGGGAGGGGTAGGATAGTGGGTGGATAGGGGTAGGAGAGTGTGTTTGTGTGTGTGTTTGTAGGGGGGGTATGGTATTTGGGGTAGGTGGTGGGGTTTTGGGGTAGTATTGTTGGGGGGGGGGGTAGGGGGTAGGGTTTAGGGGTAGGATAATGGGGGGGGGGGTTCAGATGTAGCGTTTAGTGGTAGGATAGCAGTGGGGGGGGGGAGGTTGTGTTTAGTGGTAGGATAGTGAAGATCCCACTTTGTGTATGTATTGAATTTGTTGTCAAATTACTATCATGGGTTTTAAATAGTGATCAATGACATATTAAGATCTCATTGATGTCAATATGATGAAGTAGTTCCAAAGTTAATGGAGCTTGGATAAAGTCCTCAAGTCTTGATAATTCATATTCTAAAAAGATTATAAGAAGAAGAGGAATTAAGGGTCATGTAATATTTCTCTATTTCAAGAAAACCATGGAAGAGCTTAAAGAACATTTGATTCTGATTTTCATGAAGTAAAGGAGGATTATGCTTTTATGATTTTTATTTCAAAAATATCATAAGTTTTTTGGATAACTTATGATAAAATCCTTATGAAGGAAATGTGGAGAAGTGGTGCTCCCAATCGTATTCAGGTTTGATTGAAAAGAAAGATATTGCAGGAATACAGGAAAGTTACAATAATTTCCTTTCTAAATATGATAATGCAAAATTTGATCCATCAAAGGTTATATATCATGATAGATAGAGATTGTGATGAAAGAAGATGACTGTGAATTAGTATGGGTGGTGTTGCTAAAGCAGATTTTATGGTGGCACCACTTCCCAGTGTTTTCCAAATTTTTGGGGTCTAAAATTTGGAGGATGGATAACATAAAAAAAATATATATTTCCTTGAAGGACTCATAAAAATATGTAAAATTAATGTGTTTCATGAATATTGGACTTTAGAAAGGGTGGTTCGCAAAGGAGTGGAGATTCTGATGGTGATCTCCACGATTACGAGAAGTGAAGCATCACAAAAATTGTATTTCCTTGAAGGCCTTATGAAAATATAGAAAATTCATGAATTTCGTGAATAATGGGTTTCACGAAGGGTTGTTTTCCAAGGTTTGAAGGTTTTGATGTAAATCTTCGCAATTACGAGAAGAGGAGCATCGTGAGTGTGTGATGGTTTGATAGTGATCTCCACAACAATGTCAAATATCAATGGATCATCGCGAATAGAGGAGCGTCGAAATGATATTTTTGACTGATTTAAAAAATGTGCTGGAGGTGGTGGTGCATTGAGAATGGGAGAGCCTGTAAATATGAGGAAAACCTACATCATTTCTGATAGAGAAAATTAGAGAAAATCTGAAATCGCTCTGATTTTGTGAATGTAGAGGAGCTCTGCAAGCCTGGTCTTCTATGCGAGCTTGAGCATCTTGAAAATACTACTTTAGTCTTGACTGATTCCAATTCTTATGAGTAATTAGTTCTTCGCAATGATGTGATATTCCACGTTGACTCATTGAGCGTCGTGAAGGTAGTCTATTTCACGAAGGTTGGTTTCTTCGTGAAAGGTGTGAGCTTCGTGAGGGAGCTTTGCAAAAAGTAGTTTTGAAGTATGGTTTTGTGAACTAGTGCTTGGGTATAATTCCCCCACTATATTTCACAAAGTAAAACCATGTGAGTACCTAATTGATACTGAACAGAAAGTGAAGAGAAAACACACACAATCTGTTTGTGTGAAGAAGAACCAGACATGCACCAAAGTTCATATTTTCACAAGGAAGAAGAAAGCATACTGATACAATCATTTGTTGGTATTGAGTATTGAAGAAAGAGTATAAGACGCTAATGCATTATTCCATATTATTGTGTGTCAAAGAAGAATAAGAGAGTAGCCAATATATATTTAGTTATTCAGGAAATATCAATTGTGATGATGCTAAGATGAGATGATATTCATTTATTTAATAATCACAAAGGAATTTTGGGATTCCAGCAAGAAGAAGAAGAAGAGATCCCAGTTCAGTTGGTTTTGCACTAAAGAAGAAAGTGATAAGAAGAGAAGAAGATTTGGTGACCAAATTGATATTAGTTGATTATAATTTGGGTCTAAGAAAATTTAGTGTTCATCAGTCTACAACACATTCATATTATTATGATTGATAGAATATGAAGAGTGTGAAACTATCAAGTTTTCTATTGGGAAGAGATAAGATTATTTTATTTCATGCTACTGTGCAAGTAACAAAGTAATGAAGAAGGGTGTGGAAGAACAAAGCAGAACCGTGAAATCAGATAGGACTCAACAGGTGGAGGACTTTCTTGGTGTTACAAAACTTTATCAAAAAGTAGAAGACTGCCTTGGGAGGTAGTATAAAGATCTAGCCAAGTGCTGTAAAAGACTGTCTTGGGAGGCAGTTTAAAGAACTAGACAAGTTCTTTAAAACATGCACTATTGGATTTTTTACATAGTTCTACAAGAGTGTAAGGTCATATCCTACTCATTTTGATCCACACAAAAGGATTTTTTCTAGTGGATTGTGTGGTTAGGATTATTTCTGACCACACAAAGAACTATTTACTCTTATTGAGTAATGAACATTGTAAAAACATTGTATGCTTGTATTTACTGCTTTAATATTCTTGTATGTGATAGAGAAGAGAGAATCCAGAGCATAATAGGTCAAGAGTTAAAGGGATAAAAATTTTAATTGGATTAAAAATTCTCCAACACTGATTCACCCTCTCTCAGTGTTATGCATATCCCAAACTAGTCCTTACAGATAGAAGGGGGTAGCATTTAACATTAGGATAATGGGGGGGGGGGATCATTTAGTGGTAGGATAATGGGGGGGGGGGGGATCATTTAGTGGTAGGATAATGGGGGTGGGGGTGTTGGATAGTGGGTAGGTGGGGGGGGGGGGTGGTAGGATAATTTGGGTAGGTGGTAGGGTTAATGGGTAGGATTGTTGGGGGTAGGGGTAGGATTTAGGGGTAGGATAGTGGGAAATGGGGTAGGGTTTAGTGGTAAGATAGTGGGGGGGGGGGGGGTTAGGATAGTAGGGGTAGGTGGTAGGATTTAGGGGTAGTACAGTGTGTGTGTGGGGGGGGGGGGTAGGATAGTTGGGTGGGTCGAGGGGTAGGTTAGGGGTTTGGGGCAGGGTTTAGGGTTAAGATGGTTGTAAAGGGGTAGGGTTTAGCGGTAGGATAGTGTATGTGTGTGTGTTTTTTGGGGGGTTAAGATAGTAGGGGTAGGTTAGGGGTTTGGAATATGGTCTAGGGGTAAGATAGTTGGAAATGGGGTATGGTTTAATAGTAGGATAATGTGTGGGGGGTGGGGGGGTAGGTGGCAGGGTTTAGGGGTAGTATAGTGGGGGTGTGGGTGGGGGTGGGGGTAGGTTAGGGGTTCTAGGCAGGGCTTATGGGTTTGATTTTTAGGGGGTAGGTTAGGGGTTCAGGGTACATTTTAGGGGTAGGATAGTGGGGGTAGGGTTTAGCGGTAGGGCAACGATGATGGGGGTAGGGATTGGAGAGTGGGGGGGGGGTAGGATAGTAGGGGTAGGGGTTGTGGGGGGGGGATAATAAGTGTAGGGGTAATGGTTTAAGTGTAGGGGGTAGGGTATAGGATTAGGATAGTGTGTGTGTGTGTGGTGGGGGAGGGGTTAGGCTTTTAGGAGGGGGAATTAGGGTTTAGGGTAGGTTTTAGGAGTAGGATAGTGGTGGTGGTGGTGGGTGTGTGTGTGTGTGTGGGGGGTTAGTAGTAGGATAGTTGGTGGCGGGGAGGGGGGGGGGTTAGGTGTAGGTGGAAGGGTTTAGGGGTAGGATAGTGGGGGGGGGGGTAGGGGGTTAAGAGTAGGATCATTGGTGGTGGTAGTGGGGGGGGGGGTTAAGCGTTGGGGGAAGGGTTTAGAGGTAGGATAGTGGGGGGGGGGGTTAAGTGTACGGGGAAGGTTTTAGGGGTAGGATAGTGTGTGTGTGTGTGGGGGGGGGGGGGGTTCAGGTTTTAGTGGAGGGGGATGGGTTTAGGGGTAGGATAGTGTGTATGGGGGTGGGGGGTTGGGGGAATGGTTTATGGGGGTAGGATAGTGGGGGGGGGGGGGTTAACTGTAGGGGGAAGGTTTTAGGGGGTATGATGGGGGGGGGGTTGAGGTGGTCAGGGTTCTGGTGGAGGGGGATGGGTTTAGGGGTAAGATAGTGTAGGGGTGGGGTGGGAGGGGCAAGGGTAGGTATAGGGCTATGATAGTGGGTGGGTGGTGGGATGGTGTATGGGGACGAGTTTAGGGGTAGGATAGTGGGGTGGGGGTGGGGGTGGGTGGGTGGGGGTGGGGGTGGGTGGGTGGGGGTAGGGGTAGGGGTAGGATAGTGGAGGGCTAGGTTGAGGTGTAGGGGGATGAGTTTTGGGGTAGGTTAGCGGTATGTGATAGGGTTTTGGGGGGGTCAGAGTTTTGGTGGAGGGGGATGGGTTTAGGGGTAAGATAGTGTGAGTGAGGGGGGAGAGTGGGGGGAAGGGGTAGGGTTAGTGATATGATAATGGGTGGGTGGTGGGTTAGTGTATAAGGATGGGTTTAGGGGTAGGATAGTGGGATGGAGTGGTGGGGGTGGGTGGGTAGGGGTAGGGGTAGGGGTATGATAGTCGGGCAGGGTTGAGGTGTAGGGGGATGAGTTTTGGTGTAGGTTAGGGGTTGGGGGTAGGGTTTATGGGGCATGATAGTTGGGTGGGGTGGGGTGGGGGGGGGGGAGGGTCAGGGTTTTGGTGGAGGGGATGTTTTTAGGGGTAAGATAGTGTGTGTGTGTGTGGGGGGGGGGTGGGTGGGTGAAGGGGTTGGTGTATGGGGATGGGTTTTGGGGTAAGATAGTGGGGTGGTTGGGGGTGGGGTAGGGATGGGGGTAGGATAGTGGGGGGAATGGTTGAGGTGTAGGGGATGAGTTTTGGGGTAGGTTAGGGATTAGATAGTGGATGGGGGGGGGGTTATGGGTTCAGGGTAGGGTTTAGGGGTAGGGTAATGGGGGTAGGGTTTAAAGGTAGGGTAGTGGTGCAGGGGGTAGGGGATGGATATTGGGGGGGGGTTAGTATATTAGGGGTAGGGGTTGTGTGTGTATGGGGGAGATAGTAGGCGTATAGGGTAGTGGTTTAAGGTCGAGGTAGGATAGTCGGGGGAGGGGTAGGGTTTAGAGGTACGATAGTGGGAAAAGGGGGTAGGGTTTATAGGTAGTGTAGCGACTCGGGTTTTTGGCCCTGTCAGACTTTGGAATATTTCTACGAATAATTCCAGATCTAGGCGCGAAGACGGCGTGCGATTCCGAGGCCCGGTGTGCCCGAAATTAATTTTATAAAAATATTAAGTATTTTTATACTATGCACGTGGCGGGGGTGTGATATCCCCTAAACGGTAGCTCAGAACAGGAATCTGAGGGCACGGTTACGTCCGGAATGTGCCGTTTACCCTAGGCGGGGTGTAAACTTTGCGGGCGCGGGCCTGCGGTGAGAAACGCCACCAGGGGCGTTTCCGTAAATAAGTAGCAACTTAGTGGGCGAACGTCGGCTCGAATAACATCTGAATGGAGTCTCGGATGGAAAATCTGAGACCGTCGTTGCGTTCAGAACGGCGCGTTTACCCTAGGGGTGACCTTACTTTTGTTCGCATCGGGCGTCGAGTCCGAGGCGAGTTTGGCGCCGGCGGGCCGCTGATATAAATATCATCCCCCCCCCTTTTATCGTTTTTCGTCGTTCTTCGCCGTTCTTCGCCGCCACTCCTCTGAATCGAGCAAACGGAGCGTCCACGAGCTCAGAATTCGACGGCGGACATTCCAGGAGCGCGCAACGGAAGCTCTGGAGCGCAGATCTGAGGCAGAACGTGTTGGTCGGAGAAAAACGGGAAGGATGGCAAGAGGGGGGGTGAATTGCCTTTTAAAAAATGATTAACAAATTAAAAATCAAAGTAAAGAATGCAGCGGAAATAAAAGAGGCAAGACACGCAATTGATAACGGAGTTCGGCCAAAAACCCGGCCTACGTCTCCGCTCCCAACTCAACCGTTGAGAGATTCCTACCGCTTGCTTTTCAATGGTTTTAGCAAGAAACCCACTAGGCTTTGAGGTAGCACTAGGACCTATTACAGCTTGCTTTTGGTGGTTAAGCAAGAACCCACTTGCTTTTAATGGTTTAGCAAGAACCCACTATCCTTCTTACAGGTGAAGGATAGCTCACCTATGTCTCAAGCTATTTAAAGGAAAGCTTGACAACCTTTTCACACCTTAATGGTGATGTGAAACCCAAAAGAAAGAGGGGATGAAGAAAGAGTTTGGGGTTTGTAGGCACAAACCCAATTTTAAGCTCAAAATAAATAAAACACTAAAAACCGTAATTGGGAGAAGCCTTGGGCGCCTTTGATTGATTGATGATGTTGAAGGACGCTTCCAAGCTTCTTTGAAGGAGCTCCTTGGATGTGGAAGTTTTTGGAGCAAGGTGGGTTCCTTGAAGGAAGTCCGTCGGAGGTACGCCAAAGATGGAAAATGTGTACGGTGGCTTTGTATATAATCCGGTTGGTGTCCGAAGCTTCCTTGGCCTTTATTTATAGGCATGGAACCCTTGGGGAGTCTTCGGAGCCGTTGGAGAGGTCTTCGGAGCCGTTGGAGGCCAAAAGAGGGTTGACTGGTCAAAGCCAACGGCTAGTTTGACTGGGCTACCGGCTGGCCGGTACAGCTCCACCGGCTGGCCGGTGCCTTGGCAGAGGAGAAGCATTTTGGTCCAGGCTCCACCGGCTGACCGGTGGAGGAGCCACCGGCTGGCCGGTGGGGAGACAGTAGCTGACCCATTGGTCTGGGTGCCACCGGCTGGCCGGTGACAGAGCCACCGGCTGACCGGTGGAACCTGGCAGTGGGCAATGCCTCTGCCAGGTCCACCGGCTGGCCGGTGCTATCACACCGGTTGGCCGGTGGACTGAATTTCAGTCCACTTCGAGATTCTTTCTTGGGAAAACTTCTTGGCAACCTTGTGCCTATCATTCAAAAACACTTCAAACAATATTAGACAAATAATAAAGTGATTGTGATCATGAAAATCAAACAACGAGGGGAATGAGAGGTACAACAATCTCCCCCTATTTTGATGATCACAATCACCAAAACAAACAATGTATAAAATGAAATGAAAAGCATGCTTAAAAAGGTTTCTCCCCCAATCAATAAAGAAATTTCTCCCCCTTTGTGATTATCAAAATAGAATGGGGCATAAAACTTGATTGAGGGAAGGGGTTTGAAAAACTAGATATGAGAATTGAAAAAATCAATTGAGATTTTTGAAATTGAAATGAAAATTTGAATAACAGTTTGAATTGAAAGTTTTGAATCAAAAACCAATTGAAATTTTTGAAATTGAGAGTTTTGAATCAAAAATGAATTGAAAATTTAAATTGAAAAAAGAATCGAAAGATATTTTTAAATTTAAGAAAATTTCTCCCCCTAAATAAAACAAGAGATCATCGGGGAAAGGGTTTTGGAACCGAAACTAATTTTGGCCCGGAGAGACTCGCCAAAAGGGATTTTTCAATCCAAATTTGTTTCATGGCGGGTCTTCTCCTATAAAACTCGTCCGAATAAAAAATAGATTTGGGTTGACCGTACCGGGCATTTTTGCAATCACACTCATAAATGAGGTGCCCGAGTTTCTTACAATAATTACAAAATTTAAAACTAGAGCTCCCCCTTACAAAAACAGTTGGAGCATGGGAGGAGGAAGCTACATTGGTATATCCTAGCCCTTGGGTGGTTCTTGAAATTCGTTGGGAACCAAGCAATTTTGAAAGATTTTGTTCCCCTTGGGTGAATTTGGCTAGGGATTCTCTAAGGTCCTTGATGGTTGATTCCAAAGAATCAACATTTGGGAAATTTTGGATTTTTAGGGAGAGTTCCTCCTTCTCTTTGAGAAGTTGTTCTTTTTCGGAGGAAAGCTTTTTGAAATTCTTTTTTAAAGCAACAAATTTTGAAGAGAGTTCATGAAAACCATTTTCAAGTTGGTCTCGCACATGTTGGAGTTCTTCGTATGACAAATGATTAAAAGAATTTGAAGATGAGGACGAGGATGAGGAATCGGAAGAAGTTACCTTGTGAAATGCCATTAGGCATTTTGTACCTTGGTCGCTCGAGGAGGAGGAGGATGATGAAGAGGAGGTGTCACTCCATGTCGCCTTGAGGACCTTTTTCTTTCCTTTTTCCTTTTGCGTGGCCCGTTTTTTGTTGAGTGGGCAATCGGGCTTGTAATGCCCTTTTTGGCCGCACCCGTAGCATTTTACCTTGGGCTCGGATCTTGCGGTGGGTTCTTACTTTCGCGCCTTGCGAGATTTCTTCTTCTTGTGCTTCTTCATAAATTTGTGCATTTGGCGGGCGAGATTCTCCATTTCCGAGTCGCCGCTTGATGATGAAGAAGATGAAGATGATGATGATGATGAGGAGCTTACTTCTTTTTGTACCTTGAGGGCGATGTTCTTTGGTGTCTTGATTGGTGTGCCCTCCTTTTGAGCTTGCCTCCTCATTGTGATCTCGTAGGTCATTAGGGATCCAATGAGCTCCTCGACCGGCATGTTTTTGACATCCTTAGCTTCTTGGATAGCCGTGACTTTTGGAGCCCATGAGCTCGGAAGGACCCATAGGATCTTCTTGACCATGGTTTCTGCAGAAATATTATCTCCAAGAGATTTTCTACCATTGCACACGTCAGTAAAACGAGTAAACATTTCAGAAATAGATTCATTTGGATGCATGGAGAATGATTCAAAATCTTGACAAAACATGTCCAATCGAGTGTCCTTTACTTTGTTGGTCCCCTCATGGGTAACCTCCAAAAGTTTCCAGATTTCATGTGAGGAGGTGCATGTGGAAACTCGATTGAACTCATTACGATCAAGGCCACAATGAAGAGCGTTCATGGCTTTGCCATCAAGCTCGAAATTTCTAATATCGGCTTGGGTCCATTTGGATTCATCGGGGGAAGAGAGAGTGTAACCTTACATGACAATTTTATAAATGGTATATCCTATGCTTCTAAGAAAAGTGGTCATGCGGGTTTTCCAATAATTATAGTCGGTTCCATCAAAAAATGGAGTACGACCCAAAGAATAGCCTTCGGGGGCGAAAGAGGTTGATGCCATCACAATGGATCTTAAATTTGAAACCGGTTAGGGTATTACTCAAATTTTGCCTCTGATACCAATTGTTGGTCGGAGAAAAACGGGAAGGATGGCAAGAGGGGGGGTGAATTGCCTTTTAAAAATGATTAACAAATTAAAAATCAAAGTAAAGAATGCAGCGGAAATAAAAGAGGCAAGACACGCAATTGATAACGGAGTTCGGCCAAAAACTCGGCCTACGTCTCCGCTCCCAACTCAACCGTTGAGAGATTCCTACCGCTTGCTTTTCAATGGTTTTAGCAAGAAACCCACTAGGCTTTGAGGTAGCACTAGGACCTATTACAGCTTGCTTTTGGTGGTTAAGCAAGAACCCACTTGCTTTTAATGGTTTAGCAAGAACCCACTATCCTTCTTACAGGTGAAGGATAGCTCACCTATGTCTCAAGCTATTTAAAGGAAAGCTTGACAACCTTTTCACACCTTAATGGTGATGTGAAACCCAAAAGAAAGAGGGGATGAAGAAAGAGTTTGGGGTTTGTAGGCACAAACCCAATTTTAAGCTCAAAATAAATAAAACACTAAAAACCGTAATTGGGAGAAGCCTTGGGCGCCTTTGATTGATTGATGATGTTGAAGGATGCTTCCAAGCTTCTTTGAAGGAGCTCATTGGACGTGGAAGTTGTTGGAGCAAGGTGGGTTCCTTGAAGGAAGTCCGCCGGAGGTACGCCAAAGATGGAAAATGTGTACGGTGGCTTTGTATATAATCCGGTTGGTGTCCGGGGCTTCCTTGGCCTTTATTTATAGGCATGGAACCCTTGGGGAGTCTTCGGAGCCGTTGGAGAGGTCTTCGGAGCCGTTGGAGGCCAAAAGAGGGTTGACTGGTCAAAGCCAACGGCTAGTTTGACTGGGCTACCGGCTGGCCGGTACAGCTCCACCGGCTGGCCGGTGCCTTGGCAGAGGAGAAGAATTTTGGTCCAGGCTCCACCGGCTGACCGGTGGAGGAGCCACCGGCTGGCCGGTGGGGAGACAGTAGCTGGCCCATTGGTCTGGGTGCCACCGGCTGGCCGGTGACAGAGCCACCGGCTGACCGGTGGAACCTGGCAGTGGGCAATGCCTCTGCCAGGTCCACCGGCTGGCCGGTGCTATCACACCGGTTGGCCGGTGGACTGAATTTCAGTCCACTTCGAGATTCTTTCTTGGGCCAACTTCTTGGCAACCTTGTGCCTATCATTCAAAAACACTTCAAACAATATTAGACAAATAATAAAGTGATTGTGATCATGAAAATCAAACAACGAGGGGAACGAGAGGTACAACAGAACGTCGGCGTTTCGCCCGCGAGGTAGGCGGTTTGAGTTTTACAATCCCGGATCCCGTGTTTGTGTTGTTTTTCTTCAAATTTTCATATGGGTTGTATAGTTCGGGTCCCGAGCTTTCCAAAACATTTTTCGGATCTGAATTTGGAGCACCGGGGTGCTCTCGGTGGCTCCCGGAAGTTTTCCGGCGAAAACACGGTTTTCCGGCGGCGGCCATGGCGGAATCCGGCGACGGCGCGGCGGCGGTTTCCGGTAGCGGCGGCGGCGGCGCGGCGGAGTCCGGCGGCGGCGCGGTTGTTTCCGGCGACCCTGCGGTGGTCCGGCCAGTTTGTTCCGGGGGTTCTTTAAACCCCCGTAACTCGCAAACCGTAACTCCGATTTGCGAGCCGTTTGCGGCGACGCGCTCCTTGCGTCGAGACGGACCTTTTGAAATCACTTTGAGAATTTTATGGTTCGGGATCGTGGCCCGGGAGTTAGAAACGTCGTATAAAATAATATTATTTTATTATTTTACGACTTCGGGTCGTTGTAACTTCTACCCGGAGTGTCCGATTGACGTGCCGTCAGTGGCATTGAGACCCTGATGGTACGACGGACTTTTTGAAATGGTTTCCGGGTGTTGGGACTGCGAACGGGGTGCGGGCCCCACGAGGTCGGTTTTTGGCGTTTGCGGGGAAACGCAGTTTTTACACAAGGAGTCCGATTTTGGCGGATGAATAGTCGATCCTGTGTGTTTTTCCGAGAGGATCGCAATGGCGCGATCTGTTCGACAAGTTTCGGAATCCAGGCGTGGGCCCCACCCGAGACGGCCTTCGGTGAATAGTACCTTTTTCACCGGGTGTCCGTTTTGGGCGAGCGAGTAGTCGATTCCGCTTGTTCTTCCGAGAGGATCGCCGTGGTGTGATCCGCCCGATGGGTTTCGGGATCGTTGTGTGGGCCCTGCACGAGCTAGCTACGGTGAATAGTGTCGTTTTCACCGGTGCTCCGTTTCGGGCGAGTAAACAGCCTATCCTGCGTGTTTTTCCGCGTGGAACGCGATGGTGGCCTCGGTTTTGGCTTCGGAGGTGAGCAGTGTGGCTTTGAGGTGAGTCGCTCGGGTTAGCGACGTTTGGACCAACAGTGGTTGAGGGTTCTCCCTTGGTTCGTTCCTACGAGGGTTCGTGTGGTATCACAACCTTCGTATGGGTTTGTGATCCTCTCGATGGGATGTTTAAACTGTTAGAGTTGTGGTATCCCTCCGGTGGGCCCGGAGTGGATCCTCTAGCATCTTTACCCTAGATCGGGTTCTTGGTATCGCTGTGACCGCTTATTCACGGGCAGCGATCCCCTATCTAGCAGGTTAACCCCATAGGGTTTGTGGCATCATCAGGAATATGATCCCCTACGCGGTGGGTCGTGCATAGTAGGGTTGTGGCATCGTCGGGTTTACGATCCCCTACTCAGCATGATGTTTATAGTAGGGTTGCGGCATCGTTGGTTATACGATCCCCTACTCAGCGCTTGGTGTCGGTAGGGTTGCAGTATCGTTGGTTATGCGATCCCCTACTCAACGCGTGGTTTCGGTAGGGTTGTGGCATCGTCGGTTCGATCCCCTACATCGCGAGTTATCCCAGATAGGGTTCCGGTATCGTCGTGACCATCTTTATATGGACGATGATCCTCTATCAGAGTGTGAAGCTTCTGTCGAGTGCAGATCGGGTTGTGGTATCCCCCAGCGGATCCTGGGTGTGATCCCCCATCTGTGAGAACTACGTATGCCAGATTGGGTCGTGGTATCCCCCAGCGGACCCTGGGAGTGATCCCCTATCTGTGAGCTACGTATACCGGAGTGGGTCTTGGTATCCCCCAGCGGACCCTAGCGGCGATCCCCTTTCCGAGGAGTTTGGTGGTTATGGTGTTCCAGCGATGTTTCCTCAGTGATGCTATCCGAAGAGCGTGGTCTCTCGGGTGAGCGTCTGTGATGTTTGCGAGTATCCCGATGGAGTGTATCTCTTGGATGAGTGTCATCTGGTATGACAGTGTTCGTGGTGTACTCTCCTGGTTGTGGACAGTTGCTGGTGATGAGGTCGGTACCTCTTGTGGCTTTGTGGCGTGAGCTGTGTATATCTGGATTGTTCAAGGTGTATGTATGGGCATACACCTGAGCTGAGCTGACTAGTTGTGTTTAGCCGAGGATGGTCACGAGATGGAGTTTCTCTCTCGTCTGGGTTCCCTCTGGATGGGTTGAGCGGACTGTTGCCTTTCAGTTGCTCCCTTGGGTTTTGGGTTTTTGGGGTGCCTACTGAGTATGTTTATACTCACCCCTGCACGGGCTTTGCCCGCACATGTTTGTGTCTTGTGCAGACCACAGGCCTTTTGACGGAGTCCCAGGAGGACCCGGTGCAGGCGGAGCTTAGTGAGCGAGTTGACTGGGGTGTTTATCGGAGCTGTGCCGAGGGAGCTTTCCGGCGGGTGTTTGTGGCAGCGTTCCCCTTCTTCAGAGCAGGTTGGACGCGCTTTGTAGTTTTCTTTTGGTGGGCCCTGTTTTTCCCTTTGTACTTTTGCTGTTGCACTCTGGTTTGGGATAGATTGTATGCATGCATTTACTTTTCAGTTGTTTTATCTCTGCACTGTTGCATGGAGGTGTTTGTGGGTGCGTGTGTACAGGTACCTTTGGCTAATGCCTCCCATGTGTGTGATAGCCTACTCGGCGCTGGTCGCCAGCCCCTGGCCTATTGGAGGCGGGCTTGGGGAGTCGCGGATCGAGCCCCGTTGGGTCGGGTCGTGACAGAGTGGTATCAGAGGAGGTTCCACCTTTGGGATCTCAGAGCGTAGCTGGTCTAGCTGTGAGTTTGGTTTGGGTTGCATAGCGGCAGTGTTAGGGTGTTTCGAGTTCGGATTTCAGGCCAGGGACTCCAGTGTTGGTGCGGCGGCCGACGTATCCATACACCAGGACTCTGATAACCTGCCTTTCGACTCGGGACATTCGTACACTGGTCGCGGGGACATCATGGTACATGCATCATATAGGACTGGGTTTTTGGTTTTTCCTTGTCCTTCTTGAGTCAGCTCTCCAGATATACTCTTTGACTGTGGTGTGTCTTGAATGTATTTCAGGATGCCTCCACGATGACAGCCAGCGAGGGTTCCGCAACAGGATTGTGCTGATGACCTGCCCCGTGTAGTGGCTGTGGAGCAGGGCACAGGTTCTGAGGTTGCACCTCCAAGTGGTCTGCCAGTTGAGCCACCACCTGTCGAGCAGCTGGTTGTGCCGGCGGGGCAGGACGAGGTTGCGTGCAGGCTGAGTGCGCTGCACGAGTTCCAGAGGCAGCGACCTCTGAGGTTCCGGGGTGATCCAGACCCCCAGGCAGCTGATAACTGGCTTGAGGCAGTCACATGAGTTTTCCGCCTAGTGAGGACACCTCCAGATCAGATGGTGGTCCTAGCGGCGAGCCTTCTGCATGGTTCTGCCGGGCGATGATGGAGTTTGGTGACACAGTCCCATGATGAGGAGACGCTCACGTGGGCAGAGTTTGAGCGGCTCTTCAGGGAGGAGTTCTATCCGGTGACGCTGAGGTCAGTGCGGATCCAGGAGCTTCTGCAGCTTCGTCAGGAGAGAATGACTGTGTCAGAGTACTCAGCGAGGTTCACAGACCTGTCGCGCTACTCCCTGGATATGGTTCGAGACCCGTTCTTTAGGGCTCGGACCTTCGAGTAGGGCTTACGCAGGGACATCTGAGCGCGTGTGGTTTCCTTGTGCCTGCCCACCTATGCTGGAGTGCTGGAGCGAGCGTTGGTGGTGGAGAGTTTTCTAGCTGAGCAGTTTTCCCCTGTTAGTGCTGGGCACTCGAGAGCTGAGACTTCGTCGGTCGGATCGGCATCTGGTAGCCGACGTCAGACTCAGGGGTCTGGACGTGGCCGACGATACAGGAGGCGACCCCAGGATGGAGGATCTGAGCCTCGGAGCTCACAGGGCTCGCATGCCAGTTTTGGTCAGCCGCAGGAGAGGCGGTGTTACGCTTGCGATGGTCGGGGACATCTTGCTAGAGATTGTCCGACCCGACGTGCTGCTGAGAGGGATCCGGTCGATGGGCCGCCTTGGCAGAGGCAGCGTCTCGAGCAAGGAGGTCCGCATGGCGGCGGACGTGGCGTTGGATCTGGTGCAGCGGGAGGCGGTGGTAGACAGTACCAGTTGCCACCACCCCCACCCCCAGGTGGTCCACGCCAAGCTCAGGGAGCTGGTGGTCGAGGGAGAGGATAGCTGCATGCCCTGGAGGCTGTTGACCCAGAGGCACCGCGGATGGATAGAGGTACGCCTTGTGTCTTTTCTACTTACTGCAGTAGTTTGTCAGACACTGTTTAGCGGTACTCTTTCCTTTTGTTGCTTGCTCGAGTTTTGTTCAGGGCGTTGGTAAGACCCTGAGTGGTTGTTGTTGGTGAGCTCGCTGGTGTGTGAGACCCAGTTGAGAGTTCAGTCGCTTTCCTTGTGCTTGGGGCTTTTCGGGGACGAAAAGTTCTAAGGGGGAGAGGATGTAGCGACTCGGGTTTTTGGCCCTGTCAGACTTTGGAATATTTCTACGAATAATTCCAGATCTAGGCGCGAAGACGGCGTGCGATTCCGAGGCCCGGTGTGCCCGGAATTAATTTTATAAAAATATTAAGTATTTTTATACTATGCACATGGCGGGGGTGTGATATCCCCTAAACGGTAGCTCAGAATGGGAATCTGAGGGCACGGTTGCGTCCGGAACGTGCCGTTTACCCTAGGCGGGGTGTAAACTTTGCGGGCGCGGGCCTGCGGTGAGAAACGTCACCAGGGGCGTTTCCGTAAATAAGTAGCAACTTAGTGGGCGAGCGTCGGCTCGAATAACATCTGAACGGAGTCTCGGATGGAAAATCTGAGACCGCCGTTGCGTTCAGAACGGCGTGTTTACCCTAGGGGTGACCTTACTTTTGTTCGCATCGGGCGTCGGGTCCGAGGCGAGTTTGGCGCCGGCGGGCCGCTGATATAAATATCAGCGCCCCCCTTTTATCGTTCTTCATCGTTCTTCGCCGTTCATCGCCGCCACTCCTCCGAATCGAGCAAACGGAGCGCCCACGAGCTCAGAATTCGACGGCGGACGTTCCAGGAGCGCGCAACGGAAGCTCTGGAGCGCAGATCTGAGGCAGAACGTCGGCGTTTCGCCCGCGAGGTAGGCGGTTTGAGTTTTACAATCCCGGATCCCGTTTTTGTGTTGTTTTTCTTCAAATTTTCATATGGGTTGTATAGTTCGGGTCCCGAGATTTCCAAAACATTTTTCGGATCTGAATTTGGAGCACCGGGGTGCTCTCGGTGGCTCCCGGAAGTTTTCCAGCGAAAACCCGGTTTTCCGTCGGCGGCCATGGCGGAATCCGGCGACGGTGCGGCGGCGGTTTCCGGTGGTGGCGGCGGCGGCGCGGCGGAGTCCGACGGCGGCGCGGCGGAGTCCGGCGGCGGCGCGGCGGAGTCCGGCGGCGGCGCGGTTGTTTCCGGCGACCCTGCGGTGGTCCGGCCAGTTTGTTCCGGGGGTTCTTTAAACCCCCGTAACTCGCAAACCGTAACTCCAATTTGCGAGCCGTTTGCGGCGACGCGCTCCTTGCGTCGAGACGGACCTTTTGAAATCACTTTGAGAATTTTATGGTTCGGGATCGTGGCCCGGGAGTTAGAAACGTCGTATAAAATAATATTATTTTATTATTTTACGACTTCGGGTCGTTGTAACTTCTACCTGGAGTGTCCGATTGACGTGCCGTCAGTGGCATTGAGAACCTGATGGTACGACGGAATTTTTGAGATGGTTTCCGGGTGTTGGGACTTCGAACAGGGTGCGGGCCCCACGAGGCCGGATTTTGGCGTTTGCGGGGAAACGCAGTTTTTACACCAGGAGTCCGATTTTGGCGGATGAATAGTCGATCCTGTGTGTTTTTCCGAGAGGATCGCAATGGCGCGATCCGTTCGACGAGTTTCGGAATCCAGGCGTGCGCCCCACCCGAGCCGGCCTTCGGTGAATAGTACCTTTTTCACCGGGTGTCCGTTTTGGGCGAGCGAGTAGTCGATTTCGCTTGTTCTTCCGAGAGGATCGCCGTGGTGTGATCCGCCCAATGGGTTTCGGGATCGTTGTGTGGGCCCTGCACGAGCTAGCTACGGTGAATAGTGTCGTTTTCACCGGTGCTCCGTTTCGGGCGAGTAAACAGCCTATCCTGCGTGTTTTTCCGCGTGGAACGCGATGGTGGCCTCGGTTTTGGCTTCGGAGGTGCGCAGTGTGGCTTTGAGGTGAGTCGCTCGGGTTAGCGACGTTTGGACCAGCAGTGGTTGAGGGTTCTCCCTTGGTTCGTTCCTACGAGGGTTCGTGTGGTATCACAACCTTCGTATGGGTTTGTGATCCTCTCGATGGGATGTTTAAACTGTTAGAGTTGTGGTATCCCTCCGGTGGGCCCGGAGTGGATCCTCTAGCATCTTTACCCTAGATCGGGTTCTTGGTATCGCTGTGACCGCTTATTCACGGGCAGCGATCCCCTATCTAGCAGGTTAACCCCGTAGGGTTTGTGGCATCATCGGGAATATGATCCCCTACGCGATGGGTCGTGCATAGTAGGGTTGTGGCATCGTCGGGTTTACGATCCCCTACTCAGCATGATGTTTATAGTAGGGTTGCGGCATCGTTGGTTATACGATCCCCTACTCAGCGCTTGGTGTCGGTAGGGTTGCGGTATCGTTGGTTATGCGATCCCCCTACTCAACGCGTGGTTTCGGTAGGGTTGTGGCATCGTCGGTTCGATCCCCTACATCGCGAGTTATCCCAGATAGGGTTCCAGTATCGTCGTGACCATCTTTATATGGACGATGATCCTCTATCTGAGTGTGAAGCTTCTGTCGAGTGCAGATCGGGTTGTGGTATCCCCCAGCGTATCATGGGTGTGATCCCCCATCTGTGAGAACTACGTATGCCAGATTGGGTCGTGGTATCCCCCAGCGGACCCTGGGAGTGATCCCCTATCTGTGAGCTACGTATACCGGAGTGGGTCTTGGTATCCCCTAGCGGACCCTAGCGGCGATCCCCTTTCCGAGGAGTTTGGTGGTTATGGTGTTTCAGCGATGTTTCCTCAGTGATGCTATCCGAAGAGCGTGGTCTCTCGGGTGAGCGTCTGTGATGTTTGCGAGTATCCCGATGGAGTGTATCTCTCGGATGAGTGTCATCTGGTATGACAGTGTTCGTGGTGTACTCTCCTGGTTGTGGACAGTTGCTGGTGATGAGGTCGGTACCTCTTGTGGCTTTGTGGCGTGAGCTGTGTATATCTGGATTGTTCAAGGTGTATGTATGGTAATACACCTGAGCTGAGCTGACTAGTTGTGTTTAGCCGAGGATGGTCACGAGATGGAGTTTCTCTCTCGTCTGGGTTCCCTCTGGCTGGGTTGAGCGGACTGTTGCCTTTCAGTTGCTCCCTTGGGTTTTGGGTTTTGGGTTTTTGGGGTGCCTACTGAGTATGTTTATACTCACCCCTGCATGGGCTTTGCCCGCACATGTTTGTGTCTTGTGCAGACCACAGGCCTTTTGATGGAGTCCCAGGAGGACCCGGTGCAGGCGGAGCTTAGTGAGCGAGTTGACTGGGGTGTTTATCGGAGCTGTGCCGAGGGAGCTTTCCGGCGGGTGTTTGTGGCAGCATTCCCCTTCTTCAGAGCAGGTTGGACGCGCTTTGTAGTTTTCTTTTGGTGGGCCCTATTTTGCCCTTTGTACTTTTGCTGTTGCACTCTGGTTTGGGATAGATTGTATGCATGCATTTACTTTTCAGTTGTTTTATCTCTGCACTGTTGCATGGAGGTGTTTGTGGGTGCGTGTGTACAGGTACCTTAGGATAATGCCTCCCATGTGTGTGATAGCCTACTCGGCGCTGGTCGCCAGCCCCTGGCCTATTGGAGGCGGGCTTGGGGAGTCGCGGCTCGAGCCCCATTGGGTCGGGTCGTGACAGGTAGGATAATGGGGGGTGGTGGTGGATGGTGGGGGTTGAGGTAGGGTTTAGCAGTAGGATAATGGTGGTGGGGATGGGGGTAGGGTTTAGGGGTAGGATGGTGGTGGTGGTGGTAGGGGGTCAGGGTAGGATAGTTAGAGGTAAGGGGTAGGGGTAGGATAGTGGAGGGAAAGTTTGAGGTGTAGGGGATGAGTTTTTAAGTGTAGGGGGAAGGGTTTAGGGGTAGTATAATGTGGGGGGGGGGTAGGATTAGGATTGTTTGTGTGGGGGGGGGTGAAGTGTAGGGGGAAGGGTTTAGGGGTAGGATAGTGGAGGGGGTTTAGGGTTTTGGTGGAGGGGTATGGGTTTGGGGGTAGGATAGTGGAGGGGGGGTAGGGTTGAGGTGTAGGGAGATGAGTTTTGGGGTAGGTTAGGAGTTGGGGGTAATGTTTAGGGGTATGATAGTGGGTTGGGGGTTGTAGGTGTAGGGGGAAGGGTTTAGGGGTAGGATAGTGGAGGGGGTGGGGGTGGGGGTAGGAGTAGGATAGTTAGTTGGGGGGGGGGGGGTGTTAAGTATAGGGGGAAGAGTTTAGGGGAAGAATAGTGAGGGGGGGGGGGTTATGTAGTACCCCTGGTTTCTGGTATGTAACCCTTTCTTGATGATTTTCATGTTTTTAAAGTTAAGGGTGTTGAATGGGAGAGTCGGGAGAACTTGGACTGATGTTTGGAGGCAAAGGGGAAGTCGCACGGTCTGCGCATGGTTTGTCTAACCGTGCAGCCAAACCGTGCGCAGTGGGTCTTGGAGATAGTGGCTTCTGCACGGTTGGTGCACGGTTTGTCTAACCGTGCGTCCAAACCATTCGATAAGGGTGGCTGAGGCAGTAGCCAACGCACGGTTAGCGCATGGTCTGTCAAACCGTGCAGACTAACCGTGCGGTCACTTAAAGTTAGATCCTAAAATTGTGGATCTAACTCATTTTTCCTTTAATTTCCTTGTTTAAACCTCCTAAGCGGCCCTAACTAAGGATTACTCTCCCTTGAAGGTTGGAAGAATTCTCCCAAGCATTCCGGAGGCGATCCGAAGGCTTCCCTTGGCTAATCAAAGCCGGATTCTTAAGGTATGTGATCGTTCTTGATCGGTTTCTTAGATCTACTTAGATCTAATTCTCCTTTTCTCTCTTTTTCTTAGATCTACGACCGTTATGGGTAGATCTAAGGGTGTGGATGACAAATATGACAAGTTTTGGTCTTGGTTGTGTTAGGAGAAGAGATCTAAGGAGAGTTTTTGAAGTTTTGACCCGGTGTTCTTAAGCGTTCTTCGTTCCTGGCTTGGTTTCGCCCAATTTGTTGAGGTAGGTGGATTCACTCTCAATTCCTCTTTCTTAGAACTTGAAGGATTAGTTCTAATTTATTTATTTTCTTGGTTTTGATTGTGAAATTGTGGTGCAAAACATGTTATAAATCTTCTTTAGTGATGATTTATGTGTTTTGATGAAATTGTGGAAATTGAAAGAATGTTTGTGCAAATTGTTTTGGTTTCTTGATTTTAAAATAGTGATTTTAAAAATATGGATTTTCTGGATTTGGAAAATGGTTTGCAAGAAAAAGAGGTTTCCAAAAAAAGGGTGATGCTTTATTAGAAGGTTTTGAACACACTTGGTTTTGGGCATGGATTGCATGGGTTGTGGTGTGTGTTCATATGCATTGGGATGGATAAGGGTGAGAAGTACCCCCATCAAAAGGTTGGGATGGATAAGGGCGATAATTCCCCCCATCAATAGGTTAGGACAGATAAGGTCGTGAAGTACCCCCATCAAGGTAGTTCACTAAGTGACGACTTAGTGGAAGGATAACTCACCACTCGCGAGTATAGGGAGGTCCAGGTTGCATGCATGGTTTGTTGTGTGGATTCGTGGAATGGAATGAATGTGCCAAAATGGAAATGTGGATTTGATTGGAAACTTTTCTTGGTTTCTTTGTTGGAAAATGGTTTTGTTGGGAAAATGGCTTTGACATGGAACTTTGCTACATTGTGATTTTTTTGGAATTGTTTTATATAAATTGTTTTATATAAATGTGCTAACATGTTTTATCCTAGAGGCATGGGTTGGGAAGTTATCGGGAAAAACCTACTGAGTTTCATTACTCACCCCCTACTTTGGCATGCTGGTGCTTTTTCAGATGTCATATATCGGGACATTGGCAAAGGTAATGTGTCACATATTTAGAGCGCTGCTTTGTGATACTTGGGCTGGTTTGTGATTTTGGAGCTTGGAGCTTGTGGATCATGGAGTTGGGTTGTTGTCTTGTCGTCTTTGAGTTGTCTTTCCACTGTTTACTCTGATGTTTAGTGTTGGTTTTCACTATGGTACTTTTGGTTGGTTTTTGATAAAATTAATGGTTGAGTTGTTTTGGTTTTAAATCATGCATCATATAGTGGTTTCTTGGAGATGTTTATCTGGTTTGCTCTATTTGTTGGTTGTTTTCAGTTAAAGGGTAAATCGTCCCCCATGTATTTTGAAACCCTTCGGCATTTATTTCTAGCCTTTGGAGCCTTGGGGATGTCGCTTAAGGCCTAGTAATGACTCGTTGAGCTCTCTAGACAATGAGAATTGGCGGGTCATTACAAATGGTATCAGCTTGTTCGGTCCTTGCCTAACAAGTGGTCATCGATGTTCTTGGTCATGGAGTTGAAATTCCTTATTTTCTATTCCTTGGGTGATCATCTTAGATAGGAGTAGGATTGTTGGAACTTGAAATGTATAGCATAAAAGGACGTAGCTAACCTGTTTATGCTGAACTTCAAGTTACCAGGGTGTTGGGTACATAAGTGTTTTGGATACACTTCTAGAATGTTGCAAATCTCATTTTTATGGGTTTAGCCAATGAGATGAGCATGACATGAATTAGAGGAATGACTTCCCACTAGGATGGAATATATCATTGTGAAGAATGATTTATGATTTTGGGAAAGGTTCAAATTATTGAAAAATGCAGAAATTGATTTTCAAATGAAAGATTTTGAAAAATGGATATTTATAATATTTTGAAAACTGGTAGATTTTCAAAAAGTATGTGGCATGTTTTAAAAAATGGTTGAACATGTGGAAAAGATTGATGGATGGAAAAAAATGATATGATAGTGATGTGATATAAATTGAAATGCTAAGCCTTCAGTTGTTAGGAAGTGAGACTTACGGCGTGTGTTGTTTGTATAGAAAATGGCACCCGTTAGGCGTCGTAGAAACCAAACAGAAGAGGCTGTAGAGAATGTGGTTTCAACTGAACCACGTGTGAACCAAGAGCTGGTTCAGAGTATCGTTTAAGCATTCCAGGCTATGGAAATAGGGAATCAGAGGGATGATTCAAGGCATGTAGACCATTCCTTCCAGTTCCAGAAGCAGAATCCACCCATCTTTCGGGGTGATGTTGAACTCGATAAGGCAGAGGTGTGGCTAAGCAGGATGAATCATATATTCAATTTCATCAGCACACCAGTAGAGATGAAAGTAAAGATGGAAATGTATATGATCGAGGATCTTACACGTCAGTGGTGGGATTTAGTGGTGCATGCTAAATTGGATTAAGGCCTTACTTGGGAGAATTTTGAAGAATTGTTTAACCAAAAATTCTATCCTCACACATTCAAGATCCAAAAAATGATGGGATTCTTCATCCTGAAACAATAGATCCTATCTTTCACAGAGTATACGGCCAAGTTCATGAATTTAGTCTGTTTTTCACTAGAGGTTGCGGGAAGTTCTTCTTTGAAGGCACGCATCTTCGAATCGGGGCTAAGGCAGGAGATTCGATCAAAGATTGCAGTGCTCTGTATTATGAATTATACATAGATGGTGAACAGAGCAACGATTGCTAAACGTGATATCTCAGGATCGATAGGAGGAAGCATGATGATACCCACAGGAATAGGTGGGAACTTTAATGCTGGAAACAAGTGGAAGATGGACACCTACTTCCAAGGTGGGAGTGCGAATTAGAACCAGACAACGGGATCAGTCAAACTTCCTCCATGACCCCATAGAAAATAAGGTTGCTTTCAATGTGGTTCGACTGATCACATCAAACGAGAATGTACAACACCACCAAAATCATGCCACAATTGCAACAAAGTGGGGCATCTTCAGCGATATTGTCGCAGTGCTCCACATTCAGGTGTTCGTGATACTTCTCAAGTGTCGCAAACATCTTATGCTTCAATAGGGTGAGGACAACAAAATCACTCTCACCAGAAGAACCGAGCCAGTTATGGTGATTCCAGGAATACCATGACACCTCAGGAAGGGCAATCTCAACAAGGTAATAAGGAGAAAAGTGCAGCAACAAAGAAATTGTATGGAGCGGAATAGATGATTGTGGATGATCAGGCTGGACCATCTACGGTGAGAGGTATGATTATTTTGAATTCAACCATCATGCAAGTTTTGTTTGATACTGTCGCATCTCATTCCTTTCTTGATTCTCGTATTGCTGATTTTATGAACTTAAAACTGGTAATGATTCCTTCTATCTTGAAACTGTAAACTCCTCTTGGTGAAAGAGAATGTCAAGACTTCGTGTGTAGAGCATGTGCTATAACTGTTGATGGAGCTGAGCTGAAATGGGATTTCTCTGTGATGGAGATGGATGTCTATGATATAATCCTGGGTATGGATTGGTTGACAAGGTTTAAGGCTCACATCGACCGTTATAGGAGAACAGTTAGCTTCATGACTGAGGATGACATCGACCATCTCTTTAAAGGAGAAAGGATAGTAAAGAAAGGTGAAAAGAGCTTATTGGCACCAATGGTGGGAATGATTTCTTACCAATTGATAGCGTTGAATTTCTCATCATTAGAAGAGATCGTGAAAAATAGTTTTCCAGCTGTGGTGGATCAATTTCCTGATGTTTTCCTGAAAAATTCTCAGGATTACCACCTGTAAGAGAAGTGTAGTTTACGATTGATCTTCTTCCAGGAACCAGTCCTATCTCACTTCCATATTATAGGATGGAACCGATGGAGTTAAAGGAATTGAAAGTGCAGTTAGAGGAGCTGGAAAGCAAGGGTTTCATTTGGACAAGCATGTCTCCATGGGCAGCGCCGATTTTGTTTGTAAAGAAAGCAGATGGAACTTTGAGGCTATGTGTGGATTATCGTAAACTTAACCAAGTTACGATAAAGAATATATATCCACTTCCACGCATTGATGACCTGTTTGATCAATTGAGGGGAGCTCAGTGGTTCTCCAAAATGGACTTACGGTCAGGATATCACTAGTTACGAGTTTGGAAGGAGGATATTCCAAAGAAAACCTTCAGAAGTAGATATGGCCACTACGAATATGTAGTCATGCCTTTTGGTCTTAGTAATGCACCAGCGGTCTTCATGGCTTTGATGAATTGGATATTTCAGCCATATCTGGATTCTTTTGTTGTGGTGTTTGTGGATGACATATTGGTGTATTCAAGAACAAGGGCTGAGCATGAGCAACACTTGGCGATAGTGTTGTAAATCTTGAGGGACCATCAGTTGTATGCCAAATTATCAAAGTGTGATTTTTGGATACAAGAGGTGTGTTTTCTAGGCCATGTAGTTTCTAAGAAAGTTGTTTCAGTGGATCTAGAAAAGATAGAAGCTGTTCTTTCTTGGCAACCGCCGAAGAATTTATTTAAAATATAAAGTTTTCTTGGTCTAGATGGTTATTACTAACGATTTGTGTGTTACTTCTCATGACTAAATTCTCTTATGACATCATTTCCAAAGAAAAATAGTGCATTTCAATGGACTGAGGAATGTTAGAGATCTTTTAAAGATTTGAAATTTCGCCTTACATCATCACCCATCTTGATTTTTCCGGAATTAGGACAGGGGTATGCAGTGTATTGTGACGCTTCGGGAATAGGGTTTGGTTGTGTTCTCATGCAAGGGGACCATGTTGTTGCTTATGGTTCAAGGTAGTTGAGGGTGCATGAGAATAATTACCCAACACATGATTTGGAGTTAGTTGTAGTTGTCCATGCCTTGAAGACTTGGAGTCATTATCTCTTTAGTGATAAGTTCACTGTGTTTACATATCACAAAAGCCTGAAACACATTTTCTCACAATGAGATTTGAATCTGAGGAAAAGGAGATGGATAGAGTACCTTCAAATGTTTGACTTTAACTTGATGTATACACTGGGTAAGGGAAATTCGGTGGCCAATGCATTAAGCAGAAAGTCGTATGCTCAGTTGGAAAAAGAAGCTTCAGATGAATGATAGTTGATGTTGGTCTTAGCCGACATGCATGTGGAATGTGAAAACCGAGGTGATGTTGTGGTTTTATTTTTAGCTACGCTTGTTCCTGAACTGGTAAAAGTGGTCAAAAAGGAACAAAAATCTGATGCGGAATGTCTGATAATGAGTTCAAAACTCAATGGTGGGGAGACCATTGATGGCTGGAAACTAGAAGCGGGTTCAGTTTTTTGTTTCAGAGATCGGATGGTTGTACCTATAGTTTTTTAGGAACAACTCCTTTATGCTTACCACCATTCAAGATGGGCTGTACATCCGGGTACACAGAAGATGTATAAGGCATTGAAGGCGCAGTTTTGGTGGAGAGACATGAAACGAAAGGTAGCTGAATTTTTTCAAGGTGTTTAACTTGTCAGCAGGTTAAAGAAGAGCATCAGAGACTAGCTAGTATGTTACAGTCTTGACCTATCCTAGTATAGAAATGGGAGCATATAGTAATGGATTTTGTTATAGGTCTTCCAAGAACGGTCCGGAAACATGATGCCATTTGGGTGATAGTGGATCGTCTAACCAAGTCGGCCCATTTCATCCCAATTCGTGAAACCCATATGGTGGAAGATATTTCAAAAATCTATATCTGGGAAGTGGTAAAGAGATATGGTATACCAGTTCCTATCATCTCAGATAGAGATCCGAGGTTCACATCTCGTTTCTGGAAATCCTTACAACAAGACCTTGGGACTCAGTTGACTATGAGCACGGCGTATCATCCTCAGATGGATGGGCAATCTGAGAGGACGATACAGACGGTGGAAGAAATGTTACGGGCTTGTGTAATGGATTTTGGTGGCTCATGGGAGGAGAATATACCCTTAGTGGATTTCTCATACAATAACAGCTATCAAGCCTCAATACGCATGGCTCCGTTTGAAGCATTGTATGGGCGTCCTTGTCGTTATTCACTATGATGGGTGGAAACTGGTGAAACTTCACTAGTCAGGCCGAGCCTTGTCCAAGAAACAATGGAGAAGATTCAGTTGATTAGAAATAGGATGGAGACAGCTCAGAGTCGTCAGAAATCTTACGCGGATCATCTCCGAAGACCGTTGTCGTTTGCAGTGAGTGATCATGTCTTCTTGAGGATCTCTCCAAGACTTGGACAACATCGTTTTGAGAAGCAGGGCGAGTTATATCCTCGATATATAGGCCCTTTTGAGATACTGGAATGGGTTGGAGAGGTGGTGTATTGGTTTTCATTACCACCACAGTTCATTTCGGAGCACAATGTGTTCCATGTATCTCAGTTAAAGAAGCATCAACCCGATCCTGACCATGTGATCAGATGGGATCATGTTGACCTAGAGCCGGATTCTTCGTTGGTACATATCCCGATGTGGATTGTGGATAGGCAGGATAAAGTCTTGCGTGGGAAAATCATCGGTCTAGTGCGGGTTTTGTGGCAACATGGTCAGATTCAGTAAGAGACTTGGGAACGCGAGAAAGAAATGAAAGAGCAGTGGCCAGAATTATTTCAATCAAGCGATGGTTTTCTACTTTCCGAGGACGTAAAGGCCAATGTTGGGGAGAATGTATTACCCCATTTTCTGGTATGTAACCCTTTCTTGATGCTTTTCATGGTTTTAAAGTTAAGGGTGTTGAATGGGAGAGTTGGGAGAACTTGGACTGATGTTTGGAGGCAAAGGGGAAGTTGCACGGTTTGCGCACGGTTTGTCTAACCGTGCGGCCAAACCATGTGCAGTGGGTCTTGGAGATAGTGGCTTCCGTACGGTCAGTGCACAGTTTGTCTAACCATGCAGCCAAACCATGCAAGAAGGGTGGCCGAGGCAGTAGCCAACACACGGTTAGCGCACGGTCTGTCAAACCGTGCGGACTAACCGTGCGGTCACTTAAAGTTAGATCCTAAAATTGTGGATCTAACTCATTTTGACTTTAATTTCCTTGTTTAAACCTTCTAAGCGGCCCTAAATCTGGATTACTCTCCCTTGAAGGTTGGAAGACTTCTCCCAAGCGTTCCGGAGGTGATCTGAAGGCTTCCCTTGGCGAATCGAAGCTGGATTCTTAAGGTATGTGATCATTCTTGATCGGTTTCTTAGATCTATTTAGATCTACTTCTCCTATTCTCTAGTTTTATTAGATCTACACCCATTATGGGTAGATCAAAGGGTGTGGATTCCAAATATGACAAGTTTTGGTCTTGGTTGTGTTAGGAGAAGAGATCTAAGGAGCGTTTTTGGAGTTTTGACCCGGTGTTCTTAAGAGTTCTTCGTCCGTGGCTTGGTTTCACCCAATTTGTTGAGGCAGGTGGCTTCACTCTCAATTTCTATTTCTTAGAACTTGAAGTATTAGTTCAAATTGATTTATTTTCTTGGTTTTGATTGTGAAATTGTGGTGCAAAACATGTTATAAATCTTCTTTAGTGATGATTTATCGGTTTTGATGAAATTGTGGAAATTGAAAGAATGGTTGTGCAAAGTGTTTTGGTTTCTTGATTTTAAAATAGTGATTTTAAAAATATGGATTTGCTGGATTTGGAAAATGGTTTTCGGGAAAAAGAGGTTTCCAAAAAAAGGGTGATGCTTTATTGAAAGGTTTTGAACACACTTGGTTTTGGGCATGGATTGCATGGGTTGGGGTGTGTGTTCATATGCATTGGGATGGATAAGGGTGAGAAGTACCCCCATCAAAAGGTTGGGATGGATAAGGGAGAGAAGTCCCCCCATCAGTATGTTGGGACAGATAAGGTCGTGAAGTACCCCCGTCAAGGTAGTTCACTAAGTGACGACTTAGTGGAAGGATAACTCACCACTCACGAGTATAGGGAGGTCCAGGTTGCATGCATGGTTGGTTGTGTGGATTCATGGAATGGAATTAATGTTCCAAAATGGAAATGTGGATTTGATTGTAAAATTTTCTTTGTTGCTTTGTTGGAAAATGGTTTTTTTGGAAAAATATCATTGACATGGAACTTTGCTACATTGTGAACTATTTTGGAATTGTTTTATATAATTTTTTTTATATAAATGTGCTAACATGTTTTATCCTAGAGGCATGGATTGGGAAGTCATAGGGGAAAACCTACTGAGTTTCACTACTCACCCCCTGCTTTGCCACGTTGGTGCTTTTTGCAGATGTCATATATCAGGACGTTGGAAAAGGTAAAATGTCACATATTTGGAGCGCTGCTTCATGATACTTGGGCTGGTTTGTGATGTTGGAGTGTGGATCTTGTGGAACATGGAGTTGGGTTTTTGTCTTTTCATCTTTGAGTTGTCTTTCTGCTGTTTAATCTGATGCTTAGTGTTGGTTTTCTCTGTGGTACTTTTGGTTGGTTTTTGATAAAATTAATGGTTGAGTTGTTTTGGTTTTAAATCATGCATCATATAGTGGTTGCTTGGAGATGTTTATCTGGTTTGATCTGTTTGTTGGTTGTTTTCAGTTAATGGTAAAATCACCCCCCATGTAGTTTGAAACCCTTCGGCATTTACTGCCAACCTTTGGCGCCTTGGGGATGTCTCTTAAGGCCTAATAATGACTCGTTGAGCTCTCAATCCAATGAGAATTGGTGGGTCATTACAGGTTAAGTGTAGGGGGATGAATTTTGGGGTATGTTAAGAGTTGGGGGTAGGATTTTGGGCTAGGATAGTGGGTTTGGGGGGGGGGGGGGGGTGTAGGTGTAGGGGGAAGGGTTTAGGGGTAAGATAGTGTAGAGGGGGGGATAATAATAGGATAGTTAGTTGGGGGGGGGGGGTTAAGTATAGGGGGAAGAGTTTAGGTGAAGGATAGTGTGGGGGGTGGGGGTTAAGTGTAGGGGGAAGGGTTTAGGGGTAGGATATTGGGGGGGGGGGGGTTCGGTGTTTCGGTGTAGGGGGATGGGTTTAAGGGTAAGATAGTGTGTGTGTGTGGGGGGGGGGGTGGGGGGATGGTAGGGCTAGGATAGTGGGTGGGTGGGGGGTTGGTGTATGGTGATGGGTTTAGGGGTAGGATTGTGGGGTGGGGGTGGGAGTTGGGGATGTTGGGGTGGGGGTAGGGGTAGGATAGTGGGGGTATGGTTGAGGTGTAGGAAGATGAGTTTTGGGGTAGGTTAGGGGTTGGGGTAGGGTTTAGGGGTATGATAGTGGGAAAGTGGGTAGCGTTTAGTGGTAGAATGGTGTGTGTGTGTGTGTGTGGGGGGGGGGGGGTTAGATAGTGGTGGTGGTGGGGGGGGGGGGGTGTGGATAGTAGAGGTAGGGTTTAGCAGTAGGATAGTATGTGTGTGTTTGGGGGGGGTTGGATAATAGGGGTGGGTGGTAGGGTTTAGGGGTAGGGTTGTTGGGGGAAGGGGGTAGGGTTTAGAGGTAGGATTTTGGTGGCAGTGGCGATGGTGGTGGTGGTGGTGAGGGGGTAAAATAGTTGGGGGGGGTGTCAGGGTAAGATAGTTGGGGGGGATGGGTATGTTAGGGGTTGGGGTTGGGGTTTAGGGGTAGTATAGTGGGAAATGGGGTAAGGTTTAGTGGTAGGATAGTTATGGGGGTAGGATAGTAGGGGTATTTGGTAGGGTTTAAGGGTAGTATAGTGGGGGGGGGTCATGGTAGGATAGTCAGGGGGAGGGGTAGGTTAGGGGTTTGGATAGGGTTTAGGGGTGGTATAGTGGGAAAGGGGGTAGGGTTTAGCGATATGATAGTGTAGGGGATGGGGGGGGCAGGGTTTAGAATTAGGATAATGGTGGGGGTGGGAGTAGGGTTTAGGGGTTGGATAGCGGTGGTGGTGGTGGTGGGGGTGGGGGGGTTAGGGTAGGGGTTGGATAGTCGGGGGGGGGGGGGGGTAGGATAGTAGGGGTAGGGGTCGTGGGGGGGGGGGATTAATAGGTGTAGGGGTAGTGGTTTAAGTTCATAGAAGGATAGTCAGGGGGAGGGGTAGGTTAGGGGGTTGGTTAGGGTTTATGTGTAGGATAGTTGGAAATGGGGTAAGGTTTAGTGGTAGGATATTGTGGGGGGGTTGGATAGTGGGGGTAGGGTGGGGGGTGGGGGGGGGGGGGGTAGGGTTTAGCAGTAGGATAATGGTGGGGTTGGGGGGGGGGTGAGGGGTAGGATGGTGGTGGTGGTGGTGGGTGGGTGGGGGTTCAGTTTGGGATAGTTAGGGGGAGGTTAGGGATTCAGGGTAGGGTTCATGGGTAGGATAGTGGGGGTAGGGTTTTGTGGTAGGGTAGCGGTGAAGGGGGTAGGGGTTGGATAGTGTGTGTGTGTGGGGGGGGGGGTAGGATAGTAGGGGTAGGCGTTGTGTGGGGGGGGATAGTAGGTGTAGGGGGTAGTGGTTTAATGTTGGGGTAGGATAGTCAGGGGGAGGGGTAGGTTAGGGGTTGGGGTATGTTTTAGGGGTAGGATAGTGGGAAAGGGGGTAGGGTTTAGTGATGGGATAGTGGGAGGGGGGATAATGGGGGTGGGGGTAGGGTTTAGCGGTAGGATAATGGTGGTGGAGGTGGGGTTTATGGGTAAGATAGTGGTGGTGGTAGTGGTGGTGGGGGGCCAGGGTAGGATAGTTAGGGGTGAGGTTAGGGGTTCAAGGTAGGGTTTAGGTGTAGGATAGTGGTGGTTGGGTTTAGAGATAGGGTAGTGGTGTGGGGGGGGGGTAGTATAGTAGGGGTAGGGGTCATGTGGGGGGGATAGTAGGCGTAGGGGGTAGTGGTTTGTAGGGGGAGGGTTCAGAAGTTGGATTGTGGGGGGGAGGGATATGTTAGGTGTTGGGGTAGGGTTTAGGGGTAAGATAGTAGGAAAGGTGGTAGTGTTTAGCAGTAGGATAGTGGGGGGTTGGATAGTGGGGGTGGGGGTAGGGTTTATTAGTAAGATAATGGTGGTGTGGGGTGGGGGTTGGGTTTAGGGGTAGGATAGTTATGGGTGAGGTTTGAGGTTTGGGGTGGGGTTTAGGGGTAGGATAGTGGGGGTAGGGTTTAGTGGTAGGGTAGTGGTGCGGGGGGTAGTGTTTGGATAGTGGTGGTGGTGGTGGTGGGTGGGTGGGTGGGGGGGTAAGATAGTAGGGGTAGTGGTCATGGGGGGGGATAATAGGCATAGGGGGTAGTGGTAATGGGGGTGGGGGATAATTGGTATAGGGTGTAGTGGTTGTGTGTGTGTGGGGGAGGGGGTAGGTTAGGGGTTTAGGGTAAGGTTTAGGGGTAGGGTAGTGGGGGTAGGGGGTAGGGTTTAGTGGAAGGGTAGTGGTGGTGAGGGATATGGGTTGGATTGTGTGTGTGTGGGGGGGATAGGTTAGGGGTTTGGGTCAGGGTTTAAGGGTAGGTTAGTGGGGGTAGGGGGTTGGGTTTAGCGGTAGGGTAGTGGTGGTGGGGGGGGGGGGTAAGGGTTGGATTTTGTGTGTGTGTGTGTGTGGGGGGGGGGGGGTTAGGATAGTATGGGTAAGGGTTGTGGAGGGGGGGGGGGGGTTGGATAGTGTGTGTTTGTGTGTGTGTGTGTGGGAGGGGTTAGGATAGTAGTCATAGGTGGTAGGGGTTTAAGTGTAGGGGGAATGGTTTAGGAGTAGGATAGTGTGGGGGGGGGGGGTCATAGGTTGGGGGGTTAGGGTTTTAGGGTTATATGTTGGGGTGGGGGAGGGTAGATTTGGGTTGGGGGTAGGGTTTAGGATTAGGATAGTGAGGGTGGGGGGTTAGGAGTAGGATAATTGGGGGGGGGGGTTAGGTATAGCGGGAAGGGTTTAGGGGTATGATAGCGTGTGTGTGTGTGGGGGGGTTTAGTGTATGAGGATGGGTTTAGGGGTAGAATTGTGTGTGTGTGTGGGGGGGGGGTGGTAGGGGTTGGGGTAGGATAGTGGGGGTAGGGTTGAGATGTATGGGGATAGATTTGGGGTTAGGGTAAGGGTTTATGAGTAGGATTGTGTGTGTGTGTTTTGGGGGGGGGGGTTAGGTTAGGGTTTCTGGGTTTATTTTTTTTGGGGAGGGTGTATATTAGTGTTTGGGGTAGGGTTTTGGGGTAGGGCTAGGATAGTGTGTGTTTGTGTGTGTGTGTGGGGGGGGGGGTAGGTTAGGGTTTGTGGGTTGATTTTTTTGGGGAGAGGGTGTAGATTAGGGTTTGGGGGAAGGGTTTTGGGGTAGTTATAGGATAGTGTTTTGGGGGGGGGGTGGGTTTTGGTGTAGGGGGATGAGTTTAGGGGTAGGATAGTGGGGTGCAGGGTTTAGGTGTAGGGGGTTAAGTTTTTGTTGTAGGGGGCAGGGTTTAGGAGTAGGATAATGGTGTGTGTGTGTGTGGGGGGGGGGGGTGGGGTAGTTTAGTGTTTGGGGGTCGTATGTTAGGGTGGGGGGAGGGGTAAAATAGGGGTTTGGGGTAGGGTTTAGAAGTAGGATAGTGGGAGGGGGGGTGGTAGGGTTAGGGGTAGGACAATGGGGGATTAGTTTAGGTGTAGGGGTAGGATAATGGTGGTGGTGGGGGAGGGGGGTAGGGTAGGGTTAGGATAGTGTGTGTGTGTTTGGGGGGGGGGGGTTGGTGTAGGTGGATGGGTTTAGGGTTAGGATAGTGTGTGGGGGGGGGGGTGGTAGGGGTAGAATAGTGGGTGGGGGTGGGGGGTTAAGTTTTTGGGGTAGGGGCCAGGTTTAAGGGCAGGATAATGGTGTGTGTGTGTGGGGGGGGGGAGTTGTAGGGTCATAGGTTGGGGGTGGTTTAGGGTTTGGGGGTCGTATTTTGGGGTGGGGGGAGGGGTAGAATTGGGTTTGGGGGTAGGGTTTATGAGTAGGATAGTGGGGTGGGGGGTGGGGGGTAGGGTTAGAGGTAGTATAGTGGGGGGCTTGGTTTAAGTGTAGGGGTAGGATAATGGTGGGGGGGGGGGGGTATGGGTTGGATAGTGGTGGTGGTGGGTGGGGGGGGGGGGTAGGGTTTTGGTGTAGGGGGATGAGTTTAGTGTTGAGTCAATAAGGTTTTCCTTATGAATTTTCCATTCCTTCTTGTTTCGAAAATCACAAACACCTTATCTTTAAGGAAAATCACTTTAATAAGGAAAATTGCTCTTATAAGGAAAATCACTTTTATAAGGAAAATCACTCTTATAAGGAAAATCGCTTTTATAAGGAAAATCTCTTTTATAAGGAAAATCGCTTTTATAAGGAAAATTTCTTTTATAAGGAAAATCGATTTTATAAGGAAAATTATCCTTATCATATTTTCATCCATATATTTCTTAAGTATAAGATTCAGATTCATTTCTATATTCTCAAAATCGTTTAAAATTTTGATATGAAGCATTCCGTTTTAGTTTATGAATTCTGGATAAGAAGTGTAATGAAGTTTCACTCCGAATTCTGGATGAGAACTATAATGAAGTTTCACTCCGAATTTTGGATGAGAACTATAATGAAATTTCACTCCGAATTCCAGATGAGAACTGTAATGAAATTTCATTCCGAATTCCAGATACGAACTCTGATAAATTTCTACTTCGAATTCTGGATACAAATTCTCATTCCGAATTCTCATTCTGAATTCACCTATTAAACAGAGTCTGATCATATTTGATTTATACACTCCGAATTTATTTAGACTCCATAAATTATTTTTGGTTAGTCTCCGAACTTTCATTTTGCTTACACTTTTATAATTTATCTACTCTTTGACATTTTGTTTACACTCCAAACCTTCACTCCGAACTTTTGAGTTATACTTGAAATGATGTCGTACATTCTGTTACACTTGTTTTGTTATAAAATGATGTCGTCTATTCTGTTATAAACTAACCGTTGGTTAAGTTACACATGTACAGGTCCCTCCAACTTTTAAGGAAAATATGACCGTTGGAAAGGAGGCCGACCTTGCCTATAAATAGGAGCTCATTTGAAAGAGCTTATAACGACACAGAAGTTGATCGATCTAGAGACCACATGCTCCTAAGGTGATTTCTAGAGAGAGAAAGATTTTCATGCCTTGTGCGTACTGAACCGCTCGTTCAGTTTTTGCTTCGTGCGACTCCGAATGTTGGTGATTACATTCGAGGACTTCCGGGGATAGGAAGACAGAGATGCCGACTACCTTGAAGTTCGAGGGCTTCCTTGCTGAGGAAGACAGAGGTTTCCAACTACCTAGAAGGTGAGGTCTTGCAGGGATAGCAAGACAGAGACTCCGATCTTCATATCGAGGGCTTACCCTGGTGTGGGTAAGACAGACTTGCTTGAAAGTATAAATCAAGGGACCTTTATCCAAGGTTGTTGGATACCCTTATCTTTGGGTTAAAAGACTTATATGTTGTTACTTGTAGTTCTACTACTTTATTGTTTCTACTGCATTCTGTATTATAAGGAAAGTATAACTTTCTTATAATTCCTTACTTGTACTCTGTTCCATTTAGATTCTATACGCTTTAAGGTAGAATCTCATATTGTAATCTTTAGTTAAAGTTTCAATTTCCGGATCCATATTTCCGGAACCTAATTTCGGAATCTCTTTCCAGTTTTAAGCAAGTACATAGGACTTGAAGTTTATAACTTCATTCCTTATTCCAAGTTTTCATTTGGTGTTAGAGGTGTTGTGAAGTTACTTAGTTTAACTTTGTTAAACTTAGCTATTTTCTTTGTTTAAGGAAAACATAGTTATTCGTAACTAAATTTAAAGGTTCCAAATAAATTTTTAAAGTGTACAATTCACCCCCCTCTTGTATATTGAGCATCTACATCATTATTTAGATCCTAAAATTGGTATCAGAGGTTGGAAACCTCATACTCTATACCAATCCTACAATTGGTATCAGAGCAGGTCTCTGAAATACTTGTACTCACGTATAAGTTTTTCTTGCTCACTTTGTCATTCCGAACTTTGTCATTCCGAACTTTGTCATTCCGAACTTTGTCATTCCGAACTTTGTCATTCCAAACTTTGTGATTACGAACTTTTTCTACTAACAAGTTTGTGTGCCAAAGGTTATTTTAAGTATGACAGGAATTAATGTTAGATACATTGTTAATCTAAATCCTACAATACCACCAATCTTTGATGGTAATGACTATGAATATTAGAGAGATCGAATGAAGACTTTTGTTATCAATACTGGAGTGGACAACTTTTTTATGCTCACTGAAGATTATAAAATTCCTGATAAGGAAGTTAGAACTTTCACTAACTAGGAAAAGAAAGAGTATCAACTCAATTATAAGGTACACAATACCTTACTTTGTTCAATGACTAGAAATATATATAGCCAAATTTCTTCTTGTGAAGCAGCTAATTGTATCTGGAAGAAGTTAGAGGTTACACACTTTGGAACTTCTAAAGTGATTGAGACTAGGAGAGCTATGCTTAGATCTGAATACTATGGATTCAATTTTCTTTATGGTGAACCAATTTGTAAAGTTCAACAGAGATTTATAACTATCATTAATAGCTTACAGACTATGGGAGAAAAAGGGTTAGATGATGAAGCACTTGTGGATAAGATAATTGATATTATGGCCAATGAGTGGGAATCCAAAAGAACTGCTATAGATGAGAATAGGAAGGTCACTCAAATTTCTCTTGATGAGTTATTTGGAACTCTTCTCCAATATGAAACCAGAATGAAGAGAGATGCTGACAACATCAAAAAGAAAAATGGGAATGGTACGGTTGCTTTTACAACAACATCAAATCATATGAATGCTAAGACTCCTAAGAGAGTAACCAGATCCAAGCCTAAGAAGATGGTTGTTCAATCAGATTCTAGTGAGAGTAAAGTCTCTGAAAATGAATTAGCAAATCTTGCTCGAAGGATGAACAAGATAGCTGGCCAGAGAAATTTCCAATCCAAGTATAAGAAAAAGGAAAGGAAAGATAGGAAAGATGGAGAAGTCACATGTTATGAATGCAAGAGAGCTGGACATATTAGACCAGAATGTCCTTTTCTCAAAAAGAAATAAAGGAAAGAAAGACATTTAGACAGAAACAAAAAGAAGTATAATAAAGCCAAAGATAAGAAAGTTCTGAAATCTAGTGACACCTGGAGTGCCAATGGTGGTGACTCTTTCGATGAATCTTCTGATTTTGAATCTTTAGGACAGAAGAATCTTGGTCTTATAGCCAGATTACCTATTAAAAATCATTGCTTTATGGGTAAGGTACGAAATGATGAATCATTGACCAATGTTTCTTTAAATTCTAATGATAGTAAGTATTATAACTCCTCAGATGAAGAATCCTCTTCTGATAAAGAAAATACTTTACCTACCTATGAAGAAGTTTCTAGGTTTGTTGAACTTCTTGAGATTGAAAATTCTAAACTCAATAAAAAACTTGATAAGGAAAACTCTAGGAATTCTATTCTTACGAAAGAAATATTAGATCTTTATCAAGATCTTGATAAGAAAAATGATGATTTTGAAAGTATTTCAAAAAATATTGAGGAAGTAAGTTCTGAGAAGAACAAAATTTCTAAAGAGTTAGAAAAAGTAATTTCTAAGAAAAATGTTTTCGAGCCTAGCTCTAGTTCTAAATCTAATGATTTTGAAGATAATAACTTGGTTATAAAACTCAAGTCCGAAATTTTTTCCTTAAAGAAGTGTTTATCAAACTTTACTCATGGTAAAGAGAATTTTGATAAAATGTATTCCCAAATACGACCTTTAAGAAATAAATCCGGATTTGGTTATACCCATGCAAAACCGATTTTCATTAACAATTATTTTGTTCCTCAAAGTGCCCAATTTTGTACCAAGTGTCAATGTGGTGGTCACTGGGCAAAGAATTATTCCTTAAACAAAACCCAATCTCTAGGATTTCACAAAGCTTAATTTTCTAAGAAGATATGGGTTCCTAAAATTTTGCTATCTGGAAATCTCGGATCCAAACAAGTTTGGATTCCGAAAGTCTATTTCTCTTCTTGATTTCAGGAAAGTAAAGAGAGTACCAGCAGCAACACATGGTACATGGATAGTGGATGTTCCTGGCACATGACTGGTAATAAAATCTATTTTGAAAAGATTATCAAAATGAAAGGAGGAAAAGTAACTTTCAGAGATAATGCTAAGGGAGATATTGTTGGTATCGGTAATATTGTTCTTCTAGGTAAAACCTTGATTTCAAATGTTCTTTTTGTTAAGGGTCTTAAGAACAACCTCATTATCATAAGTCAGTTATGTGATGAAGGTTAACTTGTGAATTTTAGGAATGATAAATGCCTAGTTCACAATTCCAAGGAAGAATTTATTCTCTCAGCCAATAGGCAGGAGAATGTTTACACCTTAAATTTAGAAGACCTTAGGAGTCAAGATTTACCTTGACTAAGTGCAATGAAAGATCATTTCTGGTTATGGCATAGAAGACTAGGTCACTGTAACCTTAGGAACTTATGAAAACTCTCTAAGAAGAAACTAGTTAAGGATCTACCAGAGCTTAGATTTGATTCTTCTAAAGTTTGTGATCCTTGTCAATATGGAAAGAAACATAAATCTAGTTTTAAATCAGTCGGTGAAGTCTCAACAACTGATGTATTACAGTTAGTGCACATGGATCTTTTTGGTCCAACACAAACTGGAAGTATTGGAGGCAAATACTATGTGTTTGTTCTAGTTGATGATTACACTAGATTTACTTGGGTCTATTTTCTAGCAAAGAAATCTGAAACTTTTTATTATTTCAAAAATTTTAGAGCTCAAGTTAAAAATGAGAAAAACCTTCCATTGAAAACTATTCATAGTGATCATGGAGGAGAATTTCAGAATTCTTTTTTTGAAAATTTTTGTAGTAGAAAAGGTATTACTCACAATTTTTCAGCACCTAGAAATCCTCAGCAGAATGGTGTAGTTGAGAGAAGAAATAGAATTCTTCAAGAAATAACTAGAACCATGTTGAGTGAATATTCTATAGCTAGACATTTCTGGGCTGAAGCTATAAGTACTACTTTTTATACTATAAATCGAGTTTTGATTAGACCTTTTCTTAATAAAACTCCTTATGAGTTATGGAATGGTAGAAAACCAAGACTATCCTACTTCAAGGTTTTTGGTTGCAAAGTATTCATTTTGAATACTAAAGATAACTTACATAAATTCGCACCAAAATCTAATGAAGGAATTTTCTTAGGTTATTCCACAACTTCTAAGGCTTATAGAGTTTTTAATAAAAATACTTGTACTGTTGAAGAAACAGTGCATGTAAAATTTGATGAGTCTGATCCTTTTTTTTAAAAAATCCCAGCCTACATGCAAGGATGTGTTTTCAAAAACTGATTATCAATATTTGATAGAATATCCTTCTGATAAGTAAAATGTTCAAGAAGACACTTTTGAAACATTTACCCCAGAAAACTTTCTACCCTATGTTGATGAACAGGCTTTTCAAAACCCAAATCAGGTGTTTCTTAAGAATCATACCAGTGATAGTATCATTGGTGATGTAAATCAACCAGTAAGGACTAGAAGTTACTTAAGAAATGAAGTAGAACATATAGCATTTCTTTCCCAATTAGAACCAAAAAGCACAGATGAAGATTTAGGTGATGATGATTGGATCAAAGCCATGCAAGATGAACTAAATGAATTTGAGAGGAAAAAAGTCTGGAACTTGGTTGAAAGACCTAAGTAAACTTTTTTTTTATTGGATTAAAATGGATTTTCAGAAATAAATGTGATGAAAATGGAGTCATAGTAAGAAATAAAGCTAGACTTGTTGCTAAAGGCTATAATTAGCAAGTGAGAATAGACTATGAAGAAACCTATGCTCCAATAGCTAGACTTGAATCTATCCGTATTCTACTTGCCTTTGCAGCATTCTTTAATTTTAAACTTTTTCAAATGGATGTGAAATGTGCTTTTCTTAACAGTTATGTCCAAGAGGAAGTTTTTGTTGAACAACCTCCTAGCTTTGAAGATACAAAACATCCTGATCATGTTTTTAGACTTACCAAAGCTCTGTATGGTCTTAAACAAGCCCCACGAGAATGGTATGATAGACTCATTGTATTTTTACTTCAAAATAACCATGTTAAGGGAAATGCAGATCCAACCCTTTTTATAAAGAAAGATAAGAAAATTTTTTTGATTGTTCAAATTTATGTTGATGAAATCATATTTGGTTCAACTCAGCAATCTTTAACCGACTCTTTTGCAAGTCTAATGAAATCTGAGTTTGAAATGAGTATGATGGGTGAGTTAACTTTTTTCCTTGGTTTTCAAATTTCTCAAAAACCAGAAGGAACCTACATATCCCAACATAATTATATTAAAGATCTTCTCAAGAATTATGGTTATGAAAACACTAAGAGTATAAGTACTCCCATTGGTACCTCAAACTCTTTAGATCTTGTTGAAGTTGGGAACCAGTAGATCAAACATCTTTTAGAGGTATGATAGGAATTTTACTTTACTTAACAGCTAGTCGACCAGACTTAATGTTCTCAGTATGCTTATGTGCAAGATATCAATCCAATCCTAAGGAATCTCACTTAAAGGCAGTAATTTTTTTTCTCTACCTTAAGGGAACCATGAATCTAGGATTATTTTACACTTCTGGAAATGATTTTGTTCTAAAAAGATTTTCTGATGCTGACTTTGGTGGATGTAGAATGGATAGAAAGAGTACATTCGGAACTTGTCATTTCTTAGGAGATTCATTAGTTTATTGGTCTTGAAAGAAGCAACATTCTGTAGCACTTTCCACTGCTGAAGCCGAATATGTAGCAGCTGGAATTTGTTGTGCTCAAGTGTTGTGGATGCAACACACACTCACAGACTATGGCTTGAGTTTTACTAAAACTCAAATTTTGTGTGATAACACAAGTGCCATTTCCCTAAGTAAGAACCTTGCACATCACTCTCATGCAAATCACATAGATATTAGGCATCACTTTCTTAGGTATTACACACTAAAAGGAGATATTATTCTTCAGTTTATCAGAACACAAGATCAACTTGCTGATATTTTCACAAAATATTTGCCTTCTGATAGATTTGAATACATTAAACAGAAGTTAGGAATGATAACCGTAAGGTAATCTTTCTTCATTAACTTTCTGTTGAAAAAGTATCCTTACAGTAATAAACTCCTTTTCATAGGGGGGGGGGGTACATTTTATTGTTAGAGCAACTAAATTTTTCAAAGTTAGTTTTTCAAAATTTTCGGAACTAAATTTTCGGAATGGGAATTTCTGGAACTGAAATTTTCCAGAATGGATATTTTCGTATAGAAAACTTCTGGAATGGAAATTTTCATATATAAAACTTCTGGAATGGAAATTTTTGTATTGAAAACTTCCGGAATGGACAATTTCGTTTTAATGTTTCCGTAACGAGATTTTCGTACCGAGACTTTCTTAATGAGCTTTTCGTTTTCAAACTTTTGTAATGAAATTTTCATGCTGAAAATCTTGTAATGTTTTTTTTGTTTAGTTTTTCATAGTGAGTTTTGCGAATGATGTATTTTCATAGTAATAATGTTTTTTTCTTCAAAAATAATATTACCCATTACGATTAATTCTCCTAAGCCAATCCGAAAGGTATGATTTCCTTACTCAAGTTTTCGTAATCATACTTTACTTGCTGGTATTTTCTTATATTTTGTTTTCGGATTATAGTTTTCTTAAATCCTTGTTTTAATAAAAACCTCAAAATATCGGATTCAAGTTTTCTTGAGAATTGGATTTCAACCGTCAGATCTGATCTCAGCTTGTTTCAACCGTTCGATCAACCGAGGAAGATGAACCGTCTTTTTGTTGCCTATATAAAGGGGACCTAAATGCTCATACCACATAGGTTTTTCAAGCTTCAGCATCCCGAAGCTCTGCCTCTCTGTTTCAAGGCCGTTCTGATCTTCAGCAAACTCCATTCCGAACTTCTCAGAAGTCTTCAGATCCGAATGTCTGTGGAAGTAGCTTCTCAAGACATGTCTTCTTCTAAACCAATTTCCAAGTGGTTAATATATAGAGAAAGGTTGGTTCATTCTAATTTCTTCAACAACTATGATTCTCTTATATCCAAGAACATTAATATTAACATATGGGAAGATGTTGCTGTGTCCAAGCCCGGAAATCAAGATGAAGTTTATTCATATTTTCTTATAGAGTTCTATGAGACAGTTTCCTTCCTTAAGGAGGATGGTAGGGAAAAGTTTTCATTTAAGTCTTACGGTAAGACTTATAATCTTTCTTATGCCAAGGCATCCAGCTTGGTAGGGCTGAACAATGAAGGAGAATCCGAGTTCATCTCTCACGTGTTGCCGGATTCAAAGGGAAGCTTCAACAAGGAAAAGGATTTGGAGACTATCGGACTGTCAGATGACAAGGCTCCGAAGATTTCTACTCTATCTACGAATTTTTGGATTCTAGAATTATGGGTACAAGGATTTATCATACCGAGAAAGGGTGAAAAATATAGTCTAAAGAAGAGCGAGATCTATATCCTAGGTTTTATGATAAATCTGAGGAAGTTTAATCTGATGAAACACATTCTTATTACCATTGAGAATGTTAAGAAAGGTAATCTGAGAGCTCAGATCATAATGTTTCCAGCAATCATCTCGAAGCTAATAGTTCGGTGCCTTGAGTCTTTCAAGGAGGCTTGCAAATCTAAGCCAAGAGTTTGAAAGATTATGTTGGTGAGTGATGGTACCCTCAAAAGGATGGATGTAGCCTTCAACAAAAAGACTGTTCAGTTTGTTGATTTACCTGCTCAAGAAGAAGTGGTTCCGAAAGTTAGTGAACCTGAATCCTCTAAGCTAGTGAGGAAGAGAAATTTGAAAGAAGTTGAAGGTGAAGCAGAGAATCCCAAATCTAAGGAAGTTCATTCTGCACCTCCAAAACCGAAGAATAAGAAAGATTACCCAGATGAGGTAGTTGCTAAGTGGAGGGAAATCAAAGAGAAGAGAGTGTAAGGGGAGCCTCAGTTTGGCTTGGATCCTGTGGAGGCTAACGCCTTGAAGGAAAGAACAGTGGATGAGCTAGAAAAACAGGTGAAAGAAAAGAAGCTCAAGAAGAAGATGTCTGAAGCTGAGGTGGTTCAGACTTTATTAAAGTTTACTGAGATGGCCTCCGGAAACATTCCTATTCCGAGATCTTTTTCTTTGGAATCTCTACCTGAGACTCCAAGAAGAAACTTTGTCACTCCGGAAGAGGCAGTTGCTAAGCCTGTTGAGGAAGTTGATCAAATTGAACAAGTGGAAGAGGAAGAAGCAGTTGCTGAAGGTAGTGGTGAGACCGAAGATGTTTTGAAGCAAGTAGATGATTATAAGGGGACACCTTCAGAACATTTGTCGCTCCGAACTTCAGAAGATGAATCATAAAAGTTATTCACTCCAGGGAAGAATGAGGAGGAAGGAGAACAAGAAGTAGCCTATCATGCAGAGGAAGAACAACTCCTACATAATGTTGCTCAAATGGAGAACGTAGAGGATGGAGCTCAAAAAGTTGCTGATGATGAAGACAATGCTGTTCAAGTTTCTGATAGTGAACAGAAGACTCCAGAACAACAATCCATTCCGAAAAAGGAAAAGGGAAAGCAACTTGTTGTTGATACACCGAGCTTAGTGGTTGTAAAGAGAAGAGAAGTTGGTGATTCTTCTAAGAATAAGGGTGAGCATTTTAAAGAAGAAAATTCTCTGAGAAAAGTCTCGGATTCAGAGTCATCTTCATTGGGGCATGACTTTGTTGTTCAGTCATTAAAGAAGTTGGTGGGTACTATTCCGACTTTCTCAAGTATTGATTCAAGATTCCAGATGCTCCAACATGCTTTGAATCAGAAAACAGACTCCGTATCCATGGTCATAGACAAATGTATTGAGATTGAGGCTCAGTTCAAAACTTTTTTTGTCATCTATGAAGCCCACAAAAGGTCTTGTAAGAGAATGACTAGTTGGTCAAGGAAAACTGTAGAAGAGATGAGGATCTTTGATGAATTCCAAGATAATGTTAAGGATGCTTTTGAGACAGAAGATAGGAAGATAAATGAGCTTACTTCTTCCTTTGAAGAAAAGTTGACAACTGAGAAGAATTTACGGATTCAAGAAGTCAGAGATCGGAATGGGAAGCTGAATTCTATTGCTCAAAACTGGAAGTATTAAAGGGATCATCGGATTGAGTTTGAAGAGAAGTTGTTAAAGAAAGAACAAATCTTGAAGTCTCAGGAAGAAAAGCTTTCAGCCCAGGAAGAAAAAATTGAAGCTCAAAGTGCAAGAATAGTTGTGTTAGAGAAGCAAGCTGAGGAAGACAATAAATAATTGAAGAAGATAAAGACTATTCTTAAGGGTCTCATGGAGAAGGAAAAAGATCCAAAATAGACAAATCCGATCTTTTGTTGTATCTTAACTTCCTTGTTGTTGAACTTTCAAACTTGATGAAAATTGTGTTTGCTCGTCTCTTTTGTTGTTGTTACTAATTTTTCAGGTACTTTGTTATATTTTACATTCCCTCAATTTTTTTTTAAAAATCACAAAGGGGGAGAAGGAAAAGAACCCTAATAAAGGTGGAAAAGGAAAAAGAATCTGAACAAAGGGTGAGAAAGAAAAAGAACTCTAATAGAGTTTATCTAAGGGGGAGTTTTTCATTAAAGAAGACATTCTTATTCTTAAATGAAATATCATTCTGAAAATCTAGAATACGATCCTTAGAGTTTCAAAGCCTAAGGGGAAGTTAGTCGTATTCATCAATATCCATAAGCAAAGGGAGATAAGCCTTAATGTTTTTCTTTCTTCTTAGCTTTTCTTTTTTGTAAGGATGTTTGTGCTTTCCAAAAAGGGGGAGATTGTTGAGTCAATAAGGTTTTCCTTATGACTTTTCCATTCCTTCTTGTTTCAAAAATCACAAACACCTTATCTTTAAGGAAAATATCTTTTATAAGGAAAATTGCTCTTATAAGGAAAATCGCTTTTATAAGGAAAATCACTCTTATAAGGAAAATCGCTCTTATAAGGAAAATCGATTTTATAAGGAAAATCACTTTTATAAGGAAAATTGCTTTTATAAGGAAAATTTCTTTTATAAGGAAAATTATCCTTATCATATTTTCATCCATATATTTCTTAAGTATAAGATTAGGATTCATTTCTATATTCTCAGAATCGTTTGAAATTTTGATATGAAGCATTCTATTTTAGGTTCCGAATTCTGGATGAGAACTGTAATGAAGTTTCACTCTGAATTCTGGATGAGAACTGTAATGAAGTTTCACTCTGAATTCTGGATGAGAACTGTAATGAAGTTTCAATCCGAATTCCAGATGAGAACTATAATGAAGTTTCATTCCGAATTCCGGATACGAACTCTGATAAAGTTCTACTCCAAATTTTTGATACGAATTCTCATTCCGAATTCTCATTCCGAATTCACCTATTAAATAGAATCTGATCATCTTTGCTTTATACACTTCGAATTTATTTAGACTCTGAAAATTATTTTTGGTTATACTCCAAACTTTCATTTTTCTTACACTTTTATAATTTTTCTACTCTTTGACATTTTGTTTACACTCCGAACCTTCACTCCGAAATTTTGAGTTAGACTTAAAATGATGTCATACATTCTGTTACACTTGTTTTGTTATAAAATGATGTCATCTATTCTGTTATAAACTAACCGTTGGTTAAGTTACACGTGTACAGGTCCCTCCGACTTTTAAGGAAAATATGACCGTTGGAAATGAGGCAGACCTTGCCTATAAATAGGATCTCATTTGAAAGAGCTCATAACGACACATAAGTTGATCGATCTAGAGACCACACAATGCTAAGGTGATTTCTAGAGAGAGAAAGATTTTCATTCCTTGTGCGTACTGAACCAATCGTTCAATTTTTTCTTTGTGCGACTCCGAATGTTGGTGATTACATTCGAGGACTTCTAGGGATAGGAAGACAGAGGTGCCAACTACCTTGAAGTTCGAGGGATTCCTTGCTAAGGAAGACAGAGGTTTCCAACTACCTAGAAGTTGAGGGCTTGCGGGGATAGCAAGATAGAGACTCTAATCTTCGTATCGAGGGCTTACCCTGGTGTGGGTACGACAGACTTTCTTTAAATTATAAATCAAGGGACCTTTATCCAAGGTTGTTGGATACCCTTCTCTTTAGGTTAAAAGACTTATATCTTGTTACTTGTAGTTTTACTAATTGATTGTTTCCACTGCATTCTATATTATAAGGAAATTATAACTTTATTATACTTCCTTACTTGTACTCTGTTCCATTTAGATTCTATACACTTTAAGGTAGAATCTCATATTGTAATCTTTAGTTAAAGTTTCAATTTCCAGATCCATATTTCCAGAACCTACTTTCGGAACCTCTTTCCAGTTTTAAGAAAGTACATAGGACTTGAAGTTTATAACTTCATTCCTTATTCCAAGTTTTCATTTGGTGTTAGAGGTGTTGTGAAGTTACTTAGTTTAACTTTGTTAAACTTAGATCTTTCCTTTGTTTAAGGTAAACATAGTTATTCATAACTAACTTTAAAGGTTCCAAAGGAATTTTTAAAGTGTACAATTCACCCCCTCTTGTATATTGAGCATCTAAATCATTATTTCGATCCCAAATTTAGGGTTATGATAGTGAGGATTGAGAGAGGGTAGGGTTAGGGGTAGGATTGTCACGACTTGACCCACTGGAGTTTGACCCCTGACTAATCCAAGCCCAGCTCCAATAATATGTCAGGAATGAAAACCAGCACAGTAGGTATATCCCATAAATGGGATACATTAGCCTAAAGTATCTATACAAACACACACATATCCAATCCTAAACAATGAAAAAATATAAAACAATTAACACCAATGCATGTATATATCTATAATATCAAAATGAGATTATGATAGTAAAGTACTGAATGTGAAAAATAGGATAAATACAGTCCCAACCAAAAAACTGTAAAGAGTCCAACCTGCTCTAAGGGAGAGGACTATGATCGAATGGAAACTCTCAGTAAATACACCAGTCTTTCATATAAATCTACACTCCACCTGCTTCATGTCCTCTTAGGATACCATCAAATGATCCATCATCTACATAAGACATGACACATGTCGAGAGAGATCATGTATGAGTGAGTATAACAATACCTAGGAGGACATCTCGAAAACACTAAACACGAAGCCCCAAGTATAGTTAGATCAATACAAATATATAACAATAAATTTATAATAGAAAACACCTAGATATACTCAGGAGGGACACCAAACCACCATAAGGTCATGTCATGATCCAACCTAATGGGGATGGAGCCACAACCACCCTAAGACCACCTCTATAGTATAGAAGATGGAAACAAATGCTGAAAGACATATCTAACATAGGGGGGCCTTACCTAATGTAACTGTATGCACACAACCAACCATCTCAATGCAGAAGTGTAAATGAATAATAATAAAAAGATGTAACAACTAGATTATAACCCAATCATGCAAAACCTCTTCGGTGTACTAGAGAAAAATAGTATAAATTGAAAAGTAGAGGGAAAAAATACACACCCAAATAGAAATATATAATAATCAAATCATTTTATGGGTACTACTTGAAACACTATCCCAAGGATCAAGTCACCTCTGATACCAATCTATCATAACCCTACCCAATGAGGCTTGAGCCGAAACTACCCCAAACCCACCTTCATAGGTTAGGGGATGGGGGTAGGGGTAGCAGTAGGATAGTGGGGGGGGGTGTTTGGTGGAGGGTGATGTGTTTAGGGGTAGGATATTGTGTGTGTGTTTGGGGGGTGGGGGTGTAGGGGTATGGGTAGGGTAATTGGGGGTAGGGTTGAGGTGTAGGGGGATGAGTTTTGGGGTAGATAGGGTTTAGAAGTAGGATAGTGTGTGTGTGGGGGGTGGGGGTAGGTTTGGGTTTGGGGGTCGTATGTTGGGGTGGGTGTAGATTAGGGTTTGGGGGTAGGGTTTATGGGTAGGGCTAGGATCGTGGGTGGGGGGGGGGGGTGGATGGTTTTGGTATAGGGGTATGGGTTTAGTGGTAATATAGAGGTGGGGGGGGGGGGTAGGGGGGGGGTAGGATAGTGGGGGGGTTAGGTGTAGGGGCATGGGTTTTGGGGTATGGGGAAAGGTTTAAGAGTAGGATGGTGGGGGGGAGAGTAGGGGTAGTTTTTTTGGGGGGGGGGTGGGTAGGTTAGGGTTTGGGGTTCATATGTTGGGGTGGGGGGTATAATAGGGTATGGGGTACGGTTTGGGAATATGATAGTGGGGTGGGGGTGGTATGGTTAGGATAGTGGGGGGCCTAGTTTAGGTGTAGGGGGAAGGATTTGGGGATTGGATAGTGGGGGGGGGGGTTGGTGTAGGGGATATATTTAGGGGTGTAACATAGTGGGGGTAGGTGGGGTAGGGTCATAGGTAGGATTCTCACGAATTGACCCACTAGGGTCTGACCCGTGACTAACCCAAGATCACCTCCAGTAGGCCAGGGGCCGGCGACCAACGCCAAGTAGACATATCCAAAAAATGGTAGACATTAGGCTAAAGTACCTACACACACACATCTCAAACCCCACACAATGATGAAATATAAATAAACTAAAACCAATGAATGTATACATATATAATCCCCCAACCAGAGTATGATAGTAAAGTACTGAATGCTGAAAAAGGAAAAAAATACAATCCTAACTAGAAAACTGTAAAGAGTACAACCTACTCTAAGGACAAGGACTATAATCAAATGAAATATCCTAGTAAATACCTTGGTCTTTCTAGCTCAATATAAAATCCACCTGCTCCACGTCCTCACAGGACACCGTCTAATAGGCCATCGTCTTCAAAAGACACGACATGTGCAGGAAAATCCCATGCAGAAGTGAGTATAAAAATACCCAGTCGGACACCTCAAAAGCACTAAAAATGAATAATCAAGTATATTCAGGTCAATACAAAGATATAAAAGTCAATATATATTAGAAAAAACCAAGATATACTTGGGAAGGACACCGCGTCACCAAGCAGTCATGTCACAACCCGTTCCAACGAGGCTCGATCCGAAACTACCCCAAACCTGCCTCTATAGGCTAGAGGATGGTGACAAACACTGAAAGACATATCTAACATGGAGATAACTTTACATTATTTACCCATACACACACACACACACACACCTGAAAATATAAATAAATAAGTGCATAGGAATAATAATAAAAAGATGTAACAATTAGAATATAACCCAAGCATGAAAAACCTCAAGGTTGTACATGTTCATGATAATATAAACTGAAAAGCAGAGAGGCAAAATACACACCCAACCAGAGAGATGTTGTTAGGTCCACCAGGTTAAATATACTGAGAGGTGGGGGGGGGTGAATCAAGATATTATATATTAAAACTACTTACCCTTTTGATCTTGTTTCATCATTAAACAAAACAAACTTCTCTCTTTCTCCCATAGAAATATATGAACAAAAATTAAATCATGCACGAGACACAATGATTTTACTTGGTTCACCCTCACTGGGCTACATCCTAGGAGCATAAAACAGTAATGTGCTGATGTACCAAATCTAATAAAAGCACACTACTATTTACAAGGTTCATGATAGATCACTTCTATGCCCAGAATCACTGCCTATATAAGGTTTAGGTTCTTCTCACTGCATTCCCATGGGTCACTCCCTATATCTCTTTCTCTGGCTCACTACTGGTGGAAAGGATCACCATCTTCATCCTCTTACGCTTACTGCTCTTGGAAGGGATCCACACACATTTTATATACATGTAGGTCCCTTTATTTGCATTAATGCCACATACTAAACTATAGATAGATGCTCTTTTGAAGTTCCAATTTCATCCACTAATGAATATCACTTTACCATAGATATACTAGAAAAATTCCTACTTTCAAGCAACCTCAAGGTGACTTGCACGCTACTTTAATCCTAACATGTAAGTGTTACCTTTTTCATGGGAAACAAAATTACACGATACTCCAAACTTTCACAACAAAACCTTCTTATACTCACAACTTGCACAAGACACACCCTTTTACACCCAAATCATTGTTGGCGCACAACTACCATCTGATGTGCAACTTTTGAACAACTCACTACTTGTGCGCCCTCACCAATTGTGCGACCAGAGCTCTAATTTTTCCTAAGTTTTGAGATTATTATAAATGAGGGGAGTAGATGCCTATTTATAGGCATTTTGGTGACCTTGCGTGTGAGGCATGCAACTTTCCCCCAAATGCGTAAGGCTCGACTGCCCTAGCCTCTATCGCGCAACTTACCTTGTACACTGCTCCATAACTTGTGGTCCCTTCTTTCCATTGACATATTTTGATGTTTTTATTTTGAAATATGCATGGAATGAAACTTTCCAAGACTTATTGACACTATTGCACAAATCCCTTTTCCAAATACACTTTTCTCCAGTTTTCAATTTTTAGACCCAAAAATTCAGAAAACACTAGAAAACGACACCACCTTGTATATGATATTTTTGTACCACCTAAAGATCATCCATTCATTTTTCATGGATCTTTTTCAACTTAGTTTTTCAACAATATCTCTAGAAGTCCATAACTGACCATAGAAACCCACTTTTTCAACAAACACAATCAACCCAAAAATGTTTTAATATTACCTCGAGGGACTTTTTCCTACAATATCCCTCTTTGGGTTTGATGAAAACTCTTTCATAAATTGATACCTATTTATAGATTCATCCATATTCTACCAAAATTTACTTTATGTGATATGATAGTGATAAAATATTTACTACACACATACTCTAATCCCTCATGAGAAATGCTCAGTGTGATAAATAAAAGTATAATGAAAAGTTCATCATTGAATTACTTCATTCCATTAAAAAAACTATTATACTTTCCTCACGAACCTCAGTTGTCGTGATATATAATCTTTGATCAATCACATCCAACACCATTAGATTTAATACTCCCCTATCTCGCTACTCTTCCTATCTCGCTGTTCCACCTGTCAGCTTCTCCCTATGTCTTTACTAAGAAATTTTCTCCCTTATATAGCCATAATTTCTCCCCCTTTGTCAACAAACCTGAAGGTCACTTTATCAATGAACTTGAAGGTGACTTCATTATGGTCTGCAAGATGGTATAGAACACACATCAGTACATTAGAAAAAACACACCATACCTCAGGGAGAGGGGGTCCCACATCCACACTTTTTCAAGTGTGGAGAGTTAACTAAACTCCTAGAGCTAGTCAATGCCTCTCAAATGATTCTTTGGGTAAGGCCTTTGTCAGAATGTTTGTAAACTGTAGTTCTATAGGCACATACCTTCACAATCCCTTGCTCCACCTTATCCTTGATAAAATGATATTTTATTTCAATTCACTTTGTCTCTGAGTGATGTACTGGATTTTTGCTGAGATTTATAGCACTTGAATTATTGTAGTGGATTCTGATTAGAGAATTCAATTCAATTCACATATCATCAAACTTCTTCTTCATCCACAATAACTACATGCATTCTTGAGTGGTCACAACATACTCAGCTTCTGCAGTTCTCAATGAAATACAATCTTGTTTCTTTCTCATCCAAGAAATACACAATCGACTAAGACAGAAAGAAACTCCTGACATTTATTTCTTATCATATGCTAATCTAGACCAATCTACATCATTATATCCCAATAAATCCTGCTGAGATTTTTCATTGTACATCAAGCTGAAGTCCACTATTCCCTTGATATACCAAAATATTCTTTTCACTATAATCATGTGGCCTTATTTAGGATTACTTTGATACCATTCTGCTTGATATGTGACAAAAACAATATCTAGTCTTGTTGCTATCAAGTACAATAGACTTCCAATGATCAACCTATATCTTGTGACATTGACTGATTTGCATTCATCAACCATAGATAGTTTCATCTGGGTATCCACCAGAGTCTTTATCTCCTTAGAATTATCCATTCTAAACCTTCTCAAAACTTCATTGGAATATTTATATTGAGAAATTAATGTGCCATTATTTCCATGTATTACCTGTAAACCAAGGAAAAATGGCAGTTCATCAATCATTGACATTTCAAATTCACTTTTCATGAACTCTACAAATTTTTTTCATTGTGATTCATCTGATCCTCCAAATATTATGCCATTGACATATACTGGCACCATCATTCTTTTATCACTATCATCATTGAAATACAGACTGCAATCAAATCCACCACGCTGAAAACTGAGCTTCTTCAAAAACTGATCTATTCTTGAATACCACACCCTTTGTGCTTTCTTCAACCTATATAGTTTCTTATTCAGCTAAAAAACTCTATTATTATCCTCATGAATAAAAAAACCGTCTGGATACTCAATGTAAACTTCTTCTTCCATAACCCCATTAAGAAATGTAGACTTAACATCTATCTAGAAAACTTTGAACTTTTCTTACACTACAATGGCCAAGAATAATCTGATTGTCTCTAGCCGTACAATAGGTGAAAAAGTTTCATCAACATCAATACCCTCTATCTGGGAGTACCCTTTGTATAGTAGTCATTATTTTTTTTCGAATCACAAATCCATCTTTATTAATCTTGTTACGAAAGACCCATTTAGTTCCGATGACATTTTTTTTCTATTGGACTTGAAACAATATCCCATATCTGATTCTTTTTAATTTGGTCAAGCTCTTCATTCATATATTGAACCCAATTATCATATCCAACTACTTAACTAAACAATTTAGGCTCTACCTATGATAAGTATGATGCTTTATTTAGAGTCTTCATCCTCTTTATCTGCACTGGTGGTGTCTGATCGACAAATATGTTTTTTTATCAATTTCAGCCCTTATCACTGGTCTCTCTGCAGATACTGATTTTTTACTCATCATTATAATCATCTAAGTCTTCTTCTAAATCATCCTCTAAAACTAGAGCATTTCTTGATCTGATTATCTCCTCATCACTATCCCCCTGAGACTGATCATGTATTTACTGAATATTCTATTCATTCTCCACTATAGTTACATCATGGATTTCATATATCTTTCCTAGACTCTTATTGAAGCATTTATATGATTTTATTTTTGTTTAGTATCCAATAAATATCCCTTCATATTTGTAGGATTCGAATTTTCTATGTTTCTCCTTATGGAAAATGTAACACTTACTTCTACAGACTCAAAAGTAATTCAATGAAAACTGCTTTCCATACCATAGCTTTTATAGAGTCTTCTCTTATCTTGGATACAATAAAGATCTATTTTATGTGTATACTGATTTCATCAATACTTCTTTCCAAAATCTATCTAGAATATCGTTCTCAATGAGCATTGTTCTGGCCATGTTATTGACAATCTGATTTCTTCTCTCAACTACTCTATTCTGCTGTGGAGTTCTTACTACTAAAAGTTGATTCCTTATCCCATGTTTCTCAAGATAATCCTCCACTTGGATGTTTGTGAACTATGTTCCATTATCTGTTTGGATCTTTCTTATTATTTGACCCAACATCTTCTCAAATTTCCTTCAATAGGTTTTTATGAAGCCGAATACCTCATATTCTTGAGTGATGATTGAATCCCATTCCATTCTTCTATAATCATCAATGAAGAGAACACAATACCTCCTCCCAGTAATATCCCTTAGTGAAATTGTCCCACACACATCAATATGAACCAACTCAATAATTTTTTTGAACTTTTTTCTTTCAGCTTATATATATTTCGAAATGATCTTCCCTTATTGATAGGAATCATACGTATGGGTATGATCACATGATAATCTAGGGAGGTCTCAAGAAACATCATATCTCACCAAATCTTCCAAGTATGTTTGGATCAAATGGCCAAGACATTTATTCCGTAGCTTGTTTTATTCTTACTTGAAAAAAACACATATCTTCTTCTCCACTCATAAGGTATAAATTCCCCTTCATTCACTTTCCATGTGAAATAAATGCACCATATTTTTCCTTGATGACACATAATTTATTGGAAAAGATTATGGCAAGTCCTAAGTAACATAGTTGAATAACACTAAGAAAGTTGTGACTGGGACCTTCAATAACTAAGACATCTACACATCTCATGTCTTTCCCCCCAAACTTTTCTTTTTTAGAGCCAATAATTTTCAATCCTTTATCATTTCTGAATATTATGAATTATTCTTTATTGTACATGATTCCAGTCACCAGATCCTTATTTCCTGTCATATGCGAGGTGCATCCACTATCAATGATACATATTCTAGTGCGATATGATTCTTTAAAATCAATATCTATAACCAATTCCTGCTCATCCATTTTATTTTTGACCCATGTCTTTGACTTCATACCTAAAATGGAATGATAATCTTGATATTCCTCGGTATACGATGGAACAACTTAATCCCATAGAGCCGAAAATCGATTTTTAATTTTTAGCTCATTTTATGATACATTTTACTACTTCTTATGAAAAAATTTAGTTTTCATCACCACATAGTGACCATCAAATTTATCTCATTTGATCAATATCTTACCATGCGTCTGAATCCTCTACACCTGATATAGTGACCATCAAATGATGTCTTAGAAAATTGATCTTTGTATGAATACCTCTATTGTTCTTGAATCCTTATATACCTCTTTTTTATGGAACATACATTTTGTGAGTGTCCCATATTTCCACAACAATAACATCTCATGCGAGGTGCATTCCTGTGCGGTAATACTACACCACTACTTGTCACTTTAATTCTCTAAATCTTATGATTTGGATTTGTATCCAAATCAATCTTCAGTCTCAATGTGGGTGCTTTTTGAATAAATTCAACCATTAATACTTTTTTTGATCAATCCCCATAACAAACTTATAATTTGGATTTGACTATTTCTTCTATTCTACTGGACCACTGTGCTCTACTTTCATCTTTCTTATTTTCTGTATGATCTTTTTTCTCGATATCGTACTAAGAGTCAATCATCGCAGGCTGAAAAATTACTCTTCAAGTTCTTCGATAATTCTGATTTTATCTTTTTCCGTTTCAATAAAACTATCTATTTATTTGTTCTATTCTTCAATTTTGAGCTTGTACTCAACAACCTCATCATAAATTTCTAGAATTGAAGACTTTAGTTTTTTAATTTCTTCATTCATCTCAGATTTCTCTTATTTATACTCTTGGATATAAATTTTGTCATCATGAACCGTTATGTTGGATTTCTTCATTTTGGATCTCCAAATATCTATTTACCCAAGAGAAACTTCATGTTCGACCCAAATTTCAGCTCTTCTTTCAACTTAACCATCTTCATTGTCGCTTTCTTCTTCTATCACATAATTTCCAACAGCTACCACCATAACATCAGCTTCATGATCCTTACAGTACTACAATTATTCTTCCTCATATTCTTATGGAACTATCATCTTCTCTAGAAAGAAAATTCTTATTTTTGAAGAAATTTATATTAAATTTATTCTTCAATTTCATGTAGGCTAAACACTTATTTGTGGGAATTTTAACTTCATTCTCTTCATCTTCTTGAAACTTCTTAGGGAACCTCACTACAAGATTTCTAACCTTTACAAATCAAAATCATGCAAGCGGGAGTTTCCCTGTGAACTTTCCTTTTCCTCTTTGAATATTTGAGGTAAGTAATGACATCACCTTATCTATCTCTTCATCTTATTGACCATATTAAATGGTGATCTTTTTCATGTTCTTGAATTCCACCTATTTTTATTTCCCCTTATCCACAAAATTTTTATCATCATTGATCATTTCATATGTGACATGGGTAATATACAAGTTATCCAATGTCATCTCTTTCAGATCTTTATCTTATAACACTGAAACTTTCATGTTGAGCTGTGGTGGAAGTTTTCTCAAGATACGCTTCACAAATTTTCTATCTTCGATAATTTCTCCAAAACCACGCATGTCTTCCACAACGACATTTACCCTATCAAAGAATATATCAACATACTGATTAGGGTGAATTATAAGATCTTCATATTTGTACTAAAGAACCTATATCTTTTCTCCTCTAACTCTTGAGTTGCCCTCATAAATATTCAAAAACTTTTCCTACATATCATGTGATGTTTTACATGAAATAACCTTTGAATACATTTCATTGGATAGGGCTTCCCCTAAAGCATTGATCCCTTTAGCGTCAGTATCCAATTAAATTATTTCATCTTTTGATAAATCCATACTTTCAATATTAGATAAAATATCATGCATCGCTGCTTTAAATACATCCATTCCTAAAGATCAAAAGTATTTATGCGTCTGATTCTTCCATAATTGAAATTTGTTTCTATCGAATATCATAATTCTTTTGTGATTGACCACCTCTATTTCTTCTGCTACGAGAGAACTACTGATTTTCAACCTTTCTCTCTAATACCAATTGTTAGGTCCACTATGTTAAATACCATGATAGGGGGGTGAATCAGGGTATGAAAGATTAAAACTACCCCTTTTTATCTTGTTTCATCGTTAAAAAACACACTTCTCTCTTTATCCCATAATAATATATGAACAGAAATTAAATCATGCATGATACATAATGATTTTACTTAGTTTACCCTCACTGGGCTATGTCCAAGTATCATACAATGACAATGTGTCGATGTAGAAAATCCACTAAAAGTGCATTGCTGTTTATAAGGTTTGGGATAGATCAATTCTATGCCTAGGCTCACTACATTTATAAGGTTTAGGGACTTCTCACTACATTCCCAAGGATCACTCCCTATGTATCTTTCTTTGGCTCACTACTTGGGTAAAGGATCACCATATTCGCCTTTCTTTACTCACTACTCTTGGAAGGGATCCACACATAGTTTATGGACTTAGTACTATCATTTTCATGAATTACACATCCTCAAATTTTGATATATTCTTTATTTAAGTTCCACTTTCATCCACTGATGAATTCCTCTTTACCACAGATATACTAGGCAACTTACAATTTTTGCGCAACCTCTGGGTGACTTGTGCGCTAATTTAAGCATGGTGTGAAAGTGTTACCTTTTTCAAATAAAAACAAACTTTCATTCTACTCCAAACTTGTGTGATACAACCCTATTATGCTCACAACTTGCATGACACACACCTTTTTACGCCCAACTCAATATTGGCGTGCAACTACCATCTGGCACGCAACTTCTGAATAACTCACCACTTGGAGCCCTCACCACTTGCATGACCAAAGATTCAATTTTCTCTAAGTGTTTATCTTCTTAGAAATTAGGGGGGGGGGTATCCACCTATTTATATGAATTTTGGTGACCCTACACGTGAGGCGTGAAACTTTCCCCCGAACATGCAAGCCTCGACTACCCTATCTTCTATCGCACAAATTACCTTGCATGACACTCCATAACTTGTGAAACCTTCTTTAATTTTACATATTTTAATGTTATTATTTTGAAACATTCATAGAGCACAACTTTCTAAACCTCCTTGACACTAGCGCGAAACTCCCTTATCCAAAAACACTTTTTTCCATTCTCTAATTTTCAGACCCAAAAAATTGGAAAACACTGGAAAATGGAACCACCTTTTATATGATCTTTTTGTACCACCTCCAGATCATCCATTCCTTTTCATAGATCTTTTTTAACTTAGTTTTTAAATAATATATCTATAACTCTACAACTGACCATGGAATCCCACTTTGTCAACAAACACAATCAACCAAAAAATTCTTCAATGTTACCTTGAGAGATTTTTTCCTAATAGATTTTCCAACCAAATCCTTGTAAGGGACTACTAAAAATACTATCACAAGGATAAAACACCTCTAATACCAATCCTTCATGACCCGATCCAATGAGTCTTGAGTCTTAACTACCCTAATCCCACCTCTATAGATCAGGGGCTGGCGATAAGATCTTAAAGCCATACCTAGAATGGGGAGGCCTTTACCTAGTGTGCCGATATGAAAACACCTGGCCATGTCAATGAAGAAGTGAAGAGTAATAATAATAAAAATATGTAATATCTAGAATATAAACCAAGCATTCAAAACCTCTAGGGTGTACAAGAGTACGATAATGTAAAATGAAAAGTAGAGGAAAAAAACACACCCAACTAGAAAGATGTCCCAACCTGAAAAAACTAGAAAGTAAAAGTACTGAGAGATCCCAAATCCTGATCTCCAAGCTCTAAACACCATACAAAATCCAATTCACCAGGTATCCCTAATATCCAATGTAGTCACTACTGAGCTATCTCTCATCTACATAATACACGACACGTGCGAGAAAATCCCATGCAAGGGTGAGTATATACATACATAGTAGGATAATCAAAAAGATGAAGGGGGAGTAGTAAGAGACACGATAGAAATAGATAAACAATATAAAACTTAACCCAAATTAATAGAGTAAACAAAATTTAACAATATATATATATGATCAAACTAAAGAAACCTGAACAGAGAAGGATATTTCCATCTCACAGCCCAGCCCAGGCAAAGAGTGTCAATAGTTACAAGAATCCATTATTAATGCCCAAAATCTCACGTACCTACCCAATAGAAATATCCAAGTCAAGAAACAACTCACCACTATTCCACACAGTCGATGGTAACAATCTAAAAGTGGAGGAACCATTCCCTGGTATAACTGGAGGGTGCCAATAAATAGTTGATAGAGGACCCATGCCCTACAAAGCAGGAGGGTGCCACTCTGATGGCTGAGGACCCATGCCCTGACTCCATAGGAGGGAGCCACTCAAATAATTGGTAGATGAACCATGCCTAACCCAACACTAATAGTCGTTAGAGAACCCATTAACATCCCATCTAGAGAGTGTCACTCTAATAGTCTAGGACCCATACTCTGATACCATAGGATAGTGCAACTCAGATAGTAGGTAGATAACTCATGCCCTACCTAGAAGGCAGGTTGCACTCCCAAAATCAAGAACCCATGCCTTGACTCCATAGGAGGGTGACACTTAGTGGAAAGGTAGAGGACCCATACCCTACACAAATATGAGATCTCTACTATAAAATTAGATAAAGAACCTATGACCTATCCCTTAGGAGTGTTCAACCTTATAGATAGGTATAGGACCCATACCCATCCCAACTATAGGGTGACACTCTAAAAGTCTTTGGTGATCCTACCTAATCACTACTGTTGAGCATCACCTAAATAAGAATCATTCCTAGAATACCTCGTATTATATTTCAAAATCCAATACAGATTCCACCACTACATTTTATGTGAAAAAACACTGAATATAGGCTACTCACAGAACAAAATCCGAGTCTAAAAAAAAGAGATATGAGAGTTTGAAGTTTTCTCATAAGAAAAGAGAGGCTACATAGTGTGTAAGGGGCCCACACAATGTGTGGTCATGCTCCATTGTCTGGCCATGTTCCTAACAGTACATAGATTTCTACCCATGTAGGGATACACAAAGTGTAGATGGAATATGTGGTGTGTATGATGTAACGACCTAAATCTGGAGCCCCTCCACTGGTGCCCCGTACCCAGTTCACCACATGACCTCAAGCACATTTTCCCAAATGTCAGAGGCTGCCGACTAGCAACGAGGGCCTTGGTAAGTTATTGGGGAAACTATTCCCTCATTCGGTAAGGTATAAAAGGTAAAAAAACAACAATAAATAGTGGAAGTAGTAAACAATACACAACAACTGAAACCAAACAGCAGAAGCAATCAATATACATAGAAATGATAACAATGATGCAGCAGGTACGAGTATCTATGGAAAATAGCAAACATAACAACATGCTGGAATACAACTGAAAAAAAGTGCAAAGGAAAACAAAATAAACTCCTCAGCATCGCGATCCATGGCTCGGTCCCATGCTCTCTAGCTCCAGCGCAATCAAGAACCTGAAGTAGAAGGGCGCTTTACCTTATCTATACCTGCAACCACATAGTCTGTTTGGGCCCAAAAGCATGGCCCAAACAGGGTGTGAGATACAATCCCAGTAGGCAATCACCCAAAGATATGTGCCTAATAGTCAATGAATACATGGCAGTAATATAACGAGAAGTAGTAAACATGAAAGTACAAGTAGCTACAATCTACAGTTCTAACAAATAAAGTACACAGGTAAATAGCCAGCAACAAGAAGGAAATAGGTAACCCTCTGGGTAGCTCTCACAGCCTAACCCCTATGGTTCAACCTATAAGTACTAGAAACCCTCTAGGAGGCACACACAGTCTCACCTCTCTAGTTCAACTATGAAATTAATAGACTCTCTGGGGAAGCAATCACCGTCAATTCCCCCTATAGTCTCATATCATGCTAAAGGCTCTCTGGGGAAGCACTCAACGTCTATTCCCCCTATGAACTGCATTGAGGAACTACATACTCCCTGAGTAAGTACTCAACGTCAATTCCCCCTGTGGTCTCACATCATAATTAAAAGACACTATGAAGAATCCCTTCCATCAATTATCCCTTTGGTCTACTAATATAGATTCTCACAGTCCTGAGTGAAAGTTAAAACATGCTCATCGCGCGTGTACATCATCCAAGTAAACCTCAAGAACTACTTGGCTATCAACTAAGGCTCAACAGCATAACAAGGTAGCAGTTCCACTGTCCTATGACTAAGCATGGAAACTGGAAAAATGCCAAACAGGAAGAACAAGCATAGAAAATATCCAAGGTATAGTAAAGCTACCAGAATCACAGGAAAAATATCTACTTTATCAATCAGGCAAAGCAGGAAATACAACAAGGAAAAAACAGGAACACGCAATACCCCATTCAAGGGTATTGGTGGAATTTTCACAAAATATTCATCAACTTTATATGGAAAGGCACAAACCACCTAACTAGATCCTAGGAGATCGATATACATGAATGAAGACGAAAGATTCCCATTATAATGACGTAGATCTGAGAAAACGCACAAAATGATCAACCTACGATAACTTGCAAACTAGGAGGAATCAAGAAACAAGACTCAAGAAGAAGGGAGAGCTCACCGGTGCGATTCCAACACAATTGACCGCGCTCGAATTAGAGAACGAATGAAGAGGCGGGAGCTCATCAAAGATCTGGCCGTACGGGTCGCTCTTGGACGAACCAGACCTAGAAGAAGACAATTATCGCGATGAGGCGTGACCCCGGTCCATTTAGTGAAAAAAAGAAAAGTACACGGCGTGTATTCTTAAAGTACATGGTTTGTAGTGGGTTTTTCCGTACTCTGCTAAAAACGGCCTCCACGTCACCCCTACACACCATGTGTGTGGCCCGGGCATGGCCAGCACACAGCTTCGAGCCGGAGAAGATTACATGGCGTGTACTCAGAAAGTACACGGTGTGTACTTCGAAAATTTCCAGAAAATTTATTTTTCTTAAAAACTCCAGAAAAAGGAAAAGTATAACTGAAAAGAAGATCCGAGTTCTTACAAACTTCCCACCTTAAATAAATTCATCCCTGAATTTTCCTAAAGGGACAAAGAAAAAGAAACCCCGAACAGCTCCATCCATTTCGATTGTACATCGACCTCCCTCTACTAGGTCTCATCCTGTACTTGCCCGTGCTGCCATCACACTCATACCAGAGGAACCGACCGCCCGTGGAGAACCTTCGTACTGCGATCGGCAATCTGGATAGGATGCTCCTCGAATGACGTATCCGCTTCAATCTCGACTTCCTCAGGCTGAAAGACGTGCGACGGGTCTGAAAAGTAACGTCAGAGTTGAGAGATGTGGAAGACGTCATGCATGGCATGATACCTCTGAGGTAGCTAAAAATGATAGGCGACCATCCCAACTCTCTCCAAGACCTCAAACGGCCCGGCGTACCATGGTTAAAGCTTAACCTATCTCCAAATCCTCTTGTGTCCCAACCTCAGTGCGACACGCAGGAAAACCTGATCACCGACCTCGAACTCCAGAGGTCGTCTCTGCTGATCAGCATAAGACTTCTGTCGAGACTGTGCTGTAGCCATCCTATTCTGAATCAACTCTATCTATTCTGAGGTCTCTTGAACAAGACGAGGTCCCAGCAAAGCTACCTCTCCTGCCCCCAGCCAGCATATGGGTGATCAGCATGGCCTACCGTACAAAGCCTCGTATAGTGCCATCTCGAAGCTAATAGTTTGGAGCATATCCTCAAGCACTTGGATCGTGTGCTCGGACTGGACATCAGTCCGGGGATGGTATTATGTACTCAAAAGTACCTGTGTACCCAAGTCCTTCTGAGGTCCTTGCCAGAATCGAGAGGTAAAATGTGCACCCCTGTCTGAAACGATGGAGTGTGGGACTCCATGCAGACGAACGATCTCCCGGATGTAAAGTCATCCCAGATCATCAACACTGAAGGTATCCTTGATCGGAAAGAAGTGATCAACCTTCGTAAGCCTGTCGACGATAACCCAAACAGAATCGTTCCCTCGAGGCGACCTCAGCAACCCAGTCACGAAGTCCATTGTGACATCGTTCCACTTCCACTCCGGAATGGGTAACTGCTGCAGAAGCCCCGCTGGTCACTGATGCTCTGATTTCACCTGCTGACAAGTAGAACATCTCATGACGAAGCCCACAACATACTTATTCATACCTGGCCACCAGTATTGGCGATGAAGATCCCGATACATCTTGGTGATGCCAGGATGAACTGCCCAAACAGAGGAATGAAAATCCCACATCAGCTCCTCACGTATGTCTGATGGCACCCATACGCGTCCCTGGAAATGCAAGATCTCATCCTCGCAAAATATCCATCTAGAAAGAGGGTCCTCTCCTGATACACTCTCCCGCAGGACTAAGATTTCTGAGTCTGATAGATGCCTCATCCGTACCCGATCAAGAAGTTTAGAGGTAACAGCTACAGAAGAAAGGTAAGTCTGTCCCTGTCTGTCATGCACCTCCAGATGCATCTCAGAGAACAGAGCCATCAGCTGCCACTCACTGCTGGACTCTTGAACCGCCTGAACCTGATTTATCCTTCTCAACACATCTGCCACTACGTTTCCCTTCCCCGACGTATATGCAAGATCAAAATCAAAAGATTGAAGATACTCGACCCACCTGCGCTGACTCAGATTCAGATCACACTGAGTGAAGATATACTTGATACTCTTGTGGTCAGTGAAGACCAAAAAGTGATCCCCCAGCAGATAGTGTCTACAAAAGTGTAAGTCATGAACAACAGCTACCAACTCTAGATCGTGCGTAGGGTAGTTCCTCTCATGTGGCCTCAGCTTCTGAGACCCATATGCAACGACTCCATCTCCCTGCATAAGCACAACTCCCATACCGACACCCGAAGCATCACATTAAATAGTGTAACTCTTGCCTGGCTCTAGAAAGACTAGTATAAGTGCTAACGTCAACCTCCCTTTCAGCTCCTGAAAGGATAACTCACAAGAATCTGACCATAATAACTTCGCCCCCTTCATGGTCAGACCTTTCAAGGGTGCTACTAGATGAGAAAAGTTCTGAATGAAGCATCTATAGTATCCATCTAGCCCTAGGAATCTCCGTACCTCAAAGATGTTCTTTGGATCCTAGGAAACTACAAATCTCACTTTCTCTGGGTCCACAGATACTCCTGCCTCTGAGATGACGTGACCCAAGAAGTGAATCTGGTCCATCCAGAAGTGTCACTTCGAGAGTTTAGCATAAATCCGATGCTCTATCAGTATACTCAGAATGATCTAAAGATGTGTTTCATGGTCATGTCGAGTGTGAGAGTATACCAAGATATCGTCCATGAAGACCATGACAAAGGAGTCCAGGTAAGGATGGAACACTCGGTTCATCAGTTCCATGAAAACTGCAGGCGCGTTTGTGAGACCAAACGACCTGACTGTATACTCGTATAGGCTATACCTACTCCTGAAGGCTGTCAGAGGTATATCTGATGGTCTAACGTGCAACTGATGATAACCGGACCTCAAGTCGACCTTTGAGAACACCCAGTGTCCTCTAAGTTGATCAAAGAGTTCATCGATCCTCGACAAGGGATATCGGTTCTTGACCATCAACTGGTTCAGCTTATGATAATCCACACAAAGTCGAAGGGTACCGTCTTCCTTCTTCGCAAACAGGACAAACGAACCCCAAGGAGAAGTACTGGGTTAGATGAAACCCTTAGCCTGCAACTCCTCGAACTTCTTCTTGAGCTCCTACAACTCAGGTGTGGCCATCCTATAAGGAGGAATGGAAACGGTGCCACTCCTGGCACGAGATCAATAGAAAAGTCTACCTCACAATCCGTAGGAAAACCTGAAAAGTCCTCTGAAAAAACGTCCCTAAAGCGATCCACCACTGGAGGAAAGTCCAACTGTGGAGTCCCCTGGTCATCCAGATAAAGACTAGCAATCTAGGATGTCACCCTTTCTAGCCCATGATGCTCAAGTCATGCTCGACTCGCCTGAACATCCCATTCTCCTCTATGAAGAAAAGATTCACACTCTGGTGAGACGAAACTCACTCTGCGGTGATAGCAGTTGACGACTGCATAGAAGGGAATCAACCAGTCCATGTAGAGGATGACATCATAGCCTATAATCTCTAGGACATAGAGATCCCATAAGAAGCGATACCCTGCAACCTCGAGAGGGAACTCTCTACACTGGCGTACACTAGATGTCCTCGTCCCCAAGGGTGTGTCTAGTGTCAATGAGTCGGCAGAAGAAAAGATGCAGAGTCCAAGGATCTCCACAACAACAACATAGATAAATCTATGCGTATCACAAGTATCGAAAAGGGCGGAAGATAAAACTGAGGCTACTAAAATCGTCTCTCGAACAGTAGAAGGGCCGAGATCCTGCTCCTGATAAGTCTGCTCCACGGCGAAAGACTGGCCTGTACCGCGGCCCTGCGTCCCTGGCTGACCACTCTGAGTTGAACCTCCCTACTGGTGCGTAGAAACTGGTGGCTGACCACCACGACCTCAACCTCCACCTTGGCCCGAACGGCCGGAAGAAATCCAGTTCCCCGACTGGTGAGAAACTGGCGGTGCTGCTCCTGAACAAGGAGTCATGGAAGAACCCCTGTCACCAGCTGCTGGTGAGAAAACCTGATAGAAACACTGAAGGTGACCCATATTGCCGCAAGAGCGGCACTCCATGGGGTCCCTCTGGCACTGCGGCCTCATGTGCCCTGACCGACCACACTGGTAGCATGTCACTTGGCTACCTGATGATGCATCTTGTTTCCTCAGATAACCGTGTGTAGGCTCTCTACGGCGCTTCTTACTATCATCTGGAGGCAAACTGGCTCTGGAAGCAGAACTGCCCTAGCTCGCAGCTCCAGAATCTCTCATATTGCGCTCCTCAATCAGTTCCTGATTGACGATGGAAGTAATGGAAGTCAGCTGGAAGATATCCACCTGCGGGCGGATCTCCAGCCTAAGACCATCCTCAAACTTCCTTGCTAAGAACACACCACTCCCATCCCGGAGGGGTGTGAAGCGCTACAACTCGGTGAAACGAGTGGAATACTCCATGAAAGAAAGAGTACCCTGCTCTAAGCTCATGAAATCCTGGGCTCGATCAGCCCTCAGGGTCTCCGGGTAGAAGTAGTCGTAGAACACACACTGGAACTCATCCCAAGCCATAGCCTGCTACTGACCCGCCTATGAGATCACATCCCACCACCTCTTGGAGGATTCTTGGAGCATGTAGGTGGTGAGATTGACCCGCCTCTCTAGAGGCGTCTCCAGATGCTCGAAGATAGTCAGCATGGCTTCCATCCAAGACTCTGCAGCCTGAGGTCCTCCTTCCCTCGAGAACGTGGGAGGATGTTGCTGCTGAAAAACCTGCGTCAAGTCTGCCATAGACGTGGCAGGAGGCGGTGCTCCCTGAAATGCCTGCATCATTCTCATGAAACCTTCCCTGAACTGTGCATCCACACCTACAACTGGTATAATAGCCGGTGCCAAAGCTGTCCCGACTGGAGGATCGACAAGAAGTCCCTGATCAGCCCTATCTGGCGTCTGATCACTGCCTGAAGACAGACGTACGACCAGAGGACGTCTCGGAGGCATATCTCTGAAAGATCAAAAGAACGCCTTAGATTATGAAAACAAGGACAGAGAACACAAGAGTACAAAACGGAAATAGGGGAACGAAAACACTAAATTTTACAAAACTCAACTACATGGCATGTATAAAAACTACACGGCGTGTCTTCTTAAACCACCGACATGGGTGTGTACTCCTGCCCTACAAGTCATGTAACACCTAAAATACACGGCGTGTTGATCCCAACACACGGCGTGTACTTGAAACTATTCCCCTGCTCGAGTCTCCTTACACGACTAACCCACACGATCCGACTCAACCTGAGACTACACAATGTGTTCGAAACAAACACGACATGCACTAGACAAGGCTTCGACGGCCCATGTTGGTAAACACACGGCCGTCTACACGGCTGAACCTTACACGGTGTGTTCCGAACAAACACAGCGCATATAGGTGGAGGTGACACCGTCCCGTGTTGTTTGCGACACGGCCGGGTACCTGAACAAGACTACACGGCATGTTCCAAACGAACACGGCATGTGGGAAAGAAGGTAACGTCGGCCCGTGTTGTTAGTGACACGGCCGGGTACCTGTTCAGGACTACATGGTGTGTTCCCTATGGACATGGCGTGTTCTACCTGAGCTTCCCCGACCCGTGTTGTTAGTGACACAACCAGGTACATGGCTCATTACTACACAACGTGTACCTACCATACACGGTGTGTTCCTAAATTTACTTTCACGACACCGTGTTCTGCTCACACGGTCAGTGACATGACCTGAAAACTACACGACGTGTATCCAAAAAAGTACACGCCGTGTATTCTTGGTTTTTTTGGGCAGTAGCTCATAAACTGCACAGAATCCTAGAAACACTAAAAACAAGGCAAAGAGGTGCCAAATTCCAATCCGTGAGGGCCCATACTCCCTGAGAATCAAAGCTTGGAATCTCCCACAGTCACATACAATGGAAAACGAACATCTCTCTAACATAACTGCAGGTATTCTATCAAAAATCTATCACAATAGCATTCATAATCTACATGAAGTCTATCACAACAGCATGAAATCTCTAATGCACCCTAGATTGCATGGAAAGAATGCATGGAATGTGATTTATACAAGTTCCTATATGATGTATGAGATGTCATACCCTCATCTCATCAGGTTACGACAGTAATAGAACTAAAATATCAAAACAATAATAGCACAAGTCATGTGAATCACACTAGGTGAAATCAAATCAACCATAAAATCTCAAAACCAGAACTGCAATTAATGAGGTAGTATGGATTTTCCCTGTACACGGGTTAGCTACTCCCGAGCATAGCTTAATGCCAAGTACCAAATCCATCCTATCCCTGGATAAAGACTCCAAATAGAAATCAAGAGAAAAGAACTCATTTGATACCACTTTGTAACGACCCGAAACCGGAGCCCCTCCACTGGTGCCTCGTACCCAGTTTGCCACATGACCTCAAACGCATTTCCCCAAATGCCAGAGGCTGCCGACTAGCAGTGAGAGCCTTGGTAAGTTATTGGAGAAACTATTCCCTCATTTGGTAAGGTATACAAGGTAAGAAAAACAACAATAAACAGCAGAACCAGTAAACAATACGCAACAACTGAAACCAAACAGTGGAAGTAATGAATATACATAGCAATGATAACAATGACGCAGCAGGTACAAGTATCTATGGAAAATAGCAAACACAAAAAAATTCTGGAATACAACTGAAAACAAAGTGCAAAGGAAAACAAAATAAACTCCCCAGCATCGTGAGCCATGGCTCGGTCCCATGCTCTCCAGCTCCAGCGCAATCAATAACCTAAAGTAGAAGGGTGCTTTCCCTTATCTATACCTGCAACCACATAGTCTGTTTGGGCCCAACAGCATGGCCCAAATAGGGTGTGAGATACAATCCCAGTAGGAAATCACCCAAAGATCTATGCCTAACAGTCAATGAATACATGACAGTAATATAACGAGAAGCATTAAACAGGAAAGTACAAGCAGCTACAATCCACAGTTCTAACAAATAAAGTACACAGGTAAACAGCAAGCAACAAGAAGGAAACAGGTAACCCTCTGGGTAGCTCTCACATCCTAACCCCTATGGTTCAACCTATAAGTACTAGCAACCCTCAAGGAGGCACACACAGTATCACCCCTCTGATTTAGCTATGAAATCAATAGACTCTTTGGGGAAGCACTCACCGTCAATTCCCCCTATAGTCTCATATCGTGATAAAGGCTCTCTAGGGAAGCACTCAATGTCTATTCCCCCTATGGCCCGCGTCGAGGAACTACAGACTCTCTGAGGAAGCACTCAACGTCAATTCCCCCAGTGGTTTCACATCGTAATTAAAAGACACTCTGGAGAAGCCCTTCTGTCAATTCTCCCTTTGGTCTACTACTCTAGGTTCTCAAAGTCCTGAGTAAAAGGTAAAACATGCTCAGCGCACATGTATATCGTCCAAGTAAACCTCAAGAACTACTTGGATATCAACTAAGGCTCAGCAATATGACAAGGTAGCAGTTCCACTGTCCTATGACTAAGCATGGAACCTGGAAAAATGCCAAACAGGCAGAACAAGCATAGAAAACATCCAAGGTACAGTAAAGCTACCAGAATCACATGAAAAACATCTACTCTAGCAATCAAGCAAAGAAGATAATACAACAAGGGAAAAATAGGAACACACAATACCTTGTTCAAGGGTATTGGTGGAATTTACACAAAATATTCATCAACTTTATATGGAAAGGCACAAACCACATACCTCGATCCTAGGAGATCGATATACGTGAACGACAATGACAGATTCCCCTTAGAATGAAGTAGATCTGAGAAAACACACAAAATTCTCAACCTATGATAACTTGAAAACTAGGAGGAATCAAGAAACAAGACTCAAGGAAAAGGGAGAGCTCACCGGTGCGATTCCAAATCAATAGACCACGCTCGAATCGGAGAACGGACTAAGAGGTGGGAGATCATTGAAGATCCGGCTGTATGGGTCATTCTCGGACGAACCAGACCTAGAAGAAGATAATTATCGCGATGAGGCGTGACCCCGGTCTGTTTAGTGAAAAAAAAGAAAAGTACACGACGTGTATTTTTAAAGTACATGGAGTGTAGTGGGTTTTTCCGTACTCCACTAAAAATGGCATCCACATCACCCCTACACACCGTGTGTGTGGCCCAGGCATGGCCAGCACACGGCTTCGAGCCAGGGAAGAGTACACGACGTGTACTCAGAAAGTACATGACAAGTACTTCGAAAATTTCCAGAAAATTAATTTTTCTTAAAAACTCCAAAAAAAGGAAAAGCGTACCTAAAAAGAAGATCCGGGTTCTTACATATGATCCACTTTAGTTCTTTCCCATGCTCCTTGGTCGCGATCGTGTATCCAGTCCTTGTTTGTGTACTTCAGCACATGACATGTGCATGGCCACACCCTTGCTTGTGTACTTCTAGAGTACACGTCGGGTCGCCAACACAAGTTCACATAGTGTGTGGGTATCCCAAATGGTATGTGATACATATAATTTTGTGAAAACCTAGCTGCCACAACCAAGGCCCCACACACTATGTGATCATTTGACTACACAGTGTGTAGTCACAATTTTTCAAAACATCTAGATATGCACCAGTGCATCCATATCTGGCTTCACCACCTTGAATAAAGCCTCTCATTCACATGAAATAAGAGTTTAAGGTACTTGTTCATCATTTTAGACCATTCAATGGTGGTAAAATTTATTTCATCATCCCTTGGGGGTTCACTGTACATTCACGCACCTCTCACGTTTCTCATACTGTGCCATTCTCTATTTTAGATTCTAATCATAAAATTGATCACCTGCAACTAGTAAAATTACAAAATCCATCCTTGATTCATCATCCCATTCATTTCATGTGAATCCTTTGTGAATCTAGGGATCCGATTAGGCTCAGTCACACCCGGAAATGTCGAATCATGACCGCATGGTCCAATGATGATTAATGCGAAGAACGAAGGGAGAAATACATAAGGAATAGAGGTGCAAAGATCTTTTTCAAAATGTTCTTGGACAACAAATCCAATTGGGATAATCTAGGGTGTTAAATAATAGAATAATCAAATTAAATTTTTTACTTGGGTTCATAAAAAGGCTACAACTTGTTTAGATTAATGATGGGGTGTTGAGGGATGGGTTTAGGGGTAGGATAGTGGGGGGGGGGGTAGGGGGTAAGGTAAGGGGTAGGATAGTGTGGGGTAGGTTAGGTGTAGAGAGATGCGATTAGGATAGTGGGGGGGGGTGGTAGGGTTTAGGTGTAGGGGGACGGGTTCAGGGGTAGGATAGTGGGGAGTAGGTTAGGTGTAGGGGGATGGGTTTACGGGTATGATAGTGAGGGTGGTATGGGTATGGGTCATAGGTTGGTGGGTAGGATAGGGTTTGGGGGTCATATTTTGGTGTGTGTGTGTGGGGGGGGGGTAGATTAGGGTTTGGGGGTAGGGATGAGTTTAGGGGTAGGATAGCGGGGGAAAGGGGGAAGTAGGTTTTAGGTATAGGGGTAAGGGTATAGGGGTAGGATAGTGTTGGGGGGGGGGGGTTAGGTGTAAGGGGTAGGGGTAAGATAATGGGGGTAGGTTAGGTATAAGGGGATGGGTTTATGGGTAGTATAGTGGGGGTGGGGGGTGGGGGTCATAGGTTTTGGGGTGTGGGGGGGGGGGGGGTAGATTAGGGTTTGGGTAATGGATGGGTTTAGGTGTAGGGGGATGGGTTTATGTAAGGAACCGACCCTAGTTGCCTGAATCCAGTGCCTTATTTTATTACATTGGAATATAAACAAGGAATATGCATCCTGAATGACCAATTAGTTTATTAGAATTTTAAACAAGATACATACATAAGTTCATCATTAAAACTTGAAACTAACAACAACATATAAATTCCTTCTAAAACATCCATAACTCCAATGTTATTTCTGCATGTCACTCATAATAAAAATATTTATATCATGAGAAAATGAAACATAATAAAGGGGTGAGATTAAGGGTAAGAAATACAATGGAATATATCAAAAACATAAACATTAGGCATATTGAATAACTAAAAACACATTCCTTAAACAATAAACTTGAACACATTATGGTAGGAAAAAGAGCTGAATAAATAATTCTATAATAAAACATAATCTTGGGTATTCTACTAGATGGATAACCACATGAACTATAAATAATGTTTTTATAATGATAGAATGAATAATGTAGGACATCATAACCATACCATCAAGGCCTTATGATAAGACCATCAATAATCATTTTGTCAAGGCATTGTGCCAAGACCGTAGTTTGTCTCATGAGACCTACTGATGCACTGAGGGGCTATAGCGTCCCCCCACCCAACACTTAATATATACAATTCATTACTCATATATATGGGGATAAACAAAAACAACATATACATTCATATTGAAACTAATATATGAAATGTAAATAACATTCCCTAAACATTAAGCATAAACACTAACCACTCAGAGTAAATTGGTGAATGGTTTTAAGATAGCACATCTATAGTCAAAATAATAATATACCATTAAATTAAATATGGTATATTATATCATAAAATATAAATCCCAATAATACATAAGAATCAACAATAGTGTTTAAATAGTTGAATATTCTCTTATAAAATCATCGAGTAATTCTTGAGATAAATACTCTTTTACTTTGAAAAGAGAAGTTATTTTGGAAAAATATTATCATAAAACCATAAGTGAATTAATATATTATTTTAAAAATAAAATGAGATATTTTATAAATATAATGGTTTCCAAAATTAGATTATAGAGTGCCCTTGAAAATAGGTAAGAATTTTCGAAATTCCCTTGAACCAGGCTTGTTTATTGGGAAGGATTTTTGAAAGATCCTTTTAAAACATATAAATCTCCTTAAATGAAAGTAGGATTCTGGTTGGTAAACATATATATAAAATTATAAAATAATATATGAGGATTAAATATGAATAAATAATAATTTAATTGAGGTAAGTAGAAAATAAGAGTAACCCGAATGAAAATGGGGGTTCGGGTAGAAAACCCTTACCTTAAGTCTGAATGTTACGATCTTGACCTTATGGTCCTAGAATATATAATTAGACTCATTAATAAAATAATTAATAACCCATTATACATGAATTTAGTTTATCATAATTTTTTTAGTTCATTTATGTCCTTATTGATAAGTTATAATATTGAATTCCGTCGTTTAAGAGTGTTCATTTTCTGGATTTTCATAACCAATTCACTCGATTTTAAGTAATGGAGTTCAAGTGGGAAGGATTTAAATATCTAGAATTTAATTTAAATATTATTTATGAACATAAATAGGTTTTAATGTTCATTTATATCATTTGGTTACATTTCATGAGGATTAATCATTAGATGAAATATCAATGACAACCACTTAGATTATTTTAGCAGTATTTTGATTATTAAGAACTAGTTTGGTCATATGATTTAATATTATTTACATATACTTGTTACTGAGAATTAAATAGATTATAATACATATATTATAGTCTGTTTCAACCATAAAAATGGTTTCATGACCAGTATTGAAGGGTAAATTGAATAATGAAACTTCGTCTTCCATAAAGGTTGTAAATTGGCACCTCACGGACGATGATTTTGTTTATAAAATAAAAGAGAGAGAGTAAGGATATTGATGATGTTTATTCCATTAAAATGATATAATTCCAATATATAGATTATATTGGATTTATCATGGTCATTTGGATAGAGGAGGTGAGGATAGTATGACAATATAAAGGAACTTGAAATGAAATTGAAAGAAATAGAATGTAAATTTACCTCTTGAATCCACCTCCTTGAGAATCTCTTTGTGGGAAGTGGTTTTGGTCTTTTGGAATGACCAAGAGATATTAGATGTGGGGAGTGATTGGGGAAGGTTATTTGGTCAGAACTTTTAAGATCTTAAAGGCTTAAATGAGTGAAGAGAAGAGGGAGTGAGGGGGGTTTTATAGTAAAGGAGATGAGTAATTTTTGAATATCTTAATCATTATTTTATTATTTTGACAAAGAAAACCAATAGTATTGATTCTTGTGACCAAGAATAGTAATATGTTCATGTGAGTTCAAGAAAAGTGGTCTTAAATCAGCCTTACATCGCCTATGACTCAATAAATCATGCATTTAGTATTTATCGTAAATTATCGTATTTTACTATTCATAAAAAATTCAAGTATTTTAGAAAAATCCCAAAAATTCACCCTAACTATTTTTTAACGTGTAGAATCCAAAAATGAACTCTATTTTTTGAAAATAATTTTCTAAATATTATTAATTTAATTTTTAAATAAAATCTTAATTTATTAAAAAAACAACAATTTTGAAACTATAATTCATTTTATATCACCTTGAAAAATTAATCAAGATCTCATTATATTATAACATTAAGTAAATAAAATAATAATTTATTTACTATTCATAAAGGTCATATTAATAGTCATAAGGGTTTGTTACTATTAAACAAAAATTAAGTTTGTCTTATCAGATTCTAAATATCTTACTGAACACAACTGTATATGTCAGTTTTTCAAAATTCAAATCACAGTGGTGGAAAAATTATGTTTATTTCCTAGGTTATAAAAAATTGGTGTTTATTATATACTCAGTGTTTCATGCATTCAATATTAAATTTATTCTCAAAATCTTGGGGTGTTGCATTATCCCCTCCTCACAAAAATTTCATCCTCGAAATTTTCATAATGTTAACTCACAAAAAGATTTGGGTAGTTCTTTATCATAATCTCCTTAGGATCCCATTTTGCCTCTTTGATTTTATGTTTTTTAAAATGTATCTTTACCAGTCAAGTTGTTTTATTCCTCAAAAATTGTTCTTTAGTGTCCATAATACGGATAGGATCTGCACAGTAAGATAGGTCCGGTTCTAATTCTATACCTTCAGAAGTGAGGACATGCATTGGGTCTGACATGTACTTTCATAGAAATGAGACATAGAACACATTATGTACTTTGGAAAAGCTAGGTGGCATATCCAAATGATATGAAACAGCTCCAATTCTCTCCATAATTTCAAAAGGTCTTATATACCTGGTGCTTAGTTTCCCTTTCTTCCCAAATCTTATAATGCCCATCCATGGAGACACTTTTAAGAAAACATGATCTCCCACATGAAATTCCAAATCACTCATTCGATTATCAATATAGATTTTTTGTCTTCTTTGAGCTACTTTGATATGGCCTTGAATAGTCTTTACCTTCAATGTTGTTTCCTCCACAAGTTCTGGGCCCACAAGCTTCTTTTCTCCAACTTCATCCCAACAAGTTGGTGTACGACATCTCTTTCTATACAATGCTTTGTATAGTGCCATTTGATACTTGAATGGAAACTATTATTATAAGAAAACTCCATTAAAGGTAAATATTGATCCCATATACCTTGAAAGTAAAGTGAACATGATCTCAACATGTTCTCTTAGGTTTGGATTGTCCTTTCTGATTTCCCGTTAGTTTGTGGGTGATAAGCAATACTCAATCGAAGCTTAGTATCCAAGTATTTCTAAACAATTTTCTAGAAATTTGATGTAAAATGTAGATCATGATCAGAAAAAAAATTCATATAGGTGCTCCATGAAGTCTCACAACATCATTTATATAGAGTCTTTCTAGGTGCTCCAGTGGAAAATCCTCCCTTATAGCAGGGAAATATACAGATTTCGTAAGTTGATCCACAATTACCCATATTACATCATTATTTCTTGGAGTTTTGGGTAATCTAGTGACAAAATACATGGTTATGTCATCCAATTTTAATGTATGAATAGGTATAGGTTGCATGAATACTCTAGGATGTTGCTGTTCAGCCTTAACTTGTTAACATACTAAACATCTTGATACATAATCACCAATTTCCCTCTTCATGTTATCCCACCAGAAATGTTCCTTCAAATCTCTATACATCTTAGTGCTACCAAGATGTATAGAGAAATTTGAGCTATGAGCATCATCCAATAACTCCCTTTTTAGCTATATTATAGAGATAACACATAGCCTCTTCCCAAATTTCATAATTCCATCTTCACACATGAAGTCATCCAACTTCCCATCTTTCATAGCATTAATTTTCTTTTGAAGATTCTAGTCATCAGACTGTGAAGATTTTATTCTTTCTAATAAAGAAGGTTGGGAAACCATTTGAAAAAGTAGTGATTATTCACCTTATTTGATAATTACCATATCCATCCTAACTAGATCCATTTATAAAGGATCCTTTTCAATCCTCATTTTGATGAGAACTCCATGATCCTTCCTGCTCAATTCATCAGCTACCTTGTTTGCCTTTCCTGGGTGGTAGTTTATAGAACAATCAAAATCCTTGATTACCTTGAGCCATCAACTTTGCCTCATGTTTAGTTAATTATATGAGAAGATACATTTCAACCTCTTATGATCTGTATATATCTCACATTTTTCTCCATAGAGATAATGTCTCCATATCTTTAGAGAAAATATTACAGCTTTTAACTCAACATCATGGGTAGGATAGTTTTGTTCATGAATTTTTAGCTGCCTTGATGCATAGGCAATAACTCTATAATTATACATAAGGACACAACCAAATCCTTTATTTCATGCATTAATATAGATCACAAACCCATCATTCCCCAATGGTAGAGTTAGGATTGGAGAATTCAGTAATCTCCTCTTCAATTATTTGAAACAATACTCACATTCTTTTATCCATACGAACTTAACCCCTTTACGTACCTCAGTTATGTTCGTTTGAGTATGCCATTCTTAAAAAACCTTTGTCTTCATAGAATCAACAAATATTCCATCCTTATAGACAATGTGACCAAGAAAGGAAACTAATTGAATCCGAAATTCACACTTTCTAAACTTCTCATATAATTTATTTCTTCTAATAGTCCTTAGAATAGTGCGCAAGTGATTTTCATAATCTTTATAGATTTTAGAGTATACCAAGATATCATCAATAAATACCACCACAAAGTCACCAAGATATTCCTTGAAAACTCTATTCATTAGACCCATTAAAATAGAGGATGCATTAGTCAGTCCAAAAGGAATTACTGTAAACTTGTAATGCCCATACCTAGTTCAAAATGATGTCTTTATAATGTCTTCCTTATTTACCAGGAACTAATGATATCCAGATCGAAGGTCAATCTTCAAAAAATATTTGGATCCATTAAGTTGATCAAATAAATAATCAATGCGAGTTAGGGGATACTTGTTCTTTATTGTTATAGCATTGATCTCCCTATATTCAATGCACAACCTCACAAATCCATCTTTCTTATTGATGATAAGAACATGGGATCCCCATAGGGAAACACTTGGGAGAATAAATCCTTTATCACTAAATTCCTATGGTTGTTTCTTTAGTTAAAATAATTATACAGTGGCCATTCTCTAAGGAGTATTTTATATAGGCCTTGAATCAGGAATTAAGTCAATAGAAAACTCAATTTCCTACTTTGAAGGATATACAGGTAAATCCTCTGGAAAGACATCAACATATTCTTGCATAATAGGTACATCCTCTATTTGAACATTATTTTCATCACCCATAGTTATTGAATTCCCTTCCTCCCCAATAATTGAATTCAGTAGATCTATTAGGGGTGGATCTAGATAAGAATCAGATGGTGATGTTTCTTCCCTAAAGATAAGGGATTCCACATCACCCTCAAAAATTGTAACCTCCTTCTTCTTGCAATAAATCTTTGCATCATGGTTTGAAATACAATCCATAAAGAGGATTATATCAAAGTCAATCATGGGTATTATAATAAAATAAGAAGATAAATCACATTTATATGCTATAATGGGGACTTCCTGACACAACTTTGTTACAATGATACTTTCCTTAGGAGTTTTGAATGAAAAATCCCTTATTAAATCAAATTGGAAATATCTAATTTTCTTGGAAAACTGGGAAGATATGAAAGAATGCGATGATCCAAAATAAAATAAATCATTGGTTAGGTTTGAGGAAATGATTAAAGTACCTGAAACCACATCATTAGGAACTTCAACCTTCGAAGTTGCGACTGTATAAGCTTGGACTTTCTCCCTTGTCCTTATTCGAGGAATGTCTCCCTAACACTTAGGAAATTCATGTGCATAATGTCCCATATCGATGAAAATTTAGCATTGAACATCAGTAGCTTCTTTCTTCCCCTTACAATCCCAAGATAGGTGGCCTTTTTTTCCGCACTTGTAACAGACTCCCATTCTCTTCAGGCAAGTTCCAGGGTGTTTCTTCCTACAAGTACTGCAGGATGGAAGGTTAACTCTTCCCTTCTTCCCCTTTTCCTTATTTTCTTTTCTAGAGTTTTTGGTATCCCCTTTATTCTCTTGTTTACCTTTAAATTCATAAGACTTATAAAATTACTTTTCCATCTTGATATAACTTGATACTATATATTCATATGATGAGAAACTTTTGGAGACTAGTGCCCTTCAGATGAATGATTTTAAACCATAAAATAATTGATCAATATTGATTCTTGAATTATGTATGTATTCCGCATCATGCCTTACCAACCTTGTAAAGTTCGATTTATACATGGAAATATTTTCATCCACCTTTTGCCTTAGATTCAAGAATTACCTTTCCATATCCGCTCATTATTCGCGGGAGAAATATTTTTCTAAGAATATTTCCTTAAAATCCCTCCATTATATATATTATATTTCTTCTTCCTCCTCTATGTTTTGGATTAACAACCACCACTGATCTGAATCCCTTGATAGCTGATAAACTTCCATGACAACCTTCTCTATTTAATTACATCCAAAAGTGAGAAATATCTTCTCTAGAGAAGTTATCCACTGCTAAGATACACATGGGTTTGTAGTCCCATTGAATGATGGAGGATATTGTCGCATAAAGCGATCTAGAATAAATCCTTCATTTTGTGGATCCGGATGCTCTATATGGGTAAGGTTATTGTTCATAACCTGAGTAAGCTGTCCGAGTATAGTTATAAGTTGCTCTGAACCAGTCGCAGCTCTAGAGCCAACATCATTATCTTACATCAGATAGAAATCCCTAAATGGGACATGCACGTTCATATGGTTTCCATTACTACCACTAAGCACCATTTCTAAATAATGTTATACACTATATTAGGTTATGAATAATAATGTATAATCTCAATGTAGAAAAATACTTAGCATTTATCATCTCATAATCATAAACATGGTTTATTTAAGGAAAAATTTACATTTAAATCCTTCATAATGGTTTGTAAATAAAATGTGAATTATCCTAAGCATATCTCCTGGGAGTGTCAAACTAGGTTCACAGTAAGGACCATTGTCATGTACCAGGATACCCTAGGTCAAGCTCAAAACTCCTTGTCAGAGTTTTCACTTCTAAGTATATCTATGCCAGAACCAGGTCCACTTGTAGTATCCAGACAAGGATGTATTTTCTAGAAAAACCCACATAATCTATTCCTTACCAACAATTCTATGATGTTCTTGTATGTTAATCCTCAAAGACTATCTTTGGGTTTTGTTCCCTAATCTACATTTTCTAAATCTAGTTTTCAAGTTTTCTACTAAACTTCCTATGATAACAACTATAAGGACCTGAACTCAGTTACCCAGAACCTATTCCTTATTTTATTACATTGGCATATAAATAAGAAATATTCATCTCTAAGGACCGAATAGTTTAGTATAATTGGAAATAAAATACATACACAAGTTCAAAATTACAACTTGAAACAAAAAACAAAATATAAATTCCTTCGATAACATCCATAACTCCCAGGTTATTTTTTCATTTCACTCACAATAAAACTCTTTATGTCTTGAGAAAATGAAACATAAGAAATGTGTGAGCTCAAAAACTCAGTAAGGGTAAGCAATACATAGGAATATATCATCATCATCATCATCATCATCATCATCATCTTTGTTTATTTATAAAAAAGGAAAGGGGAGAGTTCAAGGCTAGAGGTAAAAATGAGTAGGGTCTAGGGGGGGGAGTAGGAATAGATCATAAACATAAACAATAGTCATGTTGAATAACTAAAAACACATGCCTTTAACAATAAACTTGAACACATTATGACAGGAATAAGAGATGAATAAATACTGCCATAATAAAATATAATCATGGGCATTCTACTAGCTGAATAAATAGATGAACCATCAATAGTATTTTTATAATGAGGGAATTCATAATACGGGACATCATAACCATACCATCAAGGCCTCGTTCCAAGACTATAAATAATCATTTTTTCAAGGCCCTATTCCAAGACCGTAGTTTGTCTCATGAGACCTACCGATGCACCAAAGGGATATAACGGGCCCCACAAGACACTTAATATGTCCATTTAATTCCTCATATTAATGGGTATAAACATTAAAAAACATATAAATTCATATTGAAACTAATATATGAAATTTAAATAACATTCCCCAAACATTAAGCATAAACACCAACCATTCAGAGTAAATTGGAGAATGGTTTTAAGATAGCACATACATAGTCAAAATAATCATAAACCATTAAATTAAATATTTTAGATGATATATTAAAATATTAATCCCAATAATACATTATAATCAAAAAGAGTGTTGAAATAGATGAATATTCTCTTATAAAATCATTGAGTAATTCTTGAGATAAACACTCTTTTACTTTGAAAATAATAGTTCTATTGAAAACATATTTGTATAAAACAAGAATTTAATTAAGGTAGTATTTTTATAATAAAATTATAGATTTAATAAATATAATGGTTTCCAAAAACATATTTTAGAGTTTCATTGAAAATAGTTAAGAATTTTAGAAATTCCCTTGAAACGGGCTTGTTTATCGGGAAGGATTTTTGAAAGATCTTTTTAAAACATATAACTACCCTTTAATGAAAGTAGTATTCTGGTAGGTGCACATATATAGAAAATTATCACAGAATACATTATGAGTAAATATTAATAAATAATAATTTAATTGAGGTAAGTAGAAAATAAGAATAACCCGAATGAAAATGGTGGTTCGGGTAGAAAACCCTTACCTTAAGTTTGAATGTTTCGATCTTAACCTTATGGTCCTGAAATATGAAATTATACTCATTAATAACTTAATTAATAATATACTATACAATTATTTAGTTTATAATAATTTTTTAGTTAATTTATGTCCTTATTGACAAGTTATAATATTGAATTCTGTCATTTCAAAGTGTTCATTTTCTTGATTTTCAGAATCGGTTCACTTATTTTTAAGTAATAGAGTTCATGTGGAAAAGATTTAAATCTCCAAAATTGAATTTAAATATTATTTATGAACATAAATAGGTGTTAATGGTCATTTATATCATTTTTTTACATGACATCAAAATTAATCATTAGATGAAATATTAATGACAATCACTTAGATTATTTTAGCGGTATTTTGATTATTAAGAACTAGTTTGGTCATATGATTTAATATTATGTACATATAATGGTTAATGAATACTAAATAGGTTATAATAAATATATTATATCATTTTTTAAACCATAAAAATGGTTTCATCACCATTATTTAAGGGTAAATTGAAGAATGAAACTTCTTCGTCCACGAAGTTTGTAAATTGGCACCTCACAAATGATGATTTCATTTAGAAAATAAAAGAGAGAGAGAGAGTAAGGATATTGATGATGGTTCTTCCATTAAAATTATATAATTATAGTATATAGTTTATAATGTATTTATCATTTTCATTTTTATATATGAGGTGAGTATGTGATAATAATAGAAAGGAACTTGAAATGAAATTGAAAGAAATAGAATGTGAATTTACCTCTTGAATCCACCTCCTTGAGAATCTCTTTAAGGGAAGGGGTTTTTGTATTTTTCAAAGACCAAGAGCTATTGGACATGGGGAGTGACTAGGGAAGGGTATTTGGGTAGAAATCTTAGGATATTAAAGGGTTATAGTAGTAAATAGAAGAGGGAGTGAGGGGGGATTTTTATAGTGGAGGAGATGAGTATTTTTTGAATATCTTAATCATTATTTTATTATTTTGCCAAATACAACCAATAAAATTGATTCTTATGACCAATAATAGTAATATGTGCATGTGAGTTATAAAAATGTTATCTTACATCATCCTTAAATCAATTATGACTCAATAAATCATGAATTTAGTATCTATTGTAAATTATTGTATTTTACTGTTGATAAAAATTCAAGTATTTTAGAAAAATCCAAAAAAATAATGCTAACCATTTTTCAATGTGTATAATCCAAAAATGAAATCTATTTTTTAAAAATAATTTTATTAATATTACTAATTTAATTTTTAAATAAAATCATAATTTATTAAAAAAAATAACAATTTTAAAACTATAATTCGTTTTATATCACCTTGAAAAATTAATCAAGATCTCATTATCTTATAACCTTAATACAATAAAATAATAATTTATTTTCTATTAATAATTGTTATATTAATATTCATATCACTATTCATAAGGGTATGTTACTATTCACTAAAAATTTAGTTTGTCTTATAAGACTCTAAATATCTTACTGAATGCAGCCGTGTATGTCAGTTTTTCGAAATTCAAATCACAGAGGCGGAAGAATTATGTTTACTGGATAGGTTATAACAAGGTTGTGTTTTGTATATACTGAGTGTTTCATGCATTCAATATTAAATTTATTTGAAAAATCTTGGTGTGTTATAGTTTAGGGGTAGGATAGTGGGGGTCGAGGTAGGGGGTGGGGGTAGGGATAGGATAGTTGGGGGTCGCTTAGGTGTATGGGGATGAGTTTAGGGGTAGTATAGTGTTGGGTGGGGGGGTATTTTAGGGGTTGGGATTCATATGTTGGGGTGGGTGGGTGGGGGTAGATTAGAGTTTGGGTGAAGGATTTAGCTACATGGGGTAGGGTTTAGAAGTAGGATAGTGGGCTGGGAGGTAGGGGTAGGGGTAGGATAGTGGAGGGTAGGTTAGGTATCAAGGGATGGGTTTAGGGGTTGGATAGTGTGTATGTGGGGGGGGGGGGGGTAGGATTAGGTAGGGGCACAAGTTTTGGGGGGGGGGTAGTTTAGGGTTTGGGGTGGGTGGATTAGTGTTTGTGGTCAAGCTTTAGGTGTAGGGGGTAGGGTTTAAGAGTATGATAATGGGTGGGGGGGTAGGTGGTAGGGGTAGGGGTAGGATATTGGAGGGTTGGTTAGTGTAGGGGGATGAGTTTATGGGTAGGATAGTGGGGGGTGGGGTTGGGGTAGAGATGTAGGTTTTTTAGGGGGGGTAGGTTAGGGTTTGGGGTAGATATTAGGTGTTGGGGGAATGTTTTAGGGGTAAGATAGTGGGAGATGGGGTAGGGGTTGTATAGTGGGGGGTAGGTTAGGTGTAGGGGGATGGTTTTAGAGGTATTATATATGGGGTAGGGATAGGGGTAGGGGTCGTGGGTTTAAGGGGGGTAGGTTAGGGTTTGGGGGTTATATGTTGGGGCGGGGGTGGGGTAGATTAGGGTTTGTGGTTAGGATTTAGGTTTAGGGGGAAGGGTTTAGGAGTAGTATAGAAGGGGGTGGGGTAGGGTTAAGGGTATGAGTAGGATAATGGGAGATATGTTTTATGTTTAAGGGTAGATATGGGTTTGGGGGAAAGGTTTAGGTGTAGGGGGAAGGGTTTATGAGTAGTATTGTGGGGGGGGGGAGGTAGGGGTAGGATTGGTGTAGGGGGATGGGTTTAGGGTTACGATAGTCAGGGGGTGTAGGGGTAGGATAGGTGTAGTGGGATTGGTTTAGGGGTAGAATAGTGGGGTGTGGGGGGTAGGGGTTTAGGAGTAGGATTGGGGGGGGGGGGGTGTAGGGGGCAGTGTTTAGGTGTAAGGGGCAGTGTTTAGGTTACACGATTAAGATATGGTATAAGTTAGGGGTTTAGGAGTAATAGGATCTATATTAAGGGCATAAGTTTAGTTTGGGTGGGTGGGTGGGGGGGGGGTTAGGGTTAAGATAGGGTCTAGGTTAGGGGTTTAATAAAGATTCTAGGTAATGGATTTAGTGGTAATAATGTTTAGGTTAAGGGGCATCAATTTAGGTTAGGTTGGGGGTTAGGGTTAGGGGATTATGATATGGTTTAAATTAGTGTTTTAGAGGTAATATGGTCTAGGTTAGGGTCATAAGTTTAGGTTAGATAGGAAGAGGGGGTGTGTTAGGGTTTAGGGTTAAGATAGGGTATAGGTTAGGTGGTTGGGTTTAGAGGTAATATAGGGTCTAGGTCAGGGGAATATGTTTAGGTTAGGGGCATAAGTTTTGGTTTGGTGGGTGGAATGGGAGAGGTTGGTGTTTATGGGCAAGATAATTTCTATGTTGGGGGGGGGTAGGTTTAAGGTTAAGATAATGTCTAGGTTTTGGGTTTAAAATAATGTCTAGGTTAGGGGTTTAGTGGTAATAAGGTCTAGGTTAGGGGCATATGTTTAGGTTAGGTGGGTGGGGGGGGGGGTTAGGTAGGGTTTAGGGGTAGAGTCTATGTTAAGGGATTAAGATGAGGTATATGTTAGGGATTTAGGGGTAATATGGACTAGGTTAGGGGAATAAGTTTAGGTTTGGTTGGGGGAGGGGTGTGTTAGGGTTTAGGGTTAAGATAGGGTCTAGGTTAGGAGTTTGGGTTTAGGGTTAAGATAGGGTCTAGGTTAGGGTCATAAGTTTAGGTTTGGTGGGGAGGGGGGGGATTTTAAGGGTTAGATATGGTCTATATGGGGAGGGGGTAAGTTTAGGGGTAAGATAGGTTCTAGGTTAGGGGTTTAAAATAGTGTCCAGGTTAGGGGTTTAGGGGAAATAGGGTATAGGTTAGGGGAATAAGTTTAGGTTGAGGGGGGGGGGTGGTTTAGGGTTTAGGGTGAAGATAGGGTCTAGGATAGGGTTTTGAGTTTAAGGGTAAGATAAGGGTCTATGTTAGGGTCATAAGTTTAGTTTTGGTGGTGGTTGTGGGGGGGGGGGAGTGTTAGGGTTTAAGGGTTAGACATAGGGGAAAGATATGATCTTGGTTATGGGTTTAAGATAATGTCTAGGTTAGGGGTTTGGGGGTAATAGGGTCTAGTTTAGGGGAATAATTTTAGATTTAGTGGGGGGGGGGGAGTTAGGGTTTAGGGGTAGGTTATAGGTTAGGGGCTTAAGATATGATATATGTTAAGGGTTTAGGGTTAATATGGTCTATATTAAGGGAATAAGTTTTTTTTTGATGGGGGAGGGTATGGGTTAGTGTTTAGGGTTATGATATGGGCTAGGTTAGGGGTTTAGGGTTAAGGGTAAGATAGTGTCTAGGTTAGGGGTTTGGGTTTAAGGGTAAGATAGGGTCTAGGTTAGGATTATAAGTTCAGGTTTAGTGTGTGTGTGTGTGTGGGGGGGGGGGGTGCTGGGGTTTAAGTGTTAGGATTAGGGGTAAGATACAATCTAGGTTAGAGGTTTAAGATAGTGTTTTGGTAATGGGTTTAGGGGTAATAGGGTGTAGGTTAGGGGCATAATTTTAGGTTAAGTGGGGGGAGTGGGGGTTAGGGATTAGTGGAAGGGTCTAGGTTAGGGGATTAAGATATGGTATATGTTAGGGTTTTAGGGGTAATAGGGTATATGTTAAGTGCATAGGTTTTGGTTATGTGGGGTGAGGGGGTGGGTTAAGGTTTAGGTTTAAGTTAGGTTCTATGTTAGGTGTTTGGGTTTAAGGGTTAGATAAGGTCTAGGTTAGGGTCATAAGTTTAGGTTTGGTGTGGGAGGGGATGAGGGTTGGGGTTTAAGGGTTAGATATGGTCTATGTGTCTGTGTGTGAGGGGGGATGGGTTTAAGGGTTAGATATGGTTTGTGTGTGTGGGGGGGGATTTAGGTTAATGGGTAATATATGGTCTAGGTTTGGGGTTTAATATAGTGTCTAGGTTAGGGGTTTAATGGTAATAGGGTCTAGGGTAGGGATGTAAGTTTATGTTAGGTGGGGGTGGGGGGGTTAGGGTTTAGGGGTAGGGTCTGTGTTAGGGGATTAATATATGATATATATTATGGTTTTAGGGTTAATATGGCCTATGTTAATGGAATAAGTTTGTGTTAGGTGAGAGGTTAAGGTTAGGTTATGGTCTAGGTTAGGTTCATAGTTTGGGTTAGGTGTGTGTACGTGTGTGTGTGTGTGTGGGGGGGGTTGTGTTTAGGGGTAAGATATAGTCTAGGTTTGGGGTATAATTTTAGGTTCGGTGGGGGGGGGGGGTAATAGGGTCTATGTCAGGGGTATAAGTTTAGGTCGGTGGGGATAAGGGTGGGGTAGGGTTTAGGGTTAGATCGGTGTCATAATTTATTTTAGGTGGGGGGAGAGGGTTTAGGGGTAAGATATGATCTTGGTTAGGGGAATAAATTTTTGTTAGGTTGGGGGGTGTAGGGTTAGGTTAGGGTCTAGTTTAGGGACACAATTTAGGTTATGTGGGGGGGGGGGTTGGGTTTAGGGGTAAGATATGAACTAGGTTAGGGGTATAATTCTAGGTTAGGTGTGTGTGTCAGTGGGGGGGTAATATGGTCTATTTTAGTGGAATAAGTTTAGGTTTCTGGGGTTTGGGGGGGGGGGGGTAGAGTTTTGGGTTTGGTTAGGGTCTTGGTTAGGTTCATAGTTTAGGTTAGGTGGGGGGAGTGATTTTAGGGGTAAGATATGGTATAGGTTAGGGGCACAAGTTTAGGTTATGTGAGGGTGGGGGTTGGGGTTTAAGGTTAAGATAAGGTTTATGTTGGGGGGGTATGCTTCAGGTTAAGATAGGGTATGGGTTAGGGGTTTAAGATAGTGTCTATGTTAGAGATTTAGGGGTAATGGGGTCTAGGTTAGGGAAATATGTTTGGGTTAGGTGTGTGTTTGTGGGGGGGGGGGGGGGGTTACGGTTTAGGGGTGAATTCTAGGTTAGGGACATATGATATGGTATAAGTTAGAGGATTAGAGGTAATACAGTCTAGGTTAGGGTAATATGTTTCGTTTAGGTGGGGGGGGGGGGGGTTGGGTTAACATAGGGTCTAGGTAAGGGGTTTAGTGGTAATTAGGTTTAGGTTTAGGAGAGGGGTAACATGGGGTCTAGTTTAGGGACGTAAGTTTATGTTAGGTGGTGGGGGGGGGGGGTGTTAAGATTTGGTCTAGGATAGGGGTTTAGGTGTAATATGGTCTATGTTAAGGGAATATGTTTAGGTTGGTGGGGGTGTGGGGGTGGGTGGGGGGGGGGGGTAGAGTTTAGGGTTAGGTTAGGATATAAGTTGGGATCATAGTTTAGGTTAGGTGGGGGGAGTGGGTTTAGGGGTAATATATGGTCGAGTTTAGGGAAATAAGTTTAGGTTAAGTGGGGGTGGGGGTTTGGGGTTTAGGGGTAAGATAGGGTCTATATAGGTGGTGGGGGTGGGGTTAGGTTTAGGGATAACATAGTGTTTAGTTTATGGGTTTAGGATAGTTTCTAGGTTAGAGATTTTGGGGTAATAAGGTCTAAGTTTGGGACATAAGTTTGGGTTATTTGGGAAGGGGGATTATGGTTTAGGGGTATGGTCTAGGTTAGGGGCATAAATTATTGTCTATGTTAGGGGTTTAGGGTTAATAAATTTTAGGTTAGGGGAATATGTATAGGTTAGGTGGGGGGGGTTGGTTATGGTTTAGGCTTAATATAGGGTCTATGTTAAGGGTTTAGTGGTAATTTGGTCAAGGTTGGGGAGAGGGGTAACATGGGGTCTAGGTTAGGGACATAAGTTTAGGTTAGGTGGGGGGTGTTAAGATAAGTTCTAGGATAGGGATTTAGAGGTAATAGGTTCTAGGTTAGGGGAATGAGTTTTTTTAGGTGGGAGGGTGGTTAGAGTTAAGATAGGGTCTAGATTAGGGAAATAAGTTTATGTTAGGTGTGTGTGTGGGGGGGGGGTGTAGCTTTAGGTGTAAGAGTATGTATAGGAGGTTTATGATACAGTCCATGATAGGGGTTTAGGGGTAATAGGGTCTAGGTTAGGGGTATAAGTTTTGGTTAGTTTGGGGGGGGGGTTAGGGTTTAGGGGTAGGGTCTATATGTGTGTGTGGGGGGGGGGGAGGTAGGGTTTGTGTTGGGGGGTTTAGGTTTAGGGGTAAGATAAGGTATATATTAGTGTGGAATAGTTTAGGGGGATAAGTTTATATCAGGTGAGGGTGGGGGTGGGAAGTTAGGGGTAAGATTGGGTCTTTGTTGGGGGGTGGGGTGGGGTGGGCTTTAGGGGTAAGATAAGGTCTCTTTGTGGGGGCGTGTGGGTGGGGTTTAGGGGTAATATAAGGTCTTTGTTGGGGGGGGGGTAGGTTTAGGGGTAAGAGTATATATTGGAGGTTTAAGATAGATTCTAGGATAGGGGTTTAGGGGTAATAGGTGGTTAGGGTTTAGGGGGTAGGGTCTATATTGGGGGGTGGGTGGGGGGGGGATAAGGTAGGGTTAATGTTGGGGGGTTGAGGTTTAGGGGTAAGATATGGTCTATATTGGTGGGTGGGGGGATGTTGGGATAAAGATGTTTGGAGATGTTTTAAGAAGATTAAGGAATAAGGGTCACTCAAAATGTTGTCTTTTATTTTCTAACATAAATCGCCTTACATTTTTGTTCTTTATTTAAAGGAGATCATATGAAGTTTATCGACTCGAGTGTATTATATGGAGTCCAGTGGCTTGATTTTATCGGATGGATGCTGACAGTTAGATGTGATTGGCCTGAGTTTTATAATTTAATGTTTATCCAAGTTTTCTATCATATTTCATAAGACATATCACTCAGTGAAGTTAAAAAAGAAGTTTATTTTATGTTCTTAGAGTTTCTAGCATCATGAGTATTTAAAGATCTCACAATTTAAGCTTGAGTCTAAAGGGGGAAAATAATGTTTGTGTGTAAAAATTTTATTCAATGAGGATTTTTAAAGTTTACTAGATAGATGTTGTCAAACAAAGGGTTGAATGAGAAAAGTTCAATGTTTTAAGGATATGAATAGGTTCATCAAATGGGAAATATCAAATTCATCAAATCAAGTTCATCGGGTGATCCTTTTCACAATGTCATCAGTTGAAGTTCTTTGGATAGAGGAAAATATTCAAGTACTCTGAATGATTATTTAAAAAATAATCAGATGGATGATTTATAATGATTCTCATTTATTAGAAGATTATTTTCTTTTATATGAAATCTATCAGATGACCTTGAACAGAGTTTAAGTTGCGAAGTGAAGAATTCTCATAATGATCATGAAAAATTATCTTAGGCACCAGACAAAAAGTTGAATTGTATGTGATCAAAAAGAGGTTCATCGGTCATAAGTTTCTAATAAAGGGAAATAGTCAAAGGTTTTTGGTGCAAGCCACTAGATGGATGAAGTTCCCGACAAAAGAATTTTTAGTGGTTTCTATGAATTTGTGCTGGAACATAAGTTTGAGTTTCACTGGTTGAAATAATTTTTTAGAGATGTACTGGATAGAAGGATCAAAGGGTTTGAAAAATATTTATAAAGATATTAAATTTTATGATGAAAATTTGATTGTTCAATGTTCCAAAAATCATAGAGAAAGAACATGATTTTCACTAAACCATAATGAAGTTTGATGAATAATGTTGACACCGAGTCTTAAGGGAACCTCAAACTTTTTTAGGGATTTAAATTAGGTCAATGAAATTTCTTTTTTGAGATGGATACACAAAGTTTTCAGTGGGATGTTTGAAATTTATTTACGCACCTCATCCTTAATTCTCATAGAAATTCCACCCGTATAAAGGGGGTGAAGTTTTGGTGAGTTAGTAAGTTGATAGTGGTAGCTGGGTGAAGTGTTGTCGAAGTGTTGAGTCAATCAAACGAACAGATTGAATTGGCATCGATTTGATGAATACTAGACAGAGTCTTCCCATCAATTGGTATCAAACATACGTTTTTTAGAAGATATTAGGTGAAGAGGTTGAAGAGGCAGCAAATGAAAAATTAGAAGTGGTGATAATTCAAATAGAGTTGATTGGCTAAACAGAAGTGATTAGGAAAACAGGGTACCAGATTGAGTTTCATTAGACCATGTGTATTGGACAAAGAAAAGACCAGACCAACAGTTTCCTATAGAAGTATAGTAAGAGGTTCTTGATCACTATAGTATAAGAAATTGATAAATAACTTTAAAGAACAAGTGTGAAAAAAGTTCAAGTAGCATGGTGAAAATGTACCATATCCTATTGGTGAAGGTTCATACACTTGTTATAAAACCTTTTTAAATAATTTATCTATGTAAGGATCACATGAAATATCAATTGAATATAGTTTTACACAAGTGAAAGGATATTCCCTGCTTGATTTGACCACTAAAATTATTATTTTATAGTGGGTTTTTGGTCTTGGATTACTTAAAAAATATACTAAGGACTAGATACTCTTATTGAGTAGGGAAACTTATAAATACCCATGTCCCTGTGGTTGTGCTTGCTTGTTTTTTTTCTAGAAGAATAAATTCTCACTAATAATAGGTGAAAGTTTCTTCTTAAGTAAGAAAAATTAAAAATAAAAGATCAATGATTCACCCCTTCCCCTCTTAGTGATTACACTAATACTGATTATCACTTTAACTTGATATTAGAGTGAATGTTTGATTCATTAGCTCTTTGCTAAAATTGGAAGAAAACAAAGGTTTCTATGGATGTTCAAAACTAATATAATAGTAATGGGATTTCTATTTTTGATGGAAAGAACTATAATATCTAGAAATATAAAATGTTTTATATCTTATGTGAATTGTATGTGATGTTTTTGAACCTACTAAATATGGGTTCCCTCCTCCTACAGAAGGTATTACCTTAATAGTTACTAATAAGAAGAATCTGAAGAATGATGGGTGATCTAAAAATACTAAACTTTCCACACTTTTTAAAGTGAATTTATGATGATCAAGGGCATTGGACTAGATAAAGGCATATGAGAAAAGATGAAGAAAATTTATGGACAAAATAAAAAATCTAAGAAAGATAATTTAAAAATATGGATATTGAAGTATGGAGATATTGATATGGGTGATGATGAATCTGTTGATGGATTATTTACAAGATTTAATGACATTATAAGAACCATAAGATATCTTGGTGAGAAGTTGGATTCAACCATTTTTTAAAAGATCATACATATTATTCCTGATAAATTTGATGAAAACGTATCATTATTATAAGATATATATACCTATATAGAATTCACATCACATAAAAAATGAGAATAGGAAAAGATATCATGAATAAAGAAAAAGATGATTGAGAAATTTATTTCAAATCTGCTAAGAATAGAAAAGATAAGGAATTTATCGAGGAATAAGTTTGTTACTCAAACACCGAAGACGTGGTATATAATAAATTTTATGAATTTATGTCTTTTTTCTTAAAGAATAATAATAGGTATATGTAAGTGCAAAGGAGAGTTACCTATGGAGTGCTTTAGTTTTAGAAACAATGCACATTTCACACAAAATTTTCAGTGCATAAGTAAGATGAAGAGAGTGATGAAGAGGATAGAAAGTCAAGAAAATATATAAAAAGTAAGGTTAAAAAATCCAAGTCTCATACAAAAGAAAATGATAATAAGATATTTAAATAAAAAAATATATTTTTTGGATAAATATGAGTAAGATGATGCCAGTGAAGAAGAAGCTGGAAACTCCAATGATGATTTTGTTGAAAAATTATTGATTGAAAAAGTGAATGATGAAAAGTTTTCTAGTAATGAAATTATTAAATCTAATACAAAATAATAAGACACTCAGATTAAGTTTAGTCTTATAAGAGAGTTGAAATAATGTCACAAATATTTTTAGACATGAAAAAGAGAACAAGAAGTTGAAGAAAGAAAATATTTTAGAAAACACTCAATAATATTTTCCTGAAGAAAAATAACGATTTCTAAAAGAGATTTATCATATAAAGATATTAATTTATTAAGATAATAATAAAAACATGAATCTTAAATAATAGATGAAGGTGAAGGAGAAAGAACTTGATATTGTTCGACAAAAACATATCGGTTCTGAGTGAGGAACAATAAAATTTAACAACTAAGTTTTAGAAGTTAGTAAAATTTATAAGAAGAATGAACCTTATAGGTATAAAAAAGTCATCCTCAAAGGTTAATAACATTATCTAAGATGGTAAAAAGAAAAAATAAGTAAAGAAGACTATGTATGTAGCTAAAACAAGCAGAGTTGAAAATCCTAAAATTTATAATGTTTCTAAATATGAAACAAAAGATGATAGTAATGGAAATATTTATAAGGATAATAATAAATATAATTAGAAGAATAATTCATCTAGAGGTTATCAAAATCTTGGTACAAAAAAAAGTGCCAAGATGGATGGTCAGAAAAATGATGGAAAATATGCATATAATTTTGAATAGTATATAAGTTACATAGGAAAATATGATTTCTATGGATATTTATGGTATTGTGGAGGATTTGGGTATACAAAAAAGTTTGTTTTGGTTCAATCATCAACACTATAATGAATCTAGGTGAAACTAGAGGCAAAGTTTGAGGGTGAGTCAACCCGCTCAAAGAAGATAACTTGTGAAAGTAAATATGAAGTATGAAAGTAGATTAAAACCCTTATAAACTATTTTTGAAAGATATAATCATCTTGGAAATATTGTAAAAGGATGTATTTTCATGTTACTGAGATAAAATTTTTAAAAAACAAATCTAAAAAGTCTCATGATAAAGAAGAAAAATGTAAGGAACAAGAATTAGTTGTTGAAACTACTCTTAAAGCTACAAAAGGGAAAATAACTTGGATATTTGATAGTGGGTGCTCCAAACACATGAACAAAGATTTAAGACTATTGAATAATTTGAAATATTAAAAGGAATATACAATTACTTTAGGAAATGATGAGTCCCTCAGAATAAAATGCATTGTATCTACTATCACTGGGGAAAAAAGTTAAAATCTAAAAGATGCTTGTTTGTTTATGGGATGAAACATATTTTTTTGAGTGTTTAAATTTTTTTTGATGAAGTTCAAAATGATATTTTCAGAAGATATGATTTCATTGTTAAATGAATTGAAGATGATAATTTTATTACAAATGGGAAAAGAACCAATATAAACTTGTTTCAAAATGGTGATGTGGGTATTTCATGCTATCTGAGCATGATGGAAGAAAATAATCTATGAAATAAAAGGTTGGGGAATATGTGTTAGGGGAATATATAAAAAATAATAAAGAGATAAAATATTTTTGATATTACTAACATGAAAATTAGAATAGATTGATGTTGTTCCATATATCATAAAGGGAAGATTACAAACTCAGTCCATAAGAAAGTTGAGATACATTCAACTCGTCCCTTGAAGTAGATATATTTTGACATATTTAAGACCATGAGAAAATAATCAACAAAAAAATATAATTACTTTATTTGATTTATTGACTATTTTACTCATATTACAAGTATTATGATTTTGAAACATAAATCAGGGATATCATAATGTTTAAGAGTTTAAGGTAAAGTGAATAAAAGTAATGTGGATATTCCATTAAGAACATTCAAAATGATAATGGTTTGAAATACAAAAATGGAATGTTTAGATATTATCTTGTAAAGAATGACATATGTTATGATTTTAGTGAACCATAAACACAATAAAAAAATGGTGTTCCTAAAAGAAGAAATAGAATATTAGTGAAGATGGCATAACATTTTTTTATTGAACATGATACTTCCTAATACTTTTTCATGAAAGATATTAGAGAAGAAATTCATATTCATAATTAGTGTTTCAATAGAAAAAATTCTGATATGACTCATTATGAGATATATTACAAAGAAACCCCATGTTTGAAATACCTGAGGTATTTTGACAGCCCTTTTATTATTGAAGTCAAAGGTTAGAATCTTGGGGAGTTTTATCATAGAGGTGTTGATGGTATCTTTCCTAGATACCCTCTTAATGATAGAGGATTCATGTGATATAATAAAAAACATGAATGATCATTGACTCTACAAATGTAAAATTTCTAGAATATTTTGATTTGAATATTTCATAAAACATTTCTGATATTGGAGAAAGAGAAGATAAAGTAGTTATAGATAAACTTGAAAAAGTTATTGATAAAAGTAATAATATTGAAGTTGTGAAAAATTAATAATTTGAATTAGATATCTCAAGTGATGAGTAACATTACATTCATCTCATCCTAGGTTAAATAATAAAGTGGAAGTCCAAAACGTCATTGGGGATCAAAGATAATAGGTTAAAACCAGATGAAACTTGAGGTTAGTATCACCTAATTACTTATATTCATAGGTTGAGAAAAAATATTTTGATTAATCTTTGGAGAATTAAGAGTGGATTGATTCTATAAATTAAGAGTCATATCAGATTGACAAGAATAATACATGATTACATATACCTAAACCAAACAATAAGAATGTTATTGGTGAAAAGTTGGTGTTTCAAAATAAGTTAAAAGAAAAAAGTAAAGTAATAAGAAATGAGGAATGACTGGTTTGTAAATGTTACTATCAAATTGAAGACATTTATTTTTATGAGGCCTTTTACATATTATAAAGTATTGAAACTATTAGAGTTTTTATTTCTATTTCAGTACACCAAATGTATAAGATATTCCAAATAGATGAAAAGTTATATTTTCTTAATAGAGTGATCAATAAAGAAGTTTACATCGAACAACCATGTGGATTCATGCTTGGAATAGATGAAATATCTGTGTTCAAATTGAAGAAGGCTTTGTATGGGTTGAAGTAAGCTCAGAGAGTTTGATATTCTAAATTGGATACTTTCTTATGAAATTGGAAATTCAAGGAAGTAAGAGTTTATAATAACCTCTATATAAAAGAAAATAAATCGGTTTCCCTCATTGTGATTTTTTATGTTAATGATATAATATTTAAAAATAATGATGAAGAAATGTGTGAAAAGTTTTATAAGGATCTTAAGAATCTTTATGAAATGTCCATGCTAAGAGAATAAAATAATTTATTGGTTTACAAATCTCTCAAAATAAGAAATAAATTTTCTTATCACAATATAAGTATGCTAAAGAACTCTTGAAAAGGTTCTACATGGAAGATTCAATGTTTTTTCCACACTTATTTATGTGGGATTTTTTTTTTCAAAATATGGGTATCGAAATTTGGTTGATCCTAAAGAATTTAAAATGATTACCGGAATCTTGTTATATCTAATGACTTCAAGGAAAAATACAATGTATTGTATTACTTTATGTTCTAGTTATCAAAGTTATCCAAAGTAATATCATCTTATTGGGGGAAAAATAATTATTATATATTTTAGAGGAATAACTAATTTCAAAATAAAATAATACATCTCATGAAATATTGATTTATTTGGATAAAAATATATAGATTAGACAAATTTTATTTATGATAGAAGATCCACATCTAGTGGAGTTTTCTTTTTTGGATAATGATGTGTGAGCTGGAATACAAAGAAAAAAAATTAAGTAACTCTCATCATGAATGAAGCTAAGTATGTAGATAACACTCATGATAAAACATAGTTAGTGTATATGAAGACTCAAAAGGAAGATTTATTGGTTGATGTGAAGTTTAACTTTCCATTGGGTTATGACAATAAAAGTTATATAAATATTACTAAGAATAATGTTCAAAATTCTCATTCCAAGCACATTGATATCAAATATCATTTCATCAAAGAACATGTATAGAGGAATTAACTAAATTTGGAATTTATTCTCACAATAGAGAAAGTTGCTGATATCTTTACTAAACCATTTCCAGAGGAAACATTTCATATGATGAGGTTGATAATTAGTGTTCAACCTTCCCCCCTTTAAGGCTAAGGTATGTGAACCTGTCCCCTCTATCATCTTGTATTTAGATAAACAGGTAGAAAATTTATAACATCAATATATCCATTGGTATATGATTAAACATTTTAAGGAAGATCATATATTTAGGGGAGTTTTTAAAAGTCGAAAGCTATGATTTTAGTATGTATGAAATATTTTAAAAGTTTGTTTAAGTGAATGTAGGAAAATTTGTTCTTATGGGTTGAATTTGTTCTTGTTGATGAAAGTTAAAAGTGAAAGTAAAATTTTGAGATGTTTTGAAGAAATGTTTCTTAAGAGGTGTAAGAAAAATGTCTAAATTCACTTCTTGTAGACAACATGATATTCTTGTTCAATGGTTATTGTTTACTACACTGAGTTCACTCATGTAAGATTAGAATTGTTGGATAAGTAATCCATTTCTTGAGTTTAAAATTTTCAATTATTTATGTTCCTTGGTTTAAAATAAACTATAAAGGTAGATATTGTTGGGACCAAGAATTTTGGATACGTTTTAAGAAGAAGATGAAGGAATAAGTGTTTCCCAAAGTGTTGTATTCTATTTTCTAACATAAATCAACTTACTTTTTTGTGTTTTCCTCAATGGTGATTATATAAAGTTTATTGGCTTGAGTGTATAAGATAAATTCCAATGAATCGAGTTCATCAGATGGATGCTACTAGTATGATGTGATCAACCCAAGTTTTTCTTTTAATTTTTATCAGATCTTTATATCATGTTTCATTGAATAGATAATGTAGTAAATATAAAAAAAAATTTAATTTTATATTCTTATATTTCCTAACATCATGAGTAATAAAAGATATCATGATTCAAGATTGAGTCAAATGGGGGTGAATAATGTCTATGTGTGAAAATATAATGCTACAAAGATCTTTGTAGTCTACCAGATGGATGTTTTTTTCCAAATGTTTATCTGAGAAAAGTTCAAAGTTTGAACGATGTGTGTAGATTCATTAGACTAGAATTCATCAGATCAAGTTCACCAGATAATTTTTTTTCTATGTCCTCAATTGGGTTTATTTGGATAGAGGAAAAGTTTCATGTAATCCAAATGATTTTCTAAAAATTTATTATATGAATGGTTTGGAATGAATCTCATTTGGTAGAAGATTGTTTGCTTTTGTATGAAGTCTACCAGAAAACATTGTACAAAGTTTAGGTTATAAAGTGATGAAGTCTCAAAATGATCCAACAAAAGTCTCCAATGCATAGGGTATAAATCTATATTGGATACGATTGGATAGAGTTTCATAGATTAGAGGTTACCAAGAAAAGGAAATGGTTGAAGGTTTATGGTAAAAGGCATCAGATGGATGAAGTGTCTTGAAAAAGACTTCTGTTAGGTTCCTACAAAGTTATGTATAAACAATGACTGGTGTTTTATCGATTGAAAGAATTTTGTAGGTTTATATCAGACATAAGGATCAAATGGATTTATGAAATATTCATAAACATATTACAAGTGATGATGCGGAGCTGATCGTTCAACATTTCAAAAATCATAGAGAAAGACCATGATTATCACTAAGTCATAAGGAAGTTTGATTAAGAATGTTCATAAATTGGTATAAAATGGATGGTTTGTAGAAGTAATCAGATGAACAGGTTATAGAGTCAGTAGAAAAATAGTTGGAGGATGTGATCAGTCAAACATAGGTAATCTGCCAGATAAAAGTGATTAGATGAATATGGTACCAGAATGAGTTTGATCAGACCATATCTATCGGATGAAAAAAATATCAGATAGAAATTTTCCAATATAATTATAGGAATAGATTCTTTCTCCCTTCTTTGAAAAAATTAAATAATAAATTGCAATAAGATCAAGTGTAGAGAAAGTTAAAGCAGTACAATTGCAACATACAGAAGCCTATTTGTGAAGGTTCTTATAGTTGTTACAAAACATTGTTATATAATTTATTTTTCTTGGATAACACTCATTATCAATTTAATATAGTGTTATTCAAGTGAAAGGAATTTCCATTTGAAGTGCACTGTGTTGCATTTGTTGTCAATGAGACATGAAGTTGTCTTGGAATGAATGGAAGTCAGGGAATGTCAAGATGTGAATGACAAAGGTTGTGATGGTGTTGGTGGTGAAGGAGAATGGCCATGGTACTAAGAGGCATGTCACTTAGGAGATTCACTAAGTGGCATAGGAGATGTGGTTGAAACATTCTCTAAGAAAATCTGACGATTGTTGAGCTGATCTTTAAGTTCATAGAACTTGTATCATGATGATACAATGTCACAACATTGTTTGAAGACCATGCATTGTACTGACAATGCATGAGGAGATGAAAGAAGATCCATCCACAACTTCAAAGTGGGTGAAGTGGTTTAATGAAGTCCATGCACTAACACTTAGTGCATGTGAATCTGAAGAAGTCCCAATTTGATCTCTGATTAGATCAACGAAGACATTGAAGATTATATGTGATTAAGGAGCTCAGTTGAAGATGAAGACCCTTCGGGAATTCCCTCCTAAGTGAAGATTATTTGTTTAAGAAGAATGGAGGAATTCTAATGAAGAAGAAGAATAGAAATGTGGGAGAAGAGGAAAAATGTAGAAGAAGAATGGCTTAGAGGAAGATGGCTTGGCATTTAGAATTGGCATTTTCTTTTATGGAGGACTTTGTTTTTAACAAAGTCTTATTCTGTCCACTTGCCAAAAAATATGGCCAACCCGTGAGCACCTTCTGGGTTCAACCCCAAGGCTCATGTGGGCCTAAGGCGCCACGCCCAAGGGGGAACCCATGGGGCGAGCTCAGGGCGGCAGGGGCGCACCCGCAGACACCACAGAGGCGCTGGGGCACGCCCGGAGGAGCGCAGGGCACGCGGTGGTGAAGCCCGCGCACCCGGTGTGTGCATAGTGGGCGCTAGGAGCGCGCCCGCAGGAGCAGAGAGTGGGCGCAGAGCGCGCTCGCAGGGAGAACACGGTGCGGGGCGGCACCATGGAGGGAGAAGTTTCAACTGGCGGGTTGCGGCAGCTCCAGGGTAATAAAGCGCGAGAAAACCGCGCCCCGTTTCGATGTGGGACGCGGAAAATTCACCGGGATTGAATCTGAGCCGCACATCTCATCGCACGTCTTATTTCCGCCGCACGATTAATCTGCCGCGTCCCCGATCTGATCCAAGCCGTCGAAGGCTTTTTGATCACCGCATCCAACGGTGCTGAGTCCATCTTCTACCTCGAGCTCGACCGAAGCCTCCCGCGAAGCCGCCGCTGAACCAGTGCCTCCCGACGACAGAATTTGTGCATCCGGCCACCTCCGATCAAACCGAAGTGTCCATTGTGATCGTCTGGACACACTAAACACAACCATGCATTAAAATATGCATGCATGCGATGAGAGGAGAATTCGAAGCAATGCCGAGGCAAACGAAGTTGCCGAGGCTTCATGGGTTCGTGCCTTTGCATGGATTGGGTTTAAACAGAGGCTTTGCATGCATGGGATAGAAGAGGCGAAGGCCGTGCATGCGTTATAAATCGCATGCACGAGGAGAAGAGAAAATAAAAGATCCCGCGTGAAACAGAGGATAAAAATCACGATTTGAAAATATCTTTGAAGATCCGAAGATTTCGGGGATTCAAGATTTATCCCACGCGGAAGGCAGAGGCTCTCCTCGCCTATATAAACGAGGCCGAGGCTCCAAAGGCTGCTGCTGATCCTTTCTTGAAAATCAGAAGACCCGTGAGTGCCTCTGCCTCGCGAAGAAAGAAGCCACCGCGCAAAACATTGCGCGGCTGTTGTCCCGAAGCCACCCGAGGCTTTGAAGTGTTCCCTGCGCGCCTACTCCCTTGCGCGACAGGAAGAACCCGAGGCCGCATCCTTGCGCGCCCGAGGTTGCATCCCTCTCTGCCCGCGGACTTGCGTGGCATGAGGTGTTTGCGCGGCCGCTTGTGCTCTTGCACCTGCGCGCCCGAGGTGTTGCACTTTGCACACCCGAGGCATTGCGCGCCTTGCACTGGTTGCACCCTTGAGGCTTGCGCGGTTGTTGAAGTGAAGGAAGGCCGAGCCCCTTGCATCATTCGGTGTGTGCTAAATGCAAAGAATATCCGAGGCACTTTGTGTGCAAGAAGAAGCCAAGAAAGGCCGTGGCCGTGTGTGTGCATAAGGAGGAAGACCACACTATTTGTGTGTGTGCAATTCAAGTGAAGGCCGAGACTTGCATGACTTGTGTGTGAAAAGTGAAGAACACTTAGTGTGTGCAAAGAAGCCAAGGAAGGCCGAGGCCTTGCCTCGTGTGTGTGCCAAGCAAAGCAAGAGAACCCGAGGCCATACCTTGTGTGAAGTGAAAGAACACACCCTTTGGGTGTATGTGCAAACAAGAACAAAGAAGGGGCCGTGGGAAGTGTGTGTGCAAAAAGAAGAAGGCCGTAGCCCTTGTGTGGGTGCACACATTGAAGAAAAAATTAAAGAATATTATTTGTGTGTGCTAAGTGAAGAGGAAGAGCACACTTGGCCCTGTGTGCATTTGAAGAGGCCGAGGGTTGTGACCTTGTGTGTGCACCAAGTGAAGACACATTTTGTGTGTGCAAAATTGAAGAACAACCTACGGGTTAAGGGTGTGCAACAAGAAGAGGGAATAGGCCAAAGTCAAGTGTGTGCAAAACAAAGAACAATTTATGTGTACATGAACAAGTGACAAAGAAGGCCGAACCTATGTGTGTGCTCTAAGAGGAGTAGACATACTTAGAAGAAGAAGAAGATTCACACAAAGTATAACACACTTCTATGTGTGTAATCAAAAGGAACTAAACGTGTGAAGTACAAGTGAGAAGGTGTGTGCTATAATTGATTACACCCTTTGAGGGTTTACTGCACCTAGAAGAAGAACAAGACAGTGCATGCATGCATGCATGCACGTGCACACGTGAACAGTGCTAAATCAGTGGTGTGCAACTGAGACTGAGCCAGACTGAAGTTAAAGAGATTGGTTGTCTGAGTTTTCAGTAGATTGAGAAGATCCTGATCATCACAAGTGATCAGAGGTACAGAGCAAGGCCAGCAGTCTTTATCCCAGACTGCTGAAGATACTTGAAGACCTTAAAGTGAAGAAGAGCTACTCGTGCGACTCGAGGAGCCAGGAGAAGACCCTGTGGGACTCAGGGAGAAGAAGTCTTCAGTGGGATTCTGGAGCAGGCCAGTGGGACTCTGGTAACACTGTGTGAAGCAGTATAAAGACCCTCCTGTGGGACTCAGGAGAGATACAGTGGGACTCTATATTGACCATTGTAATACTAACCGATTATAATGGGAGAATCCATGCTGAGAGAGCATGGCAAGGATGTAGGCCTTTGGTGCCGAACCTTGTAAATCCTTGTGTCCTGTGCCTTTTCATTACTGCATTATCCGGGAAAGGTTGAGAGATACAAGAAGAGTGGATCGAGGCTTTAACCAGCCATAGAGGTTTAATTGATAAGAATCAATTAGTAAAAAGTTTTAAGGGATCACTGATTCACCCCCTCCCCCTCTCAGTGATTCACACTGATCTGGGCACTTCACCATTCTTGTTATAACCACTAAAAGGATTATTTTTAGTGGTTTTTTTGGTATTGTATTACTCTAAAACCATGATAAGGACTAGGTACTCATATTGAGTAGTGAAACTTGTAAATACATGTGTTTTTTTGGTTGTTCTTTTTTTTCTTGTTTTCTAACATTATAGTGACCCAAATTTTTCTTACATGTTTATTACATCATTTTTATGAAAAATAACATAATATAAATATATTCAATGATCTAAATGTTTAGTTTCTTGGGTAAATTAGAAGAATACATCGCTTATATATAAAACATAAACATTATTTCAATTATTCATTATAGTCATTTGAAAATATATCATGTTCTCATTAGTAAATTTATTCACCTCAGGATATACATCAAAGAAAGGGGTGATCTAAAATCCCAGTAAGGGGAGAGATAACATACAAGGAATAAGAGACAAGAATCAATAGTATAATTGATCATAATCATTATCATCATATCATAATCATGGTATCATCATCATAAGAATGATGGAATCATTTAAAAAAACATGTAATGTGTAATATGCATAATAATGAAAAATCATAACATAGTGGTTAAATACCAAACATAGTTTTGAATAAATATAACATCATGTTCATGCATAACATATGTGCATAAATTATAATATCATAATTGTGAACAAAGATAGAATCATGTGAAAACATAATACACATAATCTCATGAGATATATCACATTAACTAATGAATTATAGAGATATATAATTCTGGGCCTACCTGTCACATCATAAAATTCTTATAATCATGCATGCCACATATAAATAGAACATATAACATTCATAGACATGAAATATACCCATTGAAATGGATGAGTTTCATAAGTTTTTCATAAGTAATAATTTAAATAATAACCTTTGGGGTTCCTAATTGAAAAACTTAAATCATATTTTGGAATAAAACATCACCATTATTGAGTGGATAAGAAACAAATCTAGATGATTCAAATATATGTTTTAGAGAAATAATGTATTTTTGAAAATTTATTGGAATTGGATTAAAAACATTTCAATAAGATAAAAATATGTATATACCTATAAATAAAAGGGAAAGAAAAGTGAAGTGAAAATTTAAGGATATTAAAGGTATATCCATACTGAAAATAATTTGAAAGATGAGATAACTCAAAAAAGGAGTTGGGGTTGAGAATCCACTTACCTTAAATCCTAATTTATTTCATATCTTTTTTGCCTCATTTATAATAAATTTAGTTTTATTAAAACATGAAACCATATGTTAATTATGTTTTTTACACTATTATATCAATTATTATAATTATATTATATTTATTAATTCTCATTGTTAATAGTTAAATGTTTTGATATCATATTTTCCTTAAAATATGCCATTTAGTTTCATTTTTTTTATTTTTGTTCAAGGTAATTTATACAAAATTAAAATTAATCACAAAATCCTAAAATAAATGTAATTATATATTATATACAATTATTTCTTTCCATCCATGAAGGTGGTGATAGGAAGAGAGATGACATTGTCCTCGTATGTGGTTAACTGAATGTTGACAGGACATTGTCAAAAGAGGAGGAAAGATAAGATTTACATATAAACATGTCATAAATATAGTCATTAAAGTATGTTAAAATAATTAGTATAATGCTAAAATACTAAAAAAATATTCTTATAATATTTTTATTTGAAAGGAATATAGAAAATGAGGAAGAGAATAGGAAAATGAGATGAATAGTTGATGAAAACTTACCCTCTTCTTGATGTTGCTTATTTTCTACAGTACTAAAATCCTTGAAATCTTAAAGTTTAATTACTCTAGAACATCCTTGAGGACTATATTGGGTTTTAGAGAGAGTATTTGGATATATATTTTTATTTTTTATGTGTAAGGAAACTGGTTTTCCAATGGAGGGCTGAGGGGTTATTTACACTTGAGGAGAGAGGTATTTTTAGGATAAAATATTGAATAAATTATAATATCTAAAGAAAACCTTTAAATAGTAAAATTATTGAAATTATGAAATATATTTTAATAAAATAATAAAATTTTATGACTTTTAATCACTTTATGATTTGAATTTATTAGTTTAATCAAAAGGAAAGAAGAAAAATTAAAAAAAGTTTATTTAAAGGTATACTTTAGACTTTTATATTTTGGAAATTACTTTTATGGTTTTGAAATTAAGTTTGTTTTTTTAAATGAATAATTTATCTTATTAAATTTATTATGCACTGAGATAACCAATTTAACATTTATTAAGTCATTATTAGATCATTATTATGTCATGAAACATGCAATATTTGAAAAATAATATTTTTACCAATCACATAATAATTGATGTTTCTCATAAATTTTTCAAAAATTCACCCTTAAAATTTTTTGACGAGATGATTCTAAAAATGATATTCATTATATAAAAATAATTTTACAACATAGGTAAATTTTATTATTTACATAAAAATTATTATTTCTATGAAATACATTAAAATGAAATTTATTAAAAAATTTCTTATAATTTCTTTGAGTTTTTAATATTGGAATTTATTTTATGGACTTAAAATGTTTATATTTTATTAAATTACTCATGATAAATATTTTTTTATTATATTTTATTATTTTGAGTTTAAATTACTATTCTAATGATTTTGTTATTATTCCTGACTGTCAGGTTTCTATTCCTAATAGTCAGGTTTCTATTCTAATGATCAAATTACTATTTAAAAAGTCATATTTCCTCATATAAATACCCATTATTTAATTTTTACACAATTTACTATAATTAATCATAATATTTTATATCTTAATTTTCTAAAATATCGATTGGTTTACTACTATTTTATTTATTTTCAATAATATTATTTGTGGGAGTGATGATTCTAGTAGATCAGGATGATCCAAGTTTTCCCATTTTTTATTTTCTATCCTATTGAAATATTTGGAATTTTTATGGGTTTAGTTTTTAAATAATGTAACAATATATATTAATGAAATAAAGTATTGTTTTTTCTATATGTTGTATGTGTAAAGTACTATATAATATAATATAACAAATATTAATTTAGGAAAAAAAATTATTTATAAATTTTGAATCATTACATTCTACCCCTTAAGATATTTCATCCCTAAAATTTATACTCATATTCTCGATTGATAATAGATGAGGGTACTTCTATTTTATTGTTTCCTCAAGTTCCAATGTCTCCTCTTCATATTTATAGTTCTACCACAATAGTTTGACAAGGAGAATTGTCTTGTTGTGTAGAAATTTGTGTCTATGATCTATGAGCTCCCATAGATTCTCCATATAAGAGAGGTCAAGCTCCAGTTGTACCGTCTTCAGATTTAGTACATGTGAGGGATCATGTATTTATTTTCTATAGAGAGATACGTGGAATATATGATGAACTTGATCAATTTTTGGGGAACATTATATCTAATAGTCCATTGGTCTTATGATATCAATGGTATCAAAGGGGTAAATTTACCTTGTGACAAGCTTTTATTTCTATCCAAACCACACGACTCTCTTCTAATGGTGATATTCAAAGGAACACTTTTTCTCCAACTTCAAACTCTAAGTCCCTTCAACGGTTGTCAACATATCTATTCTATCAAATTTAAATATATTTTATATGTTTTTGTATGGATTGAACCTTGTCTATAATTTCTTACACAATATCAGGTCTAAGTAGCTTACTTTCACCAACTTTATCTTAATATATAGGAGTTCTACACCGCTTTCACTCACATGAACAATATTTTTCATTTTATTTTCAGTTTGAATGAAAGAAAAGTAAATGATATATATTATCATTCTAAAATCATGGTTATGTTATATATATTACATTTTTTTTATTAAACATATCCTTAATACATTCCATGTAAATCATTAATGAATCACATCGTTTCGTGATGCGGTAATCCACCATACAAATGAGCGAAGTTATTGTATTCCTAAAAAATAGAAAGAAGGAAGGTATATGTGATATAAAAATTAAAACATCATAATAACATCATAAATATCATATATATCATATGTAAACAATAAATACACCATCAATATCATTCTTGAGAGGAGGTAATGAAAAAATGAATATCATTGGTTCACGAGGTGGTAGTCCGTTGTACACATAAACAATGATTTTTGTAACCCATTTGATGGAAGTAGATATTGTTGTAGGTCATTAAATTAGCATAAAAGATATAAATATATATAATATACAAAGGTTATCATATAATCATGTTATAATATTAATTAATTCGGTGGAGTAAGATATAAAATAAAAACAATCGTTGATGAACGTTACCTCTTCTTCAAGTATCCTCCTTAGGTTTACATTAAAAGACTTCCTAAGATGGATTTATTCCCAAAATAAGGATTCTAAGATTAGGGGAGGTATGTTAGAAAGTGATTTGGGTAGTTATTTACCAAACCGAATAGGTTTCATGGTGTAAAGAAGAGAGGAGAGGGGGAGACCTTTTATAAGTGGGTTAGAGGACACACTTGGTATTTTTTAAAGGAAATAAGTTCTCCCATTTTTTTCATATGTTTAAAGGGTAAAAAATGGACCATTATAGAGCCTTATAGGTTTAATGGTCTAAATATGGATATAAAATAGTTCCTATACAAGTTTATAGGTTATTTTTACCCTTTTATTTTTAGTTTAACCCCCTGATAAACCCATTTTACCGCGGTAATTAATTTTTACAACATTCACTATTAATTTTGGTAAAAAATAAAGTTAAAATTATTATAAAATATAAATTATGATGAATCCAAATTTGGAATCCATTTTTCCAAGTTCCATTAATAGAAGTGGTAAAAATTAATTTAATATTAATCTTGTAGGCGTGATGAGAAAACATGTTTTTAAAGTGAAAATTATAGTGACCCTAACCCCAGTAGCTCAGATCTAGTGCCATACATAATCATATTGTAATAATATATAAGGAATAAAATCACTAAGAAATGAATAGTTTAGTATTCTTGGTAAACTAGATTCATAATTGAAATTTACATTACATTTTAAAACATAAAATATATAAAGAATTTTATTTGAGAATTCCATTATTGTCCTTAGTGTATATAAAATATAATTCATTAATCATATTAAAGGGGTGAAACATAATCAATATAAATATTAATATTAAAAACTATCCTATGAAATGTAAATACTTTCTCCAGTCAATAAACACAATCATAGACCATTCAGAGTAAATTGAACGGTATCAAAATAGTACATCCTCAGTTAAAATGATCATAAACCATCCAAAGAAATAATAAGGATGATATCATTAAAATATATAACCACTAGAGAAATGTTAAAGGGTTAATGTAATTTATGAATATAAATCCCATAAAAATATATTTAAAAACACTCTTAAGGAAAATATAATTTTTATTTTGAAAGTTACTTTTTAAAACATAAAACATTTATAAAATCATTTTCTTTGAAAAAACTATGTATTTCCAAAATATAAGGAAAAAATTATATTTAAAAATAAACTTATAAAATTGAAAAGTAAGCTTCAAAGAAATGATGGTAATGTCGGTCAGTAATTCTGTATAATTCATATAATTTAAAAAGATCATTTCTTTTTCACTGTAAAAAGATTAAAAAAGTGACTTGATCCTAAAATGGAAAGAAATTTCCTTGGAAAATATTTTGGAAAAAGAAAAAAATGGGTAAAACTTTCTTTAATAAATCATTTTTAAAAGGTTAAAAACATTTTTAATTTTATTAGAAACATGATTTTGGAAGAAAATAGATTTCCGATCAAAGAGAGAAATGAACTTTGATTTTATCAAAAACATTTTATTAATTATTTTAAGCATAAAATTGTGGTAAAATGGTAATATTAATTTAAAATATCATGAATAACCAATGAATAATAAATATACTGATTTTAATATATAAATATCAAATAATTTCCCTAAGGGAGACGTAAATATAAACCATATTGAATAACAATGAGATTGTTAATTAAACTCTTACCACTTTGGTAATGTTTGTATTGAAATAAATATAAAATAAATAACTTAAAAAGAAACATTAAATATCATTATGATAAATTAATTCCTGACGTATAATACAAAAATGGAATTATATTTACCATAAAAAATAAATAAGTGGTGAATATGACATATTTCTCACAGAAGTAAAAGTGAGATGAGAAACCCTTACCTCATGATTCATTTTGTTTCAATGTGATTTAAAATCATGTATAGTTGTTTTATACATGTTATTAACTTATTAAATAACCATATTAATATTTATTATATCATATATTATCCTTTTATAACATCCTTTTACCCGTTCATTAATAACTTTTCATTATTTTATAGTTTCTGGTGTTAATTGTCTTGTTTTTATCATGCGTGTTTTGTTATCAAAGTTCTAGTTCTTACTCATATTATCAAGTTTTATCATATTCAGAATCATAATCATGACATAATTATCATATTTTTACATCAATTTTACTTTTAAAACCATTCATCAATGATTGTTATGAAAAATAAAGTATGTTATGATCATGGAGACAATTGGCCTTATGTACACATGAGTAAAATTTCCATTTTCCCTGATCATTATGAAAAGGAGGTAAGTACTATTTTAAATGTATATAATGATAATAATATAATTAATACCATATTATATTCTTATATATATATATATATATCATCCATGTGGTGTGGTGATGAAAATAGAGTCACATCACTTTGTGATGGCGGTAGTCCACACGTACACGAACGATGTTATCATCTTTACATGAGTGAAAATGAAAGAAAGAAAATGATATATATTATATTTAAGTAATGTTAAATATGTCATTAATATAATAATTATTTCATTTATATCATATATAATCATTAAATTAATCTTTATCATCTTCCATGCGAAGCATTAGTGAAAGATGAATAGCATCACTTCGTGAGGCTGTAGTCCGCCGTACACACGAGCAACATTATTATATCTCCTATGGAAAGAAAAGTAAAATGATATAAATTATATAGTGAATATTTAAGTATAAATATATTATAAATATCATATATATACTTTATATACATCATCACACCCAACCATGAGAGGTGGAAATTAAAAAATGAACAACATCGATTCACGAGGTGGTAGTCCGCCGTATGCACCAACGATGATTTCATAAATCATTTGATGGAAGTGGAGATATTTTTAGGTCATGAAATTATTATAAAAATATCCAAATATATGTATGATATTTATTTTATTATATCAATATGGTATAATATAAATTTAAGGAGTTGGAGAAGGAAACAGAATGAAGATGCTTGTTGAAGAACATTACCTCTTCTTTGGGTATCCACCTTCGGTTTGCACTAAATACTTGAAATGTTTTATTTATGCCCAAAATAAATCTTATTATTTTATTTGAGAAAAATTTTTAAGTGATTTTTAAAGTATTTTTAAAACCAATGTGGTTTGAAGGTGTGAAGAAGAGGGGAGAGGGGGTGTCCTTTTATAAGTGGGGTGAGTGGCACACTTGTAATTTGTTTTGAAAGAGTGAATTCTACCCACATTTTTTTCATGTCAAAAGGCCTCAATAATGTTAAATTATAGATAATATAGGTGATACAGTAGAAATATTTTGATAAAATGGGCTTTAGACAAGTTTTGGGTCATTCTTACACCTTATATTCTAATTTTAACTAATAAGTAAACTCATTTTTTACATTAATCACTATAATTAATCTTAACTATTTTCACTAATAATTTTAGTAAAAAATGAATTTAACCTTATTATAAATTATAAACTATTTTTATTACAAATATATAATCAATTTATAAAAATTTAATTCACATAATTGGCTAAAATTAATTTAAAATTAATCCTGTAGACGCGACGAGGAAGCGAGTTTTTAATGTGAAAATGTTCAAACGTTTACATGATTTTATATAAAAATTCTATATGAAATTGATTAAAATGACTTATATAAGAATAATAGTTGTATAATTGAACAATTTTTTACTTTAAAACCAATTAAAAATACAATTTATCATTATAAATTATTTATACTAAAATGCGATTTTCAATTAAAATTGAGTATTTTTTACTATTCATCAAAAAATGAAACTTTTTAGAAAAATACAAAAAAATTACCCTAAGATAATTTTGATATGAAAATTTCAAAAATGAATTTTATTTTTTCATATAAATTTTATAAATTTTGAAAAATTAATTTTAAATTATGTGTTCCAAGCACTATTAAACTGTCTTTTTGAAAAAATACAATTTTTCAAAAAATATATATTTTTCTTTAAAATGATTTTTATTTTATTACTAATAAGTAGATAAATAATAGAAATGAGTAAAATATATATTTTAATAAGTTAATTTAATCCTATTAATACCCTCCATTCCAACATTTAGACGATAACTATCATATTATATAATAATATTAATAGTATATTATTGTTCAGTAAAACTTGATCTTGCATGTAATGGAAGTTGTCGAAGTATAACATCCCAAAAATAATTATCCACCCAAAAATTGATATTATTCTAGGTTCCACTAGCCTTAGTTGTACCTCCCTGAATTCCAAAGGCTTCCGACTAATAGTGATGGTGTAAAAAGGGAAAAGGGTAGTGGCAATACCCTCAGGTGATGATATAATACTGATCTGAGTAATAATATATAACATTCAATGAAAAATAAAGACTTAGAAGACTTGAACTAGACCCACCAATGGAGGAAGCATATTCAATAATAATGAAGATAAAAAATAACAGAATAAAATAATGGAAATAAATTAAATAATCCACAAATTCCACTTATAGAAACTAAACCAACAGAACATGCATATCATAATAAGTTATAAAACTCAATATAAAAAGGGGTCACCCATGGTTGACCATAGTAGCTACATACATATATTTCATGTTGATAAAACAAAAGAAACTAAAATAGGAACTCCAGTTGGGCATGACCCCAAGGTCTCATGCCAAAATCCTATGCAAAACAACTACTATGGTCCTGATCCAGATGACGATCCCTTACTTGAATGCATCATCATAAAGTATACACACATCCCGAAGGGCCAGTGTAGGGTGTGAGAATGTGTATTAGTAGGATACCACCCAAGTGTGCATACTTAATATTCATGTTTAAACATATGTGTAATATGACATTAAATAAAAGCAATAGACCAACATTTGAAATAAACACAAAATCTACTGGTTCTCAACATCCACGAGGGAGATGTCACCTACTTTGACCAATGAAAAAAGTTTAAATAGGATGCTTGAAAGCACATGTCCACCCATGGTACGACATCCAGAGTCATAGTGATATCTATCCTCAAATAAAATTCACCATCATCTCACAACATGATGCCCTGATAAATGAAAATATTCATTCTCCCAAATTAATCTAGGCCCATAGCCTCAATAAAATGAGCCTCATCCCCCAATCGATAGTCTCATTGCTATCAACCAAAGGCTTCTCACCTTCCGTGTGGATTTCAATGGCAAGAGCCCCCAATAAAAATACCTAATTCACACTACTGGTGGCCTCTACCCACACGAGTGGTAAAAACCACCTCATCAAGGAGTCAACCTATGTGCACACAACTCAAATCAGTGCTTTGGACATCACGGGCGACAATCACCAAAATAGTTCCTAAGCCACATCAACATGAACCTCATTCCCCTACTACCATGTCGCTTAACCGATAGACATGCCATCCAATATATCGGGAAATTCCCAAACCCGACGGCCTTTCCACCTCAATTCAACATCCATAAAGCCCAACTAATGGTAAAATCCATCTAAGAAAATTTGGGCCAATCCCAAATGGTTATCTCATCACCCAAGTATCCTAGGTCAATCCCATCCTGATGATCACATCACCTCAAATATGAATGTACAATGCCACACCAACCTTGGTTCAAGCCTGTTGCGGCCCCTTAGGTCACATCTCATGCCAATCAAGAATTTAATATATATATAATCCAAATAAAATAATCATAAAAAAATAAAATTAAATAATCCATTCAATTTAGTTGAATTGAATAGCTCAAATTAAATAATCAATTTGATGTAATTGAATTTCACAACATCAATGAAACAAACACAACTAATTTAAATCTAAAAATTCCAAATATATCAAGAACAAACCCCGACCTAGATACCCAAGGTTGTTGATGGCCTCTAATCTAGCCTCACTCATATGAATTAGGATAGGGAATGACTAAGGGAATCCTTTATGGTCAACGATAAATTTAATATGGAACAAGGGGGTCTCACTCATTTAACCAGCAACGGGCTAAAATCTGCACCACTAAATCATATTCAAAACACAAATAGAGGTATAAACCAACTACCTTGGACTCTTAGGTGTATGCATGACCAATTCCAATACCTAACTCAAATTGGATTGGAAGAGATATGATTTTCCATCAAGCGCCATAAAAATATGGCAAAATGGTTCAAGAGGATTTAGCACTCCATGAGGCGAGAAAAAAATACAAATAGAAGTATGGGTGTGGTAATCCTTACCAAGGTAGTTATAATGCACCCAATGGATCTAAAATCAGACCACCAATGGAGGAGAGGGATCAAAATACACCGGAGTAGAGGAGGAGGAGGATTTCCTCTTACTGTGTGCATGGACAAGGATAAGAAAGGGGGTGAAGAAGGAGGAAATAAGAAAAATAGAATAATGTTAGAAATGTAAATTCCTACCATTACTGGGATGCATGGTTTATATCACATGGTTTTCCAAATCGTACAAGTTATAGTGCTAAGGTACTACCTAAGTGATATTACTTATGTGGACTTCTGCATGGTTTTCACTAACCGTACACAAACTATGTGGTATCCCTTTATAATAACTAAAAGCAAGGATACATGACCACAAAACAACATGCATAGTTTATACAAATTGTGTGACAGTTCAAAACTTTGATTTACAATTAACTATAAGGGGCTGCACAGTTTACCCAAAACCATGCACCCTAGTCTGCAACCCCAAAATAGGACCCCAGGCCTCCAATTCTCCTAAAACCTCTTCCAAACACCCAAGGATTTAGAAAAACACCTAAAACCATCCAAAATATAGATATTTTATTAGGGAAACTCTCATAATTGAGTTCTGATACTCAATAAAGGGCACCTATACTAATTCAAAAGTTCAGAACGAGAGTGATTTTTAACCCGAGTAAAAAACCTAGGACGTTATAGAAGAAACTCGTCATTTCATGTAACACAAGGTAAAATTAGTGTTTCATGTAATGAAAGTAGAAATTATAATTGCATGTAATTCAAGATGAACTCAATTTCACATGTCACATACGCTATTGAATAAAAAGTTATTCTTTTAGAATTTTAGGGTGTTACAAAAATGATCAAAAGTTTACAATGTTTTCATATCCAATTTCAATGTGAAATTGATTCAAATAACCTAAAATGTGTCAGTAAATTTATAGTTAAAATAATTATACATAAAAAATAATTTCAAATGTAATTTAAATTTGTAAAGAAGTTAGAAAAACAGTCAATTTTCAATTAAAATCCAGTATTTTTTTTATTTATAAAAAATGAAACCGTTCAGAAAAATATCAAAAACATACCCTAAGATAATTTTGAAATTTTGAAATAAAAAATAATGTTTTTTTATAAAAAAATAATTTCTAAAAGTTTGAAAAATTAAATTTATTATTATTAAAAAAAGAAACAAAAATCAATTTTTTAAGAAAATATTATTTTTGAGAAATATATAGACTTTATTGAAAATTAAATATTTTGTTATAATTATGTTTTCATTATATAAAACCATTATACTTAATATTTAAAAATTAGTTATTAATATTCATATCACTAAGTTTAACGACTAGGTTATAACAGTGATGTTTAAATAACAACATTAATAATATAATTTGGTTTTGTTAAAACTTAGTGTTACGTATAACACAAGCTAAGACAATGTTGCCCGTAACATATGATTAAATTGATGTTGTGTATAATGAAATCAAAACTTGGTGTATCATGTAATTAAATCTATAAAAAATTAATTTATTCAAAAAAAATCATAAAAACTCATAGTGTTACATTCTAGCCTCCTTAAAATGAATTTCACCCTTGAAATGCGTCACTATAATACAAAAAAGAGAGGCTAATCATGCCTCATAATATCCTAAAGATCCCACATAGCTTCCCCAAACTGGTGGTTTCTCCACAAAACTTTCACCAGGTGAGTAGTCCTGTTTCATATAACTTTCTCTATATGATCCATAATCTCCACCAGTTGTTCCTCATAAGAAATATATTTCTCTAGTGGGATAAATTATGAGTTCAATACACATCAAGGGTCAAATATTTACTTTATTAGTAGGGATACATAGAACACATATTGGAATTGAGATAGGTTTGATTGAATCACTAAGCGGAATTCTACCATCCCTATATGATCAAGAAATTCAAAGGGGATGAGATACCTAGAGATTGGTTTCCCTTTATTTCCAAATATCACAACCTTATTCTATAGATAAATTCTTAGAAACACCTTATTACTAAATTAAATTTATAGATCACACTGGTGATTGTCAACATAACTTTTCTGCTGACTCTAAGTTACCTTGATGTGCTACTGAATAGCTTTAACCTTCACTGCCATTTTTTTTGCTACCTCAGGTCCCAATAGCTTTATTTCTCTAACTTCATTCCAGCACATTGTAGATCTATATTTTTTTTCCGTAGAGGTCTTCATAAGGATCCATCTAAATTATTGAGTGAAATCTATTATTGTAAGAAAACTCAACTAGAGGAAGGTGCTGACCCAAAACACCATTGAAATCCAAAGAACAATATCTAAACATATCCTCTAGTGTTTGAATTGTTCTTTAAAACTAAACATCTATTTAGGGATGATACTAGGTGCTAAAACTCAACTCTACATCAATATATTTCCGAATACTTCTCCAAAAAATCATGGTAAACCTCAGATTCTGATTAAAAACAATGGAACATGATACTCCATGAAGCCTTACCACTTCATCAATGTACATCCTTACAAGATGATCTAGAGAGAAGTCTTCTCTAATAGTGATGAAGTGCATTGAATTAGTAAGGTTATCGACTAAAACCCATATATCATTATTACCTTTATAAATTTTCAGGATTCTAATGACAAAATCCTTGGTGATGTTCTTCTATTTCCATTTTGGTATGGGTATTGGGTGCAAAACCCCTTAGACTTTTGTATTTTATACTTTACTTATTGGTGCATCAAGCACCGAGACACAAACTCCATTATATCTCTCTTCATTTCATCCCACCATAAGTATTATTTCAAATATCTATACATCTTCATACTTATAGGATGAATAGAGAATGAAGAAATATGAGTTTCCTCTAAAAACTCCTTATTCATGTCTAGTATGGCCTAAACACTAACATGCTTCCTAAAACTTATCATTCCATCATGATCAAGGTTAAACTCATGAACATTTATAACATTCTTTGATAACTTTATATCCTACTTCTTCACCTCTTTAATCTTTACTTGGATATATAGTTTAACATACATTTGATAAAGATTAGTTTTTACCCTTACTTTAGGATTTCAAGATCCATCCATTGAAAATAAATAAATATTGGATCTTTTGTGATCCTCATCATGGATAATCTATCTTGATATTTTCGACTCGAATCATCATTCACCTTGTTCACTTTCATAGAGTGGTAATTTATTGAGTAGTTATAATCTTTAATCAGATCTAACTATCTTCTCCAATGCATGTTCAACTCCTTCTATGTGAATATATACTTTAACTTTTGTGATCAATATATATATCAAACTTTTCTACATAAAGATAATGCCTCTAAATTTTGAATACAAAAAAATACTACAACTAACTAAAAATCATGAGTGGGGTAATTTTTCTCATGGATCTATAGTTTTCATGAGGCATAAGCTATAACCATGTCATTTTGTATAAGAACACATCTGAATCTCTTCATGGATGCATCACTATAGATTACAAACTTTTCTATACTACTAGGTAATATAATCATAAGTGCGCTAATCTACCTTCTATTTAGTTCCTTGAAATTTTCTTCACATTCTTCTATCCAGAAGAACTTCTATAATTTTTGAGTTAATATTATGAGTGGATTATATGGTTTTGAGAAATTCCCCACAAACAATCTATAATATTCTGCTAAACCAAAAAAACAATGGATCTCCGTCACCATGGTTGGTTTGAGCCACCATTCAATAGCCTCCGTCTTTAATGGATCTTCTAATATACCCTCTATTGAGATTATATGACCTAAAAATGAATCCTTTTACAATAAAAATTCACACTTTTCAATTTTTTCATATAGTTTCTCTTTCCATATAGTATTTATCATGATTCTCAATTGATATTTATTATCTTCCTTTATCTTTCAATATATTAGAATATCATCTATAAATACTACCACAAACTGATCAAGGTAATCTCTAAAGACTATATTCATTAAATATATGAATATAGAAGGGGAATTAGTAAGACTGAAAGGCATCACAACATATTCATTATGTAAATACCTTGTATAGAATATTGTCTTGGGTATATCCTCCTTCTTGACCCTCAATTTATGATATACAAAATGAAGGTCAATCTTGGAAAATTATTGAGCTCCACACAGTTGATCAAACAAGTCATAAATACAGGGAAGAAGATACTTGTTCTTAATTGTGATATTGTTTATCTCTCTATAATCAATGCAGAGTCACATTGATCCATAATTATTTTTAACAAAAAGATTATGTGAACCCCAAGGTGACACACTCATCCAAATGAATACATTTTCAAGGTTTTTCTAGAGTTTCGTCTTCAATTATTGCAACTCAATCCGGAACATTCTATAGCGAGCCTTTGAAATTGGTGTGACACTAGGTATGAGTTCTATTGAGAAATCAACTTAATATTTTAGTGTAAGGCTATGTAACTATTCTGGAAAGACATTAAAAAATTACAAAACAATAGGCATGTAATCGATGTCGATTTTCTCCCCAACCATCTAAGATAAACAACCCTTCTAAAATTGAATTAAGACCCATACAATGGATGCTATCTCCATAAAAAGTTCATACTTATTATCACATTGAAAGATGATTATTAGTTGGTTTGGAATATAAAACATAACTTCCCTTCCTTGAAAATTGATGTGGGATTTATGAAGATAAATCTAGTCTATTCCTAGAATGACATAAAACCCAAACATAGGAAGAATGTAAATATTTGCATGAACCAAATTCCCACCAACATCAACCAGAGAGGAATCACAGGTTTGAGATGCGATCATCACACCATTAGGTGTTTTCACTTATAATTTTGCATATAATAATTTGGGTGGCATCTTGATACCCTTATAAAAGTCATTATTTATGAAATAATGGGTAGAACTATAGGTTCTGGGAATAGTGGAAGTGTGTGATGGGTGGTGCCCAACATTGATTTTTGTCATGATCGATGATCAATCTAAGACCTATATAATGTTTAATCACCATGATCAATGGAATTGAATTAAAGATACACAACATTAATAACACCGAAACTGAGATAGAGGAGATCAACACATATTTTTTATAATTAATTTAATTAGATTAATAATTAACTCTAAAGAATTATTTCTTCATTGATGAATCCATCGATGGATCTACGGTTCACCATCATTCCATTGTATAAACCAAGTGTATGTTTACTCTAGCGATGATTCAAACGTGTTCTAGGAATCTCTAGACATCGCTGAAGGAGTATCCAAGTGCTATCACAAAATATCCTTGTGCTTGCATCGTCCACCTTGATCACCTCAAGAATTTCTTCCAAAGCATTCTCCTTGATTTGATTGAGGAGGATTGCTTATCGTTTATGGGATCATTCTTGGAGAAGGGATCTTTCTAGGCTTGAGATAATCCTCCAATATTCATTTTTCACAATTGAATTAGGTCTTAAGAAAATAAAATAATTGGATATTTATATTTCTAGGGTTAAAATAAAATAATTGCACAAGTGACCTTATTTATTTAATCCTAGAAAATCCCCATTTCAAATAATAATACTAATGTTATAATTTCTTGACATGTGCTTAACTTGAAAATTATAATTAAATATTACTTAATCAAATAATATCCAATATTATTATTTCTCACTAGACCATTAAACTTGGTCTGCCATCCCTCCACAATATTTACCAAACCTTAAATAAAGTTTATTTATTTATTAAATAAACATCACTTCATTATTCACTAATAAATAAATAAATATTATATTCACTAAATAGTAAATAAATATTTATTAAATATTCCACTCACAATATATTCTTTTGAATAACTAGTGATAGAATAAATGCAATCAAGAATATATTCATAATTATTAAACCATACGTGGGAATAATATTTATTCAAAAAATTAAATAATAAAAAATAATATATTGTTTAACTGAGATTCTATATACACTTAGTGTGTGACCCTATGGGACTCTTTATCAGTGGAATTAGGTGAAGCAGCCTAAAGTCCAAAGTTAGTGTCTAGAAACACGCTAAAAACCCATAGAGAAAGAAGTTAATGCCTCAATGACATGTCACCTCCTAAAAACGCTTACCATGTAATATAATTCCTTTATAAAAATACCTCTAATCGAGTAGGTTTCATACCAGTGCCATCAACATATGTTCTCTATATCTCTTTCTTTAAATTTCCATAAATAAAACTTGCCTATAGAAAATGATAGCCATGGATTTATTTAGGCTATATAATTTCCATCAAAGAGCCTGAGATATTAACTTTCATTAATGAAAAGAAGGGATAAATCCTTTCTCACATTATTCATTAATTCATTATTACTCGTGATGCACCCAACATATCCTACCTCACTGTGAACATCTGTCATCATAGTTTTTATCAATATATCTAAGTTCATGACTCATAATACTCATTAATAATAATATTAAAGTATAAGTAACAATACACATGTACACATATATTAACATACAATGAAAAATAGAAATGTAGATTTCCTATTGGTTGGTATCGTTATCAAAATATTTATACTGGATATTACCAAGGGTGTACACCATGAGAAAGTGCCTCAAAGTCTTATGAATCTCCACCCCTGATAGCCTGTATCATTTTTGTCCCATAAATTATATCATCCGGATATTGAAAATATATTCAAGAATAATGTTGTATCACTTATGAGTTCTTATCATAGCAGGGAACTCCTATGAACTTTTAACTACTCTTATAACATTATCACATACTATGTTACACAGAAGAACAATCATGATGTGATAAGGAATTTTTTAATATTAAAAACCATTAATACAATTTTATCATAAAGTAAAAAGAAGTTGGTTCTAAGGCACCAACTCCAACATACTCCCACTTTCAGTAGATCCAACTACTAATAACCTTTATTACACTAACTCTCAAATGATACTCATGCTTCTAATAAGATATTACTTTAGTCAAGGGGTCTTCCAAATTCTATTCCATGGGTACTCTGCTCACTAGAACATCACCCCTCTGATAGAAATCCCTCAAGAGGTGATACTTCCAGAGTATATGATTTATCCGTTTGTGTGACCTTTTCTCTTTTGAAAAATACACTATTGTAGTATTATCATAATACAATGTGATAGGGTCTTTACTGCTAGGTACCACATCAATATCCTAGATAAAGTTCTGAATCCAAATGGATTCCTTGTCTGTATCATAAACCGTTATATACTCAGACTCCACTATAGAATCAGCAAAAACTTGATACTTTGAACTCTTGAAACTCATAGTTCCTCTGTTGAAATAGAAAACATATCCTAATTTTAACTTTAGGTAATTTTGATCTATCTGAAAACCAGCATCAATAAAACCCATGATGACCAACTCCTCTTCTCCTCCATACACCAGGAACACATCCTTAGTTCTTCTTAGACACTTAAGGATAACCTTAAGAGTAGTCCAATAGTGTTCTCATTGATCTTCTTGATATCTACCTACCATTATCATTGCATATAAAACATCAAGTCTAGTACATAACATGGTATACATGATTTATCCTATCGCTAAAGCATATGAGATCTTACTCATTCTATCTTTCTATTGTTGTTTCTAAGGAAACATTTTCTTAGAAAGATGTAAACCATGTGACACTGGAAACAATACCCACTTGGATTGTTCCATACTAAATCAATTTAGCATATATTCAATATATTTACTTTTACTTAGTCCAAGTATCCTCTTGTATATATCACAAATGATCTTGATCCCTAGAATGTAGGCTTCTTCACACAAGTATTTCATGGAGAATCACTTTTTCAATGAGTCCTTAATAGATTGCAAGAACGACATGTCATTTATAATAAGTAATATGTCATCAACATATACTAATAAGATAATGACCACATTCCCATTAAATCTTTTGTAAACACATTTCTCACATTCATTCTTAATGAAACTAAATTCTTTTATGGCTTCATCAAATCGAATGTTCCATGACCTCAATGCTTGCTTTAATTCATAAATAGATCTATGTAACTTGAAAATTATTTTGGAATCACCTAGAGTCACAAACCCTTATGGTTGTATCATATATAAATCTTCCTAAAGGTTCCCATTAAGGAATTTAGTTTTGACATCCATCTACCAAATATCATTATCGTGGTAAGATGCTATAGAAAGTATGATTCTAATGGATTTAAACATGGAAATTGGTGAAATTTTTTCATCATATCCAATTACTTGACAATGTTTAAACCCTTTAACCACTATCCTTTATTTATAAGTACTTACTTTACCTTATATGTCCATTTTCCTCTTAAATAACCATTTGCATCCAATAGGATTTACATCAATAGATACATTGATTAGAACCCAAATTTGGTTCTGATATATGGAATCCATCTCATAATTCATAGATTCTAGCCATCTTACAGCTTATGAGATCTCTATTTCCTCATTATAGGATATAGGTTCATCATTGTCAACCAATAACGAGTCACCATCCTCGGTGACCAGAAAACCATATCTATCTAGTTCTCCTACCTCTCTTACAATCCTATGTAGTACTTGTGTTTTAGGAACTACTTATTCCATGGGGACTTTTGGAATCTATTCTTGTAAAAAATCTTATGTATCTTGATCATAAACTTAATTGAATTCAATCTTCCTCACACTATTGTTTTTGATGATGCGATCCATCTTAAGAAAGATGGATTGTCTGGCGACAATCACTTTCTTGTCTGAGGCGTTGTATAGGTAATATCCCTTTGTTTCCATAGAATACTCGATAAAGATACAACTCTTACCCTAGGTTGCTAGTTTTTTTCTTGAGAAGGCATTAAAAAATTCCTCGCAACCCCATACACAAGCATGTGATAAAATGGGTTTCTTTCCATTCCATTACTTGAAGGGAATTACATTTTCCACATTAATTGGTACTCAGTTTAATGTGTATGACACAATTTGTAATGCATAACCCCAAAAGGATAATAAAAGATCCACATAACTAATCATGGACCTTACCATGTCTAACAAGGTACATTTCCTTATTTCACTAACACCATTCCACTGTAGTGTATAAGGTAGAGTGAGTTGAGATAGAATCCCAAACTCCTATAGAAATTCAATGAACTCTTGGTTAATATATTCACCACCTCAATCTGAACGAATCTTCTTTAGCTTCTTACCAAGATAATTCTATACTTTATTCTTTAATTCCTTGAATTTATCAAAGGAATCAGACTTATACCTCATCAATTAGATATATCCGTATCTACTCAAGTCATCAGTAAAAGTTATGAAGTAAGAATATACACCTATAGAATCTACTGGAAATGGTCTACACACATTAATGTGTACCAATCCTATATTTTTTTGTGTCCCTTTCACCATGTACACCAAATGGTGGTTTGGCCATTTCTCCTTATAAACAATCATGATATCTATCAAGTGGTTTTTGATGAGAAGAGTCTAAATAACCATCTCGACAGAGCTGTGTCAAATGCTTCTTGTTTATTTGACCAAGACGGTGATGCCACAAGTTGGTGTTATATGAGTCATGTGAACATGATTCATTATCGATTTTCAACACTTGGTTTTAATAATTTAATATATAATGACCATTATTTAAATGTGACATACCATAACATATGTTTTCATTATAAAATAAAAAACTTTTATTTCCAAATTTCAAAAATAAACCCATCTATATCAAAACAAGAAACAAAAATTATATTCTTGGTAAACGTAGGTACATAATAAAAATATATTAAAACCAAAATCATTCCCATTGAAAATGAAAGGTGGTAGTCACCAATGGAAAGAGTATCCAACCTCACACCATTGGAAGCTCGCAGATCAACTTCTCCTATGGAAATCTTCCAGAATCTACTTGGTTCCTGCATTTGGATATAAATGTGAGCACCAAAAGATATATCTAATACCCAATGTGTAGAAATAGAAATATTTCACTTGATAAAAAACAAACCTTTAGCTTCCCCTTGCTTTTGGGTGCATTTCCTCTTCTAGTGGCCTAACTTTCCATATGTAAAACATATTGCTTCCTTTTCCTTACCCTGCCTCTAGATATTCTTCTTCTTGGAAGGACAGTGCTCAAGATCTTTAGACTTTTTATGAGTCTTGGGACCCTTTTCCATGTTCTTCCTCTTCTTTTTTACCATAAGGATTGTAGATTTATCACTCCCCATGCCCTTATCCACTTGGAGAATCAAGGTCAGAAGTTCTAAAAGTATCTTCTCCTTATTTATCATATTATAATTTAAAATAAAGCTGCATAAGGTCTTGGGAAGTGATGAAAGTATGAGATCTGTATGCAACTCATCTAGGAATTTTATACTTAAGAAGTCTAGGCATTCAATGTAGCCGATAAGCATGACTACATGAGGACTAACTGGCGTATAATCTCCAAGATTAGTTGTGAACAAATCATTGGAGATATCATACCTCTCTTGTCTTCCTTCTCTTGATAGATATCCTAAAGGTGATACATCATGATATAGGAATCCATATCCTCATGATGCTTCAAAAGATAATTGGACAAGGATGATAGCATGAAGCACTGAATATCTATATCATCATTCATATGTTTCTAATATAGATATAGTTCTTCATCACTTGCCTCATTTACAAGCGCAACTGGTAAAGGTTCTTCCAGCACATACAATTTTGTTTCATGGAAAAGGATGAAATGTAGCTACCTTTTACACTCTTGGAAATTTGTTCTGTTGATAAGGTTTTCCTTCTCAAGTATGGATCATAATGATATGTTTAATTTCATTTTACTACTATTTCTATAAAATTATATAAGTTGAATTTTAGTACTTTATCTGATAAAATTTAGACATATAAATAAATATTATATTTATTAGTCTTCCACTATTTTATTGAAACCTAATATCCCTCACCACTGGCTTTGGAATATCCTGTTTCGTGGAAATTCAATTTGCAAGGATTCATATTCCCTTTATCATTACCCCAACTTTGGTTGGTCAAGAAACTCAAATGTTTTTAGGTAGGAATTCCAAATTAAAACTATGTTAACTCATAGTTCCTTGATCCGCTGAGTGGACTCCCAAATCTTGAAATCATTAATTTAGATTTCCTCAACTTTGACTATTAGTTACACCAAGTCCTACTTTGGTAGTCAACCCTTGATGTGAACCAACTGAAGTCAACCTAAAACCTCATGTTATAATTTCTTGATAATTGAAAGCACCCAAACTTTGGCTGGTTAATCACGTTGAACTATGGTTGGATTCTAACTGAAGTAATGGTAGGCTATACTGACTTAATACTTCATTGAGGGATTTTATCATTTTAGGCATAAATTTCTAATTTTTATCTTTATCACATGCTTGCTAATATTAAGTGGGATTACTTAATTGATTAACCATGTCTTAGATAATATTTATGAATAAGATGGTTTATTTTAGTTATATCTTGAATGATCGTTAATTCATTAATTATGTGATCATGTCAAGACATACATAATGAAATAACCATGAAACTGACATAAATAAAATAATAAAGCGGTATGATTATGATCTCTTACTAGTGGTTTGTTTATCTAATGGTTGATAAACTAACTATTGACTTAGGGGAGAAACACCTTTAACCAATTGAGGTCTGTGTTTATAGATTTCCACCTATCCACATTTGTATCTCCTTGGATCAGTTTCGCCTCAACTCTGAACTTGAACTGTCTCTACTAGATTGGGAGCTCAATCCATTACATATGACTTTTACTTACATATATGTGAGGGAAAAATGAGTTTACATAAAAGAAACCATGGGAATTCAGGCCCTACATAATGAAAGGAGAGAAGGCACACATGCCAGTAATTTAATTTAATAATAAATTAAATGAATCCAATCACATATAAATGTTCGGTATATCTCACGATCATCCACATACATGCAAAAAAGTACAAATTTAATAAAGATAAACATTCAATTCTTTAATCGTTATTATTTAAGATAAATCACGCTTGAATAAATTAATTATTATATTTAATTAATTAATCCTTTTATCTTAATTATTATATAAATTTCCTTGATATTCTCATCCATTATAATTTTAAAAAAATAAAATAAATTCATTTAAAATTAACTATGTACATAACTTGTACCTTGGATGTAACATGGTTAATACCCATCCGATTCTTACCAACATGTATCATACTCGTATACTGTTTTACTCATGTTACATATGGAATACATGACTTATCACATACTTTCACAATGTGTACTTCACAGATTATTACAAAAAATTACATGATTTTTTGGTCAGGTGTTATGATTCAATGCACATAGAGTAACAAATTGTAATAAGACTCATTTATGATATGAAAATATGAACATTATGCAGATAATAATTAAATAATTAATTATTTTTATATATTAAAACCTATTACATAGCATGTCATATATTTATGACCACACACATGTACATGTATAAAGGTTTAAATAAAAAAATCAATAAATTTTGAATCTGCATAATTTTGTAAAAGTACATGACATTTATATCCAATCTACATGGTGTGTGAACCATTAACCGTCTATCTGAGGTACATGCCTAGGAACTCGGCATGTAAAACTTACCTTATAAAATTTTGAGTACATGTCATGTTAAATAGGCCACACGCCATGTTGACTCCATGTTACATGATCACTTGTTAGGTAGGCCATGTATTAAATACATGGATTGTCTTTGACTCAAAAGGACTACACGTCATGTACATGGCCTACATGGAATGTACCCTAATTTAACATGAACCAGTCTATCCCGGTTAACATGTGGTGTAATAATTAACTACACCGCGTCTCATCAATGCACAAATTTTGAGTAATTGATGAATTAACTCATGGTACATTGACCACAAGTACAAAAGGTGTAATTTTGATTAAACGCTGTGTACTCCTGTGTTATCCTACCAAAATCCTTAGCACCTCTGAATGAGTTCCTCAATTTTATTTTAATCATAAAATTAAAAGTCTTGGTTAGGTCTATGAGAAACAAAGGAGGAATAAACAGATATTACAATTCATATTAAAAGAATGATTAAGCTTGAATTGAAAAATAAATTAAAAATGTGTAAATAAACAAAAATCTTAAATAATTATAAACAATTATGTGCCCAATATAATACCACTTATAGGTTCTGGGAACATTGTAAGCATGCGATGGGTAGTGCCCAACATTTCTTTTTGTCACAATCGATGATCAATCCAAGATCTATATGATGTTTAATTGCCATGATCAATAGAATTGAATCAAAGATAGACAACATTAATAACAATAGAACTGAGAGAGAGGAGATCAAAACATATTGTTTATAATTAATTTAATTAGATTAAGAATTACCTCTAAGGAATTATTTCTTTATCGATGAATTAAGTAACAGATCTATGGTGCACCATCATTGCGTTGTAGAAACCAAGTGTAGATTTCCTCTAGTGGTGATCCAAATGTGTTTTAGGAATCTCTAGAAGTCACCAAAGGAGTCACCGGGTGATAGCACAGAAGATCCTTTCACTTGAATCATCCACCTTGATCTCCTCGAGAATCGCTTCCAAAGCATTCTCTTTAATCTGGTGGAGGAGGATTTCTCACTGTACTTGGGAGAATTCTTGGAGAAGGGAGCTCTCTAGGATTGGTAGGATCCTCCAAGATTCATTATGCACAATAGAATTAGGTCTTGAGAAAATAATATAATTGGGTATTTATATTGCTAGGGTGAAAATAAAATAATTTCACAAGTGCCTTTATTTATTTAATCCTAGAAAATACCCATGTCAAATAATAATACTAATATTATTATTTATCAATGTGCACTTAACTTGTGAATTATTATTAAATATTATTTAATCAAATAATATTCAATATTATTATTTCTCACCAGAACATTAAACTTGATCCTCCATCCCTCCACAATATTTATTAGATCTGGAATAATGTCTATTTATTTATTAAATAAATATAATTTCATTATTCACCAATAAATAAATATTATATTATATTTACTAAATAGAAATTAAATTTTTATTAAATATTCCTCTCATAATATATTCTCTCGAATAACTAGTGATATAATAAATGAAAAAAAGCATACATGAATAATTATTAAACAACGTATGAGAATAATATTTATTCAACATATTAAATAATAAATAATAAATATATTATTTAACTGAGATTCTTGATATACTTAGTGTGTGACCCTCTAGGCCTCTTTCTCAGTGGAATTAGGTAATATAGCCTAAAGTACAAGGTTAATGTCTAGAAACAAGCCAAGGCACCCATAGAGAAAGAAGTTAATGCTGTAATGAAATGTCACCTCATATGGACGCTTACCGTGTAATATAATCTCTTTATCACAATATCTCTAATCGAGCAGGTTGCATGCCAGTGCCATCAACCTATCTGCTTGATATCTATTTCTTTGACTTTTCAAAAATAGAACTTTATTACAGAACACCATGGACATGGATTTATTTAGGATATATCATTTCTATCAAAGGGCCTAAGATATTAACTTCTGTTAATGAATAGAAGGGATAAATCCTTTCTCGCATTATTCATTAATGCAATATTATTCATGATGCACCAAACATATATTACCTCACCACGAACATCTATCATCCCTGTTTTCATCAATACATCTAAGTGCATGACTCATAATACTCATAAATAATAATATTAAAGCCTAAGGACCAATACACACATCCATAGATATGAACATGCAATGACACACATAAATGTGTATTTCCAACTGGTGGGTGTTGTTCTCATAATATCAACGCTGGACATTACCAAGGGAGTAAACCATGAAAAGGTGCCTCAATGTCCTATGATTCTATACCCCTGATAGCCCATATCATTTGTGTCCCTAAAATGGTATCGTTCGAATATAGAACATATATTCAAGAATAGTGTTGTATCACTTCCAGGTTCTAATCATAGTAGGGAACTACTATGAACTTTTAGTGAGACAACAACTATTAGGACATTATTATACACTATGTTATTCATAAGAACAATCATGATGTGATAAGGAGTTTATTAATATTCAAAACCATGGATACAAGTTTATCATAAAGTACAAATACATTGTTTATAGGGCACAAACTCCAACACGAACTATATTCAAATAAGACATTAGGAGTTCTAGAGTGGATGGTGAGTATACTTTTCACCATGTAGTTATCAAAAAACTCATCAGAAATAGTGATAACATGCGATTTACCCTTGACCCGCGAATTAATATGTTGTTGAAATCAATCATTATCATTAAACTTCAGTTTTGGGAATTTGTTATCATAATGCCCATTATCTATAAACTTAAAGCACTGAAGTGCAGGGGGTGAATTCTATATAGATTTCCTTCTACTCGCATCATTAGCTAACTTATTCCCATCACTTTATCAATAAATTTCCTGATAACCTTCCCTTCCACTTAAATTATTTACTATCCCCCTAAGTAAATTTCCTCTATTATTTTCCCACACTTTGAGCATAAAGGAAATCTCATTTTCTTCTCTCCATGGTTATTATATTTTTCTTTGAACTCCATATTCCTTTTATTTTCAAAACCATGATATTGATACATAACTCCAACATCTATTTCCACATTAATAGCACATAGAAAAATATTTTCATAAATACTAAGGTATGTTATGCCTAACACCCTTAGGAGACTTGGTTTTAAACCACTGAAGAATAAATCAACCTTACTTTCATATTGTATGATAATACCAAAAGTGTACCTCACAAGTCTTGTATAATTTTCCTCATAGGTACCAATGGATTCACCATCCTTTTACATTAACTTAGGGAACTCCTTCTCCACATTCATACAAATAATACGAGGAAATTACTTATTGAAAAATATGTTCTTGAACTTGTCCCAATCCATGGAGTTAATTTTATCCTGTTGCCTCGTATTCTTGATAAGAGTCCACCATTGATCTCCTTAAACTTCCAAATGGTATAAAACTAAAATTATTTTTTCATGTTCCATACAATGGAGAATGGAAAATATATTTTTATTGGTACTGATCCATTGTTCAACAACTGGTGGATCATAAAACCCCCTGAAATAAGATAGACATTGCCTCATTGAGGACTTGACAGAATGTTGTTCCCTCCTTTGTTTTTTTGGAAGTCTATCATGATTCATATATTGATAAATTTTTGTGAGAATATAAATGAAAATTTTCATTCCATCTTCCATAACATTTGGATTCTCAGTATGATAATAAATTCATTTTATATTTCACTCACCATTAATGCGGTTCATTTGGATTCCAACCATTGAGTAAAACAAAAAAACATAGAGTAATAAATAATAATCAGAGTGGGGAACCAAATAATCATGAAAAATCACTTATAGGATATCTAAATCATGACACCTTATTTTTAATCTGTGAAACCTTAGGTTTATCCTAGGTCATTCATAATAATATTCTATTTAAATCCTTCATGATGGTTTATAAAGAGTTTGTGAATTCCCAAAGCATATCCCCTAGGAGCGTCAAACCAGGTGTGTAGCAAGGCCTATTTTCATGCACCAATTCCCAATCGAGTCTAGATAAATATGGTGTTTTTGGGGTTGATAAACCTAGATAAATCTATTATAGAGACACATCCATTTTTAGTATCAAAATAGGGATATATATCTAGGAAACCAATTGCACCATCCTTTACCAAAATTTCATGAAATTTTCCTATACTTGGCTCATCTTTAGACTTATCCTTATACATGTACATAGGGATATCACTAAGGTTTTATCATCTTAGTTTCCAAAGGTTAAATAAACCTATCCTATGATACCAACTATAGTGACCCAAATTTTTTAATACATAGACATTACATCATTTTTTATAAATATTCATTACATTACACAAACACACGCCTGATGACCATAATAGTTTAGTTCCTTCGAATACTTGGAAACTTAAAAACTGGTCCACAAGTGAGATACATCATCTCCAAATAAATTCTTCAAAAATAGAAACCTTTTTAGACATATCATACATAATAATTATCTTTATAAACTAGGGAAATGAAACATAAAAAGGGTGATATTAGAAGCTCAATAAGGGTAAACATAAGAGATATAAATATTTGATCATATGAAAACAAAAGATAAACATAAGGATATGTGATAATGAACATAACTTACAAAGTTTATACCCAACTTATCATAGATCATAAACATGAGTCATGATATAAATATTGGTAGTTCATAAGACATAGATCATAAGGGAATCAGAGAACATGAGACATGAGAGCATAATATTGGAATAAAACATAGATTTGTGGCTAAACATCAACTTATAACATTGTAAACATTAAGGGTGTAATTTTGGATCGGCCTGGCCCGGCCCAGGTTGGGCCTTCCCTCTAAAAAACTAGGCCAAGAACCACTATTCAAGCCAGGATGACCTGACCCGAACAACCCCATGAGGTAGCCCGAGCTTGGCCTCAGGCCATCCAAAATTTTTAGGTCGAACCGGGCAACAGGCTATCCCTATAGGAGTTTATTTATTTAAAATAAAATTTAAAATGAGTTAAAAACATTTTTTAAATGTTTTTTAAGTTTTTTAAGTTTCTTTTACCATTTTTCTAAAATATTTTTTTCTATAAGTTTATTTTAAAACGTTTATTTTGAAGCATTTGTTTTAAATAATTTTTTAAATTCTTGTTTTAAAACATTTTTTTAAAACATTTTTTAAACATTTGTTTTAAAATGTTTTTTTGAACAATTTTTTTTAATTTTTTTAAAGCGTTTCTTTTAAAAAAAATGTCTTATTTTTTAAATGTGTTTTTAAAATATTTTTTTAAAACGTTTTTTAAACGTTTATTTTAAAAAAATTATTTTTTTAGAAACTTTTTTGAAAATGTTTTTTAAATGAGTTTTTAAAATGTTTTTAAGATTATTTTTTTAAATAATTTTTTTAAACGTTTCATTTAAAAAAAATTAATTTTAATTTAGTTTTTATTAAAATTTTAAAGTTGAAATAATTTTATTTTAATTATCAATCATTTTACATGTTTTAAATTCCTCACATCATGCGTTTCACAAGAACCCTCAACCTGTAACACCCCAAGATTTCATAGTGTGTTATTTCTTTAAAATAATTCAATAACTTACACTACACGCAACACCGAGTTCAATCGCACCATGAATTATCAAAAAAGCCATTCAAAAGAGGTTATGAATAGTATTAACAAAATTTTAAACTTTATATAATCTTTATAATTTTAGAATCCGTATTATGAGTTTCTTAGAAACAATGTAAGAACAAATTTATTTTCAGTATTGCACTTTTATCAACTTTTAATAGTGAAACCTTTTTAAATACAATATTTTCAACTTTTTACTAAATGGGGACATCAAAAATTTAAAATGAAACATCCCAAGCTTCCATGGTATGCTTTCCTTTGAATAATATAGTAGCGTGTGTTGTACGCAACTTCGAGTTCTAACACACACCACAACCAATCAAACTAGACGTTATGAATAGTAATACCTACATTTTGAAATTATATATATTTTATATTTCAAAATGGACTTCATTTTTGTTTTCTGAATATTGAATTTATCCTAGGGTGAAATTTTGGAACTTTTCGGATAACTTTAATATTTTGATGAATAGTGAAAATTACTAAATTTTAATTAAAAACAATTTTTTTAATCAAAATAATAAATATTGATAAATTATGAATTTGAGTGGTTTTAAAGTATATTTAGAATATATTTTTACCATTTAATATAATTTTGTTCATTGGACATAATTTTACAATTAAACCATACATAAACAAGTGTCAATCTTTTGATAGTTATTATCTCTTAAAAACACGCTTTTTATTTTAATAGTAGGAATTAATTTTAAATTAATTTCTTCCACTTCTGTGTTTTGAATTTGAAAAAATGGATTCCATATTTGGAATCAGTATGTTCAAATTGTGTAAATAGGAAACTTTTATTTTTATACATTTTGAATAATTACTTCGGTAAATATTTTATTTACCATGGTTAAGGGTAAATCCGATAAATAAGGGTTAAAAAATAATATTATAATAATACTAAATTACCCTAAAACGTGTCCTAGACTTATTGGTTGATACATGTTCGACCATAGGAATCTTTGGGTCGATTTTGTGACCCCATAGAGCCACTTGTAGGTGATAGGGACACTTTATTTTAATTAAGTTAAAATGAATACAAAAATGACACAAGCATATATCTTTTAGAAAAATAATTTTTACATAGGGTTATATATTTTGGATTTTATACTATAAATATTCATTAGAAAGATAAAATTATTTCCTACATAATTATATTTTATTTATAATTTTTAGAGATTACATAATTTAATTTATTTATGACACAATGGTGATACAATAATTACCATAATAGTGAAAATTTAAAATAATGGATATTATAAATACCCAAATAAATATAATTTGAGACTTTTAATGAATTAAAATAATTTTATAGGATAATATGACATATTAGTATTTATTTAATTAACTTTTTTCGAAGTAATCATTCTTTTATAAGTTTCAAAAAAATAAACTATTGAATAGTGTCAAAATTGACATAAAAGAGTTTTTAAAACAAATATTATATTATTAATTGATATTAAATTCCTAAAAATCTAATGTTCGGCCAAGAGAATTATATCATGATAGTTGTATCATTAATGGACCACTTAGGGGTCTCTTGTATGTATATAGTAAGTTTATTAACTATATAATATAAAAATACAAAGTGACATGGTAAATGTCAAACTAATTAACTAAGAGTTAATACTTAAAGATAAGGTTAATATAGTAACCCAAACCTGTCTAAATTCTATTGGTTGAATGGTTTTCCACCTATCCCCACCTTAAAATTTAAATAATCAACTTTGGAGCCATTAGAAACTGAATATTAATTTATTATAAATTAATATTTCTAGCTTTTCCAAAGGTGCCCCTCACCCCTCTTATAAAAGGGAACTCCTCCTCATTTCTTCACACCTTCAAAGCCTTTTGGTTCAGCCAACCTCTGCCCAAATACTATCTCAACTTCCCTCAATTCATCCTAGAGGCCTTCTTTTAGTCAAAAATCCATCATAAAGAGCCCTTTTGATCAAATCAAAATAAAGAACCCGAAGAAGAGGAGGTTAAACGTTCCATCGACTAAAGGAAAGTGCATGGTAAGGGGTTTTCATCTCACTCCTTATTCCCGTGAGATTCATGCCATATTGTCACCATTAACTTTTGTGTGGTGTATGTACTGCACATAATTATATTATTTGTGTAATAAACATTAATTTATGTGTATTTACATATTCATTGTATGATACCTCTTGCATGGGTTGTATGTTTCATAAGTTACCAAATTGGTAAGGGTTTATTTTGCAATCTCTTCATTATCCGAGGTTGTATATACGTAATAATTTACTGGGATCTCTTTATCATCCACATACATATTTCTTAAAAATGTATTTCAAAACATTTTTACTATTTATAAGAATATGGGTTAAAGACATTTATACCCTTTTTTGACTTTTTATAAGAGGTTTATAAATGAATCTTTCTGTCGTTTTCCAAATAGGGTCATTTTTAACCTTTTGAAAAAATTAAGGTAAGAATGTCTTTTTTTAACTTATACGGTGGGTGCGGTTATTCTACGCCGTTATTACACCTTTGAAGCTTCCTTCACAATCTTATAAATATATTTTCAAAATAAAGGTTTTCTCTATAATTATGTGACTTTTAAATGATTTAAAAAAAAAGAGATATTTCTCTCAAATAGTATTGATTTCATCTATGTCAACATCCTTTGATAGATTTTAAACTTGTTTCAAGTTGATTTATTATGATACAAATCATCCATATTGTATTTAAGGTTTTGTGATATTTTTGACTATAGATGAGTTATTTTTATGCCATTAATGGTTTATGATTAAAGTTTTGACATTTTGTATGTTAGTTTTAATATGAATGTTTACGTTATATTTCATCCTATTATTAAGTGAATGTGTTGTAATAGTATGTTTCGGGTTGGGGACCAGTAAAAGTAAGCCCTCCGGGTTTGTGTCCGGTTATTAGAGGCACTCCGGGTTGGTGTCCGGTTATTAGAGGCACTCCGGGTTGGTGTCCGGTTATTAGAGGCACTCCGGGTTGGTGTCTGGTTATTAGAGGCACTCCGGGATGGAGTCCGGTTACAGAGGCTCTCCGGGTTGGGTTCCGATTACAGTTATCCCTTAGGTCTTGGCACGAGGCCTCAACACAGAAATTAAAGTTCGGCATCATGCATTCCATCATTATGAAAGTGGTTAGTGATATTTCATGTGATTATTCGATTAGTATAATATCTATGAGAATAAATAAATGGCATTATTTCATTTTATTTATACTATATTATGCTTAATTTAAAGTTTAAAAGGCTTTTATTTTAGTTTTATACATTTCCTTAAATGTTTATGCTTATTTATGAAAGTTTCCGCTATATTGCTTACCCTTACTGAGCATTTGAGCTCACCCCTTTCAATGTTTTATTTTTCCCAGGATTCCAAGAAGTGTAATGTGATTGATATACAGGGTTAATCCAAGGTAATAATGGTGTTCATAAAGATTATTTATGTTGTTTTGTACGTCTTAAAGTGCAAATGTAACATTCATGTATGTGATCTATTTTTCCAAGACTGCTAAACTGATCGGTCCTTCGGGACTTGATTCCTTGTAATCATGCCAATGTATTAAAATAATACACTGACTCTAGGTAACTGGGGTCGGGGAATTATAGTTGGTATCAGAGGAAGTTTAGTAGAAACCTTGTAAGGTAGATTTAGATAAACTCTGATTAGAGCACGTAGACCTAAGATGAACTTTGAGGATTAGTATAGAAGAAATTCCTAGAATTTTGATATTGTAGAGATTTTGTGAGTTTTCCAAGCAATACATCCCTGTCTGGATACGAGAAGGTAGAGGCGGCTCTGGCACAGATGTACCTAGGGGTAAAACCCAAAAACACCGCTTTGAGCTAGACTCGAATGGGAACTGGTGCACGACAACGGGCCTTGCTGCACTCTTGGTTACGACACTCCTGGGGGATATGCTTAGGATAATTCTCATTTTCTTTACAAACCATTATGAAGGGTTTATGAGTATATACTTCCTCAAAGGAGACATTTTTATGATTATGGATTATATCCATAAACTATTTAATTTATATTATGTGTTTTACAAGTTTGGGATTAGGTATTGTTATTCATAAACTAATCTAGTGTATGCCATTGTTTAGAAATGGCCCCCAGTAGAAGGAATGAGAACTCCAGCAATGCACATGATCCAAAGAGAAGGAAGGATCATATCTTTCATGGTCTTAAGCTAGAATTTATAAGAGAAATAGTCTCCCATGTATTATCATTTTATGAAGAAATAATATCATGTGTTGATAAGATAAGTAAAGAGTTTACTGAGTCCTATGGCTTTGAAGGGAAGTAAGAGAAGAAAAGGATGGAAGAGGGAAAGATGGATAAAGGGAGGAGAGAAAAGAAGAATTTTCCCATATGTGATAACTGTGGGAAGAAACACCCTGGAACTTTCCTGAAAGGAATGGGAGTTTGTTATAAGTGTGGAGGAAAAGGGCACAAAGTACGTGACTGCAAGGGTAAGAAAATGGTTTCAAATGTACAATGCTTCATTTGCAAGGAGTTTGGACACTACGCGAACCTATGTATCAGTCATCATACTATTCTGCAAATGATGCTATTAGATAATAATCAAGTTATGATACTACCACAGATGAAGAGGAATGATTAGAGTTCTTATGTTGATTATGTCATTTGAGTGTTGTATCAACAATGTACTTGTTATAATAATTATGGAGTATATAAGGATTGTACTGCAGTACTATTTCATTATGGACTTGAGATTGTGTGGAACAAAGAAAAGTGACTCAATAGCAGGTTAATTTTTTGGAAAATATATGGTTGAGAGAAAGATAAACCATAATATAGTTCTGATACCGAGGTAGTGATTTTAGAATAATACATGATTGTTTTGGATAAATCATATTGGATATTCTTGACTACCTTGAAACTGATTAATGATTTGTATATTCCATCATTGTTGGGGTTTACAACATTTTTGGATTGAAGGAGTATATCTATTATTCTATAAGGAATAAGGGATCATGAATGTAATCAATAAGGTTTTATGATAATTCAGGATGTTACAGTGTTTTAAAAGAATACATGATGAAGGTGTTCACATGTTATTACGCGAAAAAAAAGAATCTTCATTGTGTTTACCTTATAAATTTTGGACTGAAGTATTTTGGATAGTTCTAGTTTGGATTATTTTGGATTTCCATAAAAGGACAACCCAGAGGTTGGGCGGAAACCCGTCGCGTCTAGCAAGGCCGCAAGACTTGAACCCACAACCGAAGGGCGACAAGGGTGTATCACCTACCACTGACCCATGTGATGTCCTGGTTTGAATAATGTCATTTTTTAATGGTTCTTCTAGATGAATTATAAATTCATTTTTTAACCCTATACGAATAAGTTAAATAGAATATTATTTTTAAGTTCTATTATTTTTTAGAGTAAAATATGAGTTTGTGGTAGAACTTAGTTAAAGGATGGAACTCTACTTGTCAAGAATATATTTTTCTTCTTCTCTTATTCTATGAAGAAATTAATTCTTATACTTTATTTAAGGAATCCTAAAACCAAAAATGTGTTATCATAATACCCTATGTTTTGTTGAACCGTTGGTATTTCAAATCATCATAGATTGATGAATTTAAGGACCTCAATTTTACACTTGTTTGTGATTGATGACCTCAATCACTACCTATAAATATTTAAGGTTTTCCTCCAATTATATGTCTCTAATTTCCACCAATTCTCTCCTAATAGAGATCATAATTTGGTGGTAACCCTTTCATTTCTCTTTTCCTCATATTAAGACTAAATTTTAGTAACCTAATTTCTGATGTGGGTTTTCCCACAATGATATTTTCTATTTTCAACCTTTTATTTTCAAAGAACAATTTCAAATTGTGAGGATGCAATTTATTGAAGGAGGGGAGAATTTAACACCCCAAGATTTCATAGTTTGTTTTTTCATCAAAATAATTAAATAACTTGCACTACATGCAACACCGAGTTCAATCGCACCATGACTTACCAAACAAGACATTCAAAAGAGGTTATGAATAGTATTAACAAAATTTTAAACTTTATATAATCCTTATAATTTTAGAATCCATATTATGAGTTTCTTAGACATAATATAAGAACAAATTCATTTTCAGTATTGCACTTTTATCAACTTTTAATAGTGAACCCTTTTTAAATACAATATTTTAAACCTTTTACTAAATGGGGACATAAAAAATTTAAAATGAAACATCCCAAGCTTCCACGGTACACTTTTCTTTGAATAATACAGTAGCGTGTGTTGTACGCAACTTCAAGTTCTAACGCACACCACAACCAATCAAAATAGGCATTATGAATAGTAATACCTACTTTTTGAAATTATATATATTTTATATTTCAAAATAGACTTCATTTTTGGATTCAAAATATCGAATTTAGCCTAGGGTGAAATTTTGAAGCTTTTTGGATAACCTTAATATTTTGATGAATAGTGAAAATTACTAAATTTTAATTAAAAACAACCTTTTTAATCAAAATAATTAATATAGATAAATTATGAATTTGAGTGATTTTAAAGTATATTTAGAATATAGTTTTACCATTTAATATAATGTTGTTCATTGGACATAATTTTACAATTAAACCGGACATAAACAAGTGTCAATCTTTTGATAGTTATTATCTCTTAAAAACACTCTTTTTGTTTTAACAACGGGAATTAATTTTAAATTAATTTCTGCCAATTCTGTGTTTTGAATTTGGAAAAATGGATTCCATATTTGTAATCAGGATGTTCAAATTGTTTAAATAAGTAACTTTTATTTTTATACATTTTGAATAATTACTTCGGTAAATATTTTATTTACCATGGTTAAGGGTAAATCCGATAAATAAGGGTTAAAAAATAATATTATAATAATACTAAATTACCCTAAAACGTGTCCTAGCCTTATTGGTTGATACATGTTCGACCATAGGCATATTTGGGTCGATTTTGGGACCCCATGGAGCCACTTGTAGGTGATAGGGACACTTTATTTTAATTAAGTTAAAATGAATACAAAAATGACACAAGCATATATCTTTTAGAAAAACAATTTTTACATAGGGTTATATATGTTGGATTTTAGACTATAAATATTAATTAGAAAGATAAAAATATTTCTTACATAATTATATTTTATTTATAATTTTTAGAGATTACATAATTTAATTTATTTATGACACAATGATGATGCAGTAATTACCATAATAGTGAAAATTTAAAATAATGGATATTATAAATACCCAAATAAATATAATTTGAGAATTTTAATGAATTAAAATAATTTTCTAGGATAATATGACATATTAGGATTTATTTAATTAACTTTTTTCGAAGTAATCATTCTGTTATGAGTTTCACAAAAATCAACTATTGAATAGTGTCAAAATTGACATAAAAGAGTTTTTAAAAAAAATATTATATTATTAATTGATATTAAATTCCTAAAAATCTAAGGTTCAGCCAAGAGACTTATATCATGATATTTATATCATTAATGGACCACTTAGTGGTCTCTTGGATGCATATAGTAAGTTTATTAACTATATAATATAAAAATACAAAGTGACATGGTAAATGTCAAACTAATTAACTAAGAGTTAATACTTAAAGATTAGGTTAATATAGTAACCTAAACGTGTCTAAATTCTATTGGTTGAATGGTTTTCGACCTATACCCACCTTAACATTTAAATAATCAACTTTGGAGCCATTAGAAACCGAATATAAATTTATTATAAATTAATATTTCTAGCTTTTCCAAAGGTTCCCCTCACCCCTCTTATAAAAGGGAACTCCTCCTTCTCATTTCTTCACACGTTCAAAGCCTTTTGGTTTGGCCAACATCTTCCAAAATACTATCTCAACTTCCCTCACTTCATCCTAGAGGCCTTCTTTTAGTCATAAATCCATCCTAAGGATCCCTTTTGATCAAATCAAAATAAAGAACCTAAAGAAGAGGAGGTTAAACGTTCCATCGACTAAAGGAAAGTGCAAGGTAAGGGGTTTTCATCTCACTCCTTATTCCCGTGATATTCATGCCATATTTCCACCATTAACTTTTGTGTGGTGTATGTACTACCCATAATTATATTATTTGTGTAATAAACTTTAATTTATGTGTATTTACATATTCATTGTATGATACCTCTTTCATGGGTTGTATGTTTCATAAGTTACCAAATTGGTAAGGGTTTATTTCGCAATATCTTCATTATTTGAGGTTGTATATACGTAATAATTTACTGGGATCTCTTTATCATCCACATAAATTTTTCTTAAAAATGTATTTCAAAGCATTTTTACTATTTACAAGAATATGGGTTAAAGACATTTATACCCTTGTTTGACTTTTTATAAGAGGTTTATAAAGGAATCTTTCCGTCATTTTCCAAACAGGGTCATTTTTAACCTTTTGACAAAATTTAGGTAAGAATGTCTTTTTCTAACTTATACGGCGGGTGCGGTTATTCTCTGTCGTTATTACACCTTTGAAGCTTTCTTCACAAGCTTATAAATATATTTTCAAAATAAAGGTTTTCTCTATAATTATGTGACTTTTAAATGATTAAAAAAAAGAGATATTTCTTTCAAATAGTATTGATTTCATCTATGTCAACATCCTTTGATAGATTTTAAACTTTTTTCAAGTTGATTTATTATGATACAAATCATCCATATTGTATTTAAGGTTTTGTGATATTTTTGACTATGAATGAGTTATTTTTATGCCATTAATGGTTTATGATTAAAGTTTTGACATTTTGTATGTTAGTTTTAATATGAATGTTTACGTTATATTTCATCCTATTCTTAAGATGAATGTGTTGGACTAGTATGTTCCGGGTTGGGAACCGGTAAAAGTAAGCCCTCCGGGTTGGTGTCCGGTTATTAGAGGCACTCCAGGTTGGTGTCCGGTTATTAGAGGCGCTCTGGGTTGGTGTTCGGTTATTAGAGGCACTCCAGGATGGAGTCTGGTTACAGAGGCTCTCCGGGTTGGGTTCCGGTTACAGTTATCCCTTAGGTCTTGGCACGAGGCCTCGACACAGAAATTAAAGTTCGGAATCATGAATTCCATCATTATGAAAGCGGTTAGTGATATTTCATGTGATTATTCTATTAGTAGAATATCCATGAGAATAACTAAATGGAATTATTTCATTTTATTTCTTCCATATTATACTGAATTTAAAGTTTAAAAGGCTTTTGTTTTAGTTTTATACATTGACTTAAATGTTTATGCTTATTTATGAAAGTTTCCGTTGTATTGCTTACCCTTACTGAGCATTTGAGCTCACCCCTTTCTATGTTTTATTTTTCCCAGGATTCCAAGAAGTGTAATGTGATTGATATACAGGGTTAATCCAAAGGAATAATGGCGTTCATAAAGATTATTTATGTTGTTTTGTACGTCTTAAAGTGTAAATGTAACATTCATGTATGTGATCTATTTTTCCAAGACTGCTAAACTGATCGGTCCTTCGGGACTTGATTACTTGTAATCATGCCAATGTATTAAAATAATGAACCGACTCTGGGTAACTGGGGTCAGGGCATTACACAACCCCAAAGTCACATGGCTATTATAATTATAATATTTTATTTAATTTAATAAAAATCTAAAATATAGATCAATTCAAAAAATAATTAAAGTTGAAATAATTTATTTCAAAACATTTGATTAAAAAAACAAATCTGTAGTGACTGTCAAGTCTAAATAAATATCAGTCATCGTAATAAATAACATTCATAATAATATGTGAAAGTTGTAAAAAGAAAATTAACGAGGGGTGTGCATCCATGGTTGGGTGTGTTATTTAAAAAAAATATATTTATACATGTGAATATATATATATATATAATATGTGTAAGTTGTAAAAAAATGACTAGGGGTTGCGGAGTACACAAAAGTGGGTGAGTTAATTTTTTTGATAAATAGATTTATATATGTATGTATACTGTATATAATATATTCAAGTTTCAATATTCTTAAAAAAAATAAAGAGGTTGGGGGTCGTGCATGAACATCATTGGGTGAGAGTTATTTTTTTTGTTAATATATAATGAGTTCTTATATATATACACTAAAACAAATAAGCCTTTTATCAGAACTAAAAATGGAATTTAAAAGCACTAGAAAAGCGTTGTTAAAGCGGGCGAAGATAGGGGGGGTCCCCTTTATCAGTGCTCCAAAAAGCGCTGATAAAGACCCCTTTTATCAGAGCTAAAAAAAGCGCTGATAAAATGGGTCTTTTATCAGTACTAAAAAAAGCATTGATAAAAGGGTCCTTTATCAGTGCTTTTTTTAGCAGTAATAAAATACCCCTTTTATTAGCGCTTTTTTTTAGTGGTGATAAATGTAAAAAAAATTAAAAAAAATTAAAAAAAATTAATTTTTTTTAAAAAATCCTGCCAAACGGGAGGGATTTTATAATGCTTGAGCCCCCCTTTTAACCGTGCTTTCCATCCCCTCAAGTGCCCGTCCGCACCCCCATCCACCCTATATCACTGCTATAACCACCCCCTTTATCAGCGATAGCCCCCAAATCCACCCCCATGCACGCGCCCTTTCCTCCACCAAGATTTGATCTCGAGACCTCCCCCTTGAATGTCTAATGCCTTTACCACTCTGCCATATTGATTTGTTCTCCAGTTAATGACATATCTATCTATTTATATATATATTTAGTTATATATATTCATATAGTAATATATAGTTATATTTATATATATATATATATTTATATTAATATATATATTTATTGTGATATTAATATATACATTTATAGTTATATCAATATATATATGTAGTTATATTAATATATATATAGTTAGATTAATATATAAGTATATAAATATTTATATATTGTTACTTTTAATAAAATGGATATTAGTTATTATTTAGATAAAGCTAAAATATTTTATATGTAAATGGTATATAAATATTTATATATTGGAAACTCAATGTGACTGTTTGAATTAGTCTTCAGGACCCCTGTAGGTCAAGTGATATTTTCATTATTCCTAAAGGCTTCTCATGGATAATAATTTCTAAGGGGGGAGGTTGTAATGACCCGTGTTTTCAATACAAGGTATAATTCCATGGGAAATTGAAATTTTGGCATTTAGTGGATTGACCATTCTTTTAACTGATCTTCAAAACATAATATGTAGTTATATTAATATATATATATATATTTAGATTAATATAGTTATATTATATATATATAATGATATTAATATATATATTTATAGTTATATCAATAAATATATGTAGTTATATTAATATATATATATAGTTAGATTAATATATAGGTATATAAATATTTATATATTGGTATTTTAAATAAAATGGATATTAATTATTATTTTGATAAAGCTAATATATTTTATATGTAAATATATTTTATTATATATATTTATAATTAAATTTTTATGTGTGAATATATAAAAAATATGTATATATTGTTATATATTTGATTATAAATAGCAGTTCATTATAAAAAATGATAAAATTTAAAAAACATAATATCAATATGAATGTAATATATTGGAATAAATTAATTTCCCACAAAAAAAATCCAATAGTACCCCCTTAAACGAGGCTGAAAATCCCCAAAATGTTAAAAAATCGTGGCATCCCGACTAAAACCATATTTTTGGATGCCTTCTGGTCCTTTTTTGGCCTCGAAAAAACATTTCCCGTGGTCCCCTAAGGTAATAGGGGTGTAGATCTAGTCACAAGCTTTGATTTGATATGTGGTAGAGCTCAAATGGACGCCCGGATCAAAAGTTATGGCCATTTGAAGTTCGAGTTGCGCTTTCAACATATTTTGGATCTTTTTTTTTAATTTTTTTTTAATTTTTTTAGTCTTTAAATTACTATTAAATGACTATTACTCCATAATAATTAGAAAATTATTAATTAAAAATATTTTATAATTTTTTTATAAGCCATTCTCACTAAATATCTTATATATTAAGTGTAACTGTATATTTATACTTATCTAAAATATATTTAAAATTATATTTAAAAAATATATATTATATTTATATCAATATAACTATATGTATGTATTTAAATATTAATATATTTTTTTTAATGAATTTTTTTTCGAAGTAGACCCTTTATCAGCGCTACTAAAAAAAAAGCGCTGATAAAGGGGTACCCTTTAACAGCGCTAAAAAAAGCATTGTTAAAGGGGATACCTTCATCAGTGCTAAAAAAGCACTGATAAAGGGGTACTTTTATCAGCGTTTTTTTAGCACTGATAAAGGTACCCCCCTTTATCAGCGCTTTTTCGTTAGCGCTGATAAATGGTGGCGCTGGCCTTGCACCGTTTTGTGGTAGTGATATATTATGTTAAATGATTGATATATATACACACACACATACATACATATATATATATATAAGTTATAAAAAGAAAATTAATGAGGGGTACACATCAGTGGATGGGTGTGCAATTTTTTTTCTAAATAGATATATATATATATAAATATATATATATATATAATATGTTAAAGTTGTAAAAAATAACTAGGGGTTGAGGGATGTGCAACGGTGGGTGAGTTAATTATTTTCCCAAATATATTTATATATGTATATATAGTATATATAATACATATAATATATGTAAGTTTCAGAATATTTAAAAAAATTAATGAGGTTGGGGGGGGAGGCATGCACGATCATCATTGAGTGAGTGTGTTATTTTTTTTGTTAATATATAATGAGTTATTATGTACATATATAATATTAAATAATTGATATATATATATATGTGAATATATATATATATATATAACATGTGAATATATATATATATAATATGTGAAAGTTTTAAAACAAATAACTAGAGGTTGGGGTGTGCATCGTAGTGGGTGAGTTAATTTTTTTTCTAAATAGATTTATATATGTATATATGTATATATAGTATATATAATATATTCATGTTACAACATACTTAAAAAATTAATGTTGGGGGGTGTACGCGAATATCATTGGGTGAGTGTGTTATTTTTTTATTAATATATAATAAGCTATTATATATATAATATTAAATCACTCATATATATATATATATATTATTAAAACATCGATATATATATATATTATATGTTATATTAAATCATTGATATATATATTATTAATAGCTTTGTTTATATATATATTATTAATGGATTTGTTTATATATATATATTATATTAAACCATTGATATATATATATATATATATTATTAATAGCTTTGTTTATATATATATATATATATTATATTATATTAAATCATTGATATATATTATTAATATCATTGTTTATATATATATATATTATTAATGTCTTTGTTTATATATATATTATATTAAATCATTGATATATATATTATATTAAATCATTGATATATATATATATATATTATTAATAGCTTTGTTTATGTGTGTATGTGTGTGTGTAGTCTAAAAATTTTTAGCCAAACACACTGCCTTGGCCAGTTGGTCCAGGCGTAGTCTTGGAGAAATGTGGTAGGGGTTTGAGTCTCCCTACAAGTAGTTTCCCAGTTTTTTTAGAGTGTACAAGCTTTTACGGGATATGCTTCATATAGGCTAACAAGCTGAGATCTTATGGGATGGCCCGTCCCAGCCCATGGGCCTGCTTACGTAGGACTAGGCCCAACCTGATGAACCATCGGCCCACACCCGGCCTGACTGGACTTGGGCTTTGCTGGGTTGGACCGATCGGTCTTTCAGGGTAGGCCGGTCAGGCTTTCAGGCTGTCGGGCTAGAATTACACCTTTAATAAACATGTATAAATAGAAACAAGTTCACTCATTAATTTAAGTATATAAAATAAATCCCTCACATAAAATTATAGACATGAAACTAGGTTGATTCATAACATTATGTACATGAAAGATAGGTCCACACATAATATTATGAACTTGTAATCAGGTTCACACATAACAATTTGAACATGTAATCTGGTTCACGCATAACATTATGGACATGAAAGATAAGTCCAAACATAACATTATAGTAGTCAAGGTTCACTCCCAAGATCATCATAGGAGACAAAGTCCCTTATTGAACTGGGTTCACTCTCCGTTCTAGTACTTTCTATCTCATAAGATATAAATCTTTACCCAATTCATTATATGGAGATATAGGTCTCAACCTTATTTAGTTATAATGTAACCAACTTCCTTGGTTATAATGTAACCATCATCCTTGGTTATAATGTAACCACTATCACATAATGAAAAATCATACCTATGTGCACCATAAGATCATAAAACAATCATCATATCAAAACCTATGAAATGAAATGAGTTTCATAAATTTTTCATCATAATATAACCTATAGAAAATAAAAAGGTTTTATAAACATTTCATCATTTCATTAAAGTATAACCCATAGAAAAAGAAGTGCCTTTAAAAATCATTTTATCATGGTATAACCCTTGGAAGACAAATTGGTTTCATAAAAATCTTGTCATCATAAATATACACCATTCAGAGAAAGAATAAGAATTATATCCTTGGATCATATCCCTATTAAATTATAAGTAACCTCAAATAATGTCATCATAGATGGAAAATATTTTTTGAAAGGATACTTGGGACATTTATTGAGGAAAATAGATTTTACTTGAAAATAAAATTTTAAAACATAAAAAATTACGAAAACCTTTTATTTAAAAATAACCTTGAAAACTTATAAAAGAAACATTTAAAAATCATTTAAAACATTTCTTAAGGAAAATATCCTTTTTATTTTGAAAAACACTTTTTAAAACATTAAAAATTTTGAAAACATATTTATTTTAAAATAACCTTGAAAAATTATAAAGTAAACTTCAAAAAAAATAATTGGTCATGACATCAAAAAATTCCATTCATTCCATACACATTAAAATGAATATTCCTTTCCCATTTTTGATAAAATATACATTGTTTGAAAAATGACATGAATATTACTTTTAAAAAATTTGGTAAAAAAATAAAACATTGGTAATAATGTATTTTAATAATCACAAGGGAGTAATAAAATGTTTTTTGAAAAAATAGTTTTGGAATAAAACATATTTTTGACCGAAGAGAGAAATAAAGTCATATTTTCTTAAAAAAAATCTTAATTATTTAAAGTAACAAAGAGTGAAAAAATGGTACCATTAATTTAATATATCTTGAATAACTAAAGAAAAATAAAATTAATGAGAATTATTATGAGGTAGATCATGTGGTTTCAATGTTTGAGACTTAATCATAAATAAACCCAATAAATGATGAGATTTTAACATGTAACCTTTACTACTTTGGTAACATTGAATCATAATATTCATGAAGGAATAATACAAAATGAAACTTAAAATATCATTAGGATGAATAAATTCAAGATATTACATATCTAATGGTTTGTATATACATCTTGTTAAAGAATATAGTTTCATGACATAATGTACATCTCAATGAAGACAAATTGAGACAAAAATCCCTTACTGATTTGTTAACTTTTGAACCATAAAACCCATGAAATAGAGATGTTTAAATGGTTATATAAAACCAAATATTTCTGATTAGATTAATCATAATATACATTCATAGAAAGTATATACAACACATAAAATAAATAAGTGGTAAATATGACATGCGTCTCACAAAAGTAAAAAGTGAGATGGAAATTTCTAACATGTAGTCTTGAATTCGGTTGTACTCTTTCAAACTATAGTGAAATAGACTTAAAATACATGGACATTACATCATTTAAGATGAATAATCACCACATTACAAAATTACATACTAGATGACCATAATAATTCAGTTTCTTTTGAAACAAAAAACACAATCTTTTAATTTGGTGAAAGATCTTCAACATCTCCCATAAAGATATCCCCATTTAGTACTCTTACTTAAAAAATTTATCCATTATCCAGGGAAAGAAAACATAAGAAATGATGAGATCAGATTATCAATAAGGGTAAAAATAAAGGAGAAACATAAGTATTACATGGATATAAGGGTATAAGAACATGAGCCTAACATTTTAAGATCATACCTTTCGTATAAAAGATTATAATCATGAGTCATGGCATAAAGATTTGTAGTTCATAAGATATGAATCATAAGGAAATCAAATAAGACGAGTCATGAGAGCATATTATTGACATAATACATATAATTGTGGCATAAACATCATATTATAACATTGTTAACATGTATAAATTGAAATAGGTTCACTCATTAAGTTAATTAAATGAAATTTGAACCTCACATAAACTTATATAAATTCAACCAAGTCCATGCATATCATTATGGTCATGAAATATAGGTTCAAACACAACATTATAAACATTTAATTGGGTTTATGAATAATATTGTGAACATGTAATCAGGTTCACACATAACATTTTGAAAACATAATCAGGTTCAAGCATGACATTGTGAACAAGTAATAAGGTTCACTCATAACATTTTGAATATTTAATCATGTTTATGCATAACATTTTGAACTTTTAATCAGGTTCATGCATAACATCATGAACATGTAATCAAGTTCATGCATAACATTATGAACATGTAATCAGGTTCACACATAACATTTAGAACAAATAATATGGTTCACTCATAACATTGTGAATATGTAATCAAGTTCATTCATAATATTGTGAACATGTAATCATGTTCACTCATAACTCATGAGTTATCCATCGTTACCCAATATATTGGAGGGAGATATAGGTCCCACCCATCATATAATTAAATCATACATATATGTGCCAAAATATAATAAAAATTAATAATATCATAACCCATGAAATGAAATGGGTATTATAAACACTTAATCCTATCATAACCTATGGAAAAGTGTCAGGTTTCATAATAATTTCATCATAGAATAACCTGTTAAAGGAAGTAGGTTTCATAAACATCATGATATAAAAACATAAACCATTTAAAGAAAGAATATAAATGGTATCCTTGGATCATATCTATAGTAAATAATAAACTATATAAAAGTATTTCATATTATATGGATACGTATTTTGAAAGATAAATTAGAGAATTTCTTAAGGAAAATAACATTTGTTTTTGAAAATCATTGTGTTTAAGACATAAAACATTTTGAAAATCGTTTTCTTTTAAAACCACATTGAAATTTTTTTAAGTGAGTTTTAAAAATAATTTAAAAAATTTATTGAGGAAAATATACTTTCCAATTTTAAAAAACTATTTTTAAATCATAAACATTTTGAAAACCCTTTTCTTTGAAAATAGCTTTGAAAAATTATAAAGGAATTTTTGAAATCATTAAAATCCTTTTCATTGAAAATAACCTTTGAAAAAATTATGAATAAAGTTTTGAAAATAATTTAAAACACTTTTTGAAACATAAAAAATTTTAAAAATAATTTTCTTTGATAATTACCTTAAAATATAATTTAAATAAAACATGGTTTTTGAATATAATAGATTTCCTATTGAAGAGAGCAATAAATCTGGATTTTAGGACAAATTTTCTAAGAAACATTTTATTAATAATATTAAGAACCAAAGAGTGAAAAAATGGTACCAATACACGAATATATCATGAATAAATATAGGATAATAAAATTTATGAGATTTTTTCAAATATGGATCAAAATATTTCATCAATGGAAGCATAATATTAGATAATCCCGATAAATGATGAGATTGTAGCAATAAACTCTTACCACTTTAGTAACTTTAAATCATAATCCCCATGAGAGAATAACATTAAATTAAGCTTAAAATATCATAAAAATAATTATATTTATGATACAATATGTAAAAGGTTAGTATATACACCTCGTAAAATAATTTAGGTGCATAACATAACATGCATCTCAAAGAAGGGAAATTGAGACAAAATTACTTTCCCAGTTTGGTAAATTTTGAACCATAAAACCCATGAAATATAGATCATAAAATGTATTTTTAAATAACCATAAATTTAAGTATAATAATCATATAATACATTCATGGTAATTATATATATCACACAAATGAAATTAGTGTTGAATATGTCATAAGTCTCACAGAAATAAAAGCGAGACTAAAAATCCCATTACTACTTGAGTAACTTTTGAATCATGATCCCCATGAAAGAATAAAATCAGTAGAAACTTATAATATAATTAAATAAAGGAAATTAATGATATAAAATTTAATAGGTAAGTATATAAACCACATAAAAGAAATGTGTGGTGAATATGGTATGTATGTCACATATATAGAAAGTGAGATGAAATTTCCTTACCTTAAGTCTTGAATTTATTCATACACATGAAAAAATCCTATATAATTAATATAAGTTTAATATAAATATATTAAAGAACCATATTATTATATATTATACCGCATATGATTTTATTATGACTTTATATTACTATTTTATTAACAATTTCACGTTAAAGTCACGTTTCAGGTAATAACCGTTTTGTTTTTTTGTATATGTTTTGACTTGTTATTCTTGATCCTATTACTTAGATCATGATTTAATTATTTTAAAAATTTTAAAAATGATATAAATATAATATATATTCAGTATATAAGTATTTATAATAATATATTTAAGATATAAATATGAAATGAAATACACCGTTCATGGAGACGGTAGACCGTACATATACATGAATGCTGTTTCCATTTTATTATCACATTTTTAAAGAAGTAAAATTAAATTATATATATATATATATTATCTTTATAATATAAATAATACTTAAAATATATAAAATATTTTTATTAAACCCATCCTTAATACATTCCATGTGAAGCGTGAATGAATCACATCGCTCTGAGGCGACACTAGTCCACACATCCACAAACAAAGTTATCATATTCCAAAAAAATGTAAAGCATGAAGTTATGAGTTATATAATAATTAAATAAGTATAAATAAATCATAAATATAACATATATATTATAAAAAACTTAATTCCATCATTATTCACAACCTTGAGATGTGGTAATGGAAGAACAAGTGACATCGGATCGCGAGACGGTAGTCTGCCGTACACATGAATGATGATTATGTATCCCATTTGATAGAAGTTTGAGAATGTGAAAGTAATAAACTTATCATAAAAAAATATAATTATATTTAGTATAATTATGTTATCATATAATAAATATATAAGAATAATTTAAGGAGTGGGGAAATAAATAAAATAAAAGTTCTCGTTGAATAACGTTACCTCTTTTTTAGGTAACTCCTTTTGGTTTATACCAAAATCCTTGGTTGGTTTGCTTTATTCCCATAGTGATACTTATATGATGAGATTAAGTATGTTTTGAGATTATTTGGTTAGTTTTTGGACCAAAAAAAGTGGTTTTAGATGTGTGAATAAGCGGGATAGGTGGTGGCATTTTATAAGTAGGGGAAATGACACACTTGGAATTTTTGAAAATAATTGTTTACTCCCCACATTTCTACCAACCAAAAGGCTTAAATAACATAAAAAAGTATATCCATAAATATTTAAGGTCTAAATATGAATAGAAAATGGGCGTTTTAAATGTTTAGATTCATTTTTACACCTTTATTCTAAGTTTATTCATTACATAAACTTGTTTTTACCTTAATCACTATAATTAATTTTAACTGCTTTCACCAATAACATTGGTCAGAAATTAAGTTGGAATTATTATAAATTATAAATTATTTTTATTATAAATATAAAAAATATTTTTACAAATTCAAATAATAAAATTGGTAGAAATTAATTTTAAATTAATCCCACACATGGGACGAGACGATGAATTTTTAAAGTGAAAAGTTCAAAATTTTGAAATTTTTTATATCCAATTTCAATGTGAAATCAATTAAAATTACCTAAATTTAATGAATATATGTACAATTTAATTAATTATATTTTAAAAACATTTTAAAATATATTTCAACTATATAAATAAATTAGAAGAAAATCCAGTTTTCATTTAAAATTCAGTATTTGTCACTATTAATCCAAAAATGACACTTTTGAGAAAAATACCAAAAATTCACCCTAAGATAATTTTTACATTTCAATTTAAAAAATAAGTTAATTTTTAAAATATAATCTATACAAAATTAAAATATTATATTTAAAATATGTGTCATTAAAAGGCGGTAAAACTATCTTTTAGAATAATATAGCTTTTTATGCCTAAAACTAGATTTTTTCTTATTTTATGCCTATAAAACTTATAGGATGAATTTTAAAACATTTATTTGAATTTATAATATAAATTTTTTAATAATATCTCTGAATAATAGTTATTAATTTAATTTATCAAGATAAAATTCCTTTATGGGCATAAAAATAGTTTTTTTACAAAAACACTTCCTGTGTAACACCCTGACCCCACTAGGCTGGAGCCAGTGCATTACTTGTGATATTGGAATGGTTGGAAGGAATGAAAATCCTGAAGGAATGATCAGTTTAGTAGTCTTGAAAAAACTAGATATATATTTGAAACTCAAATTACATTTGAAAAGGTTACAAAATACAATACATAACAAAAACTAAAAACTGCAACCACAAGAAGTCAATAAACGATCACCTCTTCATCACCTGTTGAAGGTAAAAAATGAAAGGTGTGATATCAATTGCTCAGTAAGGGTTAAAAATAGCAGACGAATGAATACAATAATAACTGAATTGAAAACAATTTGATATAATCAATATGGCATGGTGAATAAATGAAAACTCATGCCATTAATAAACTGAGAATGAAACTGCATCCATAGATTTTTCATAGTGAAAAACTCATGGATAGTAATAACTGATAATGAATAAAGATAATTCTTATTAATTTTATGTCATGTATCTGGAATATAAAACCATAATACCGTTAAAAATGCTTTAGTTCTATGGGTAGAAACCCGTATGATTTTTGGAAACAAACTCGAAGGGTTTGTCGCTAGCTGATTTGTCTCATGAAAACTATCGATGCATCGAGGGGCTGTAGCAGGAACCACCCACCTCTTCATCCAAAGCATTATTTATACATATATTCAACATAAGAGCAATATAACTTTACATTATCCATATAGAATAGAGGGTACAAATTCATCAATATTTCCACAGTCAAAACAACATTCAAAACAAATACCGTTTGTAAAGTCATATACGACTTAAACAATAATCATATCCATGATATGAGAATATGGAAATTTAAATGGAATATAATTTCAATTGAAAATTGATCTCAAATTGGCAGTAGGTACACCACATAAGAAATAGTAGGTGCACAATTACTAATCAAGTCACAATGGAGTGAAAATTGAGACCAAGCTCATTACCACGTTGTAATCAATTAAGTCGTATGACCAAAAGTTAATAACCACCAAAATAAATAACATAATACCATGAATATAAATATAATCATGATAAAATATATAAATTGGAAGTACACCTATACTACATATAAGAAATAAGAGGCGAACAATGGAAATCCCACAGAATTGAAAGTGAGATGAGAAAAACCCCTTACAAACATTTTGGTGTGGTAAGAAGTGTTCTTGCGAGGGATTAATGGGAGGTAAAAGTTTTTACCATTATTTATATATCATAAGGGAAGTATGGGGGATGTGTGAAAACATACCCCATCATTAGGTATTAAAAATAAAAGAGCACAACATAGGGGATATTCTTAAATAAAAGTGAGAGAGAGGATCCCTTACCTTGTGCTTAAAGGTGTTCTTGACTTGTTATTAAAGACCTGAATAATCAAATTTAGATTCATTAATTAATAATTAACGAACCTCATAAACATTTAATTAATATGGTAAAAACTTATTATGTTCATTAATGGACTTTTTGATTGGTTTAAGAGATTCAATTTTATTGTTTTGGAAGCATTTTCTTACTTGGTTTCATGATTTGTTTACTTGTATTCATGAATGGAAGTTTGTTTGAAATATGGTTAAACAACCAGAATTTTTAATATAAATTATAAGTGATATTAAGGATATAGATTATCTTATAATTATTCTGGTTATATACCATGAGGATGACTCATTCGATGAGTTAAAAACAAATGCTTGGATTTGACTTGGCGGTTTTGTGCGCAATAAACTTGTTTTGTATTATCATTCCATATTATGAATGTGTAAAGATTAAAGAACATTAATAAAGATAAAATACATATATTATGACCTGGTTCAATCATTGAAAAGGTTTTATGACCAGTATTAAAGATAGTAATGCAAATTGAAAACCCGTCTTCCTTGATTGTTATAAATTTACACATCTCAGACGGTGTTTGCATTTATTGTATAAAAGGAGTGGAAAGAGAGATTATGATGAAATATGATATTATCAAAATTAAAATGAAGTAAATTTAAGGTAATGTAATTATCATGGAATTTTGATGAGGGGAGGTGAGAAGGGAGAATGAAATAATGGAACTTTGTAAAAGAAATTGAAAGAAAAGAGAAGAAAGGTTCACCTCTTGAGTACTCCTCCTTGGAAATATCTTTAAGGCCTTTGTTTTTGGCCTTTTGGTGAGACCAGCATGTTTTGGACGTGGGGAGAGAACTTGGGAAGAGTATTTGGCCGAATTTAGGCAAGGCTTGAATCTTGAGTGGTGTGGGAGGAAGAGGGGGTGAAGGGTGCTTTATATAGTGGAGGGGAGATGAGTTTTCTTAATATTATAATCATTAATTTATTATTTCCTCTCAAGACAACAAATAGTGAGTATTCCATGACCAATAATATTAATATATGCATGTGAGTTATATATTCTGGTTCTTACATCACTCATGATTCTAGGAATAGTGAATTTAAATTATAATGTGTTTATACGGTAAATTAACATATTTTACTATTCACAAAAAAATTCAAGTATTTCAGAAAAATCCCAAAAATTCACCCAAACCATTTTTCGATGTGTATAATCCTAAAATGAAGTAAATTTTTCAAAAATAATTTTCTAAACATTATTAATTAAATATTTAATTAAATCATTATTTAATCGAAATATATAAACACCTAAAATATCCATCTTCATTTTTAAGGTGTCTAAATTCATTTATACACTCAAGGGTATAGATACCATTCATAAGATTCATATTAATATTCATAAGTGTAAGTTACTATTCATAAGGGTATGTTACTATTCATAAAGGTAGGTTACTATTCACCAAAAATTAAGTTAATTCTATCAGACTCTAAATATCATCTTGAACACAACCGTGTATGTCAGATTTTTAAAATTCAAATCACAGAGCTGACAAATTTAAGTTTAATGGCTAGGTTATGGATTTCTCCTATTAGTAACCATGTTTTGTTCAATAGAGGCTTATTGATTCATGAAATATAAGCTATCTAATGAGTACATGGTATTTAAGAGAAACATACCATATAATGTTTGGGGTGCTACATTATTCCCTCCTTCGGAAATTTTTTCCTAGAAATCTTATGTATAAATCCCACAAAAAATATGTGGGTAGTTATTCTTCATAAAATCCTCAGGTTACCATGTTGCTTCATCCATATTCTAGTTTTTCCAAAGTACCTTTACTCGAAAAGTTTTCCGATTTCTCAATACCTGCTCCCTTGTGTCAAGAATCCCGATAGGCTTTTCACAGTATGAAAAATCAGGTTCTAGTTAAATTTATTCATATGTGAGTACATGTGTTGGGTCTGACATGTATTTCTTTAACAATGACACGTGGAACACATCATGAAATCTGGAGAGATTTGGGGGCATCTCTAGACGGTAAGCTACAGCTCCGATTCTTTCCATAATTTCAAATGGTCCTATGTACCTAGGGCTCAGTTTCCCTTTATTACCAAACCTTAATACACCCTTCCATGGAGATACTTTCATAAATACATGATCTCCCACTCAGAATTCCAAATCCTTTCTCCAGTTGTTAGCATAACTCTTTTTCCTACTTTGGGATGCTTTAATATGGGCTTGTATTTTCTTCACATTTTTCGTGGTCTCTTTAATAAGTTCTCGGCCTATAAGTTTCCTCTCACCTACTTCTTCCCAAAAAGTTGGAGTTAGAAATCTCTTTCCATATAATGCTTCATATGGAGCCATTTGAATACTAGAATGGAAACTATTATTATAGGCAAATTCCACCAAAGGCAAGTATTGATCCCACATACCTTGGAAGTAAAGAGATCATGACCTCGATATGTTTTATAAAGTTTGAATAGTCCTTTCAAACTGTCTATCGGTTTGGGGGTGATAAGAAGTACTCATACGAAGCTCAGTATTCAACACCTTCTAGAGACTTTTCTATAATTTTGATGTAAACCAGGGATCTCGATCGGACACAATCGATAGAGGTGCACCATGAAGTCTTAAAACTTAATTAATATAAAGTATTTTCAGGCTCTCAAGTGGTAAATCCTCTCTTATTGGAAGTAAATGTTCTGATTTTGTGAGATGATGAACAATTACCCATATTTCATCATTCCTTCTAGGCATCCTCGGTAGTCTAGTGACAAAATCCATCATAATGTTATCCCACTTCCACATAGGAATAGGTAGAGGTTGCATCACTCCTTTGGGATGTTGTCTCTCTGCCTTCACTTGTTGACAAACTAGACATCTTGACACGTAGTCTGCAATTTACCGCTTCATATTATCCCACAAAAAGTATTCCTTCATATCTCTATACATCTTGGTGCCACCTAGGTGTATAGAGAAATTTGAGGTATGAGCATCATCAAATAGTTCCCTTTTTATCTAAGGTACTGATGGAACACATAACCTCTTCCCAAATTTTAGAACTCCTTCTTCGTACATGAAGTCATCCAGTATCCCATCCTTGACAGCAATAATTTTCTTGCGCAGATTCTCATCGTCAGATTCAGATATTTTTATCTTCTCTAATAAAGATGGTTTAGCAATCATTTGAAAGAGGAAAGATGTTTCCCTTTCCTTAACAATTCTCACATCCATCTTTAGTAGATCCAAAAATATAGGATCTCTCTCAATCCTCATTTGAGTCAGAAGTCCATGATCTTTCTTGCTTAATGAATTTTCCACCTTATTCCCCTTTCCAGGGTGGTAGTGTATTGAATAATCATAATCTATGAGTAACTCAAGCCATCTCCTCTGCCTCATGTTGAGTTCTTTTTGTGTGAAAATGTATTTCAAACTCTTGTGGTCTATATAAATATCATTTCTTTCTCTGTAGAGATAATGAATCTGTATTTTTAGAGCAAAGATTATGGCTGCTAACTCTAGATCATGAGTTGGATAATTTTTCTCACGAGTCTTCAACTGTCTTGATTCATAAGCAATGACTTTATTGTTTTGCATAAGGATGTAACCCTGCCCATTCTTTGATGCATCAATGTATATTAAAAATCCACCAATTCCAGATGGAAGAGTCAAAATTGGAGCATTGACCAATCTTCTTTTCAATTATGCTAAGCATTTTGTGCATTATTTTTTCCGCACAAACTTAACTCCTTTACGTGTGAGCTTGGTTAGCGGGTTATCCAGTCGGGAAAAATTCTGAACGAAACGCCGATAATAACCTACTAATCCAATAAAAATACGTAACTCAGTTATGTTTGTTGGCTTGGGACATTCTTGGATTTCCTTTTTCTTTTCAGGGTCAACTAGGATTCCATACTTTGAGACAATATGGCCTAGAAAAGAGACTGATTGAAGCCAGAATTCACACTTACTAAACTTATCATATAATTTATTTCTTCTAAGAGTTCTTAGAATAATCCGCAAGTGATTCTCATGGTCTTCATTGATTCTTGAGTATACATGGATATCATCGATGAATACCACAAAAAAGTTATCAATATATTCCTTGAAAACTCTATTCATTAAATCCATGAAAACAGAGGGTGCATTTTTCAGTCCAAAAGGCATCACTGTAAACTCGTAATGCCCAAACCTAGTTCAAAATGCTATCTTAAGAATATCTTCCTTCCTCACACGCAAATGATGATATCTGGATCGAAGGTAAATCTTTGAAAAGTATTGAGATCAATTAATTTGATCAAATAAATCATCAATCCAGGGTAGAGGATACTTATTCATTATTGTAATAGCATTGATTTCTCTATAATCAATGAAAATCCTCATGGATCCATCTTTCTTCTTGACAAAGAGGACATGGGCTCCCCATGGAGAAATACTATGTTGAATAAATCCTTTCTCACTCAATTACTCTAGTTTTTTATTTAGCTCTACTAATTCCACAGTGGCCATTCTATAGAGAGTCTTTGATATAGGTTTTGCACTAGGAATTAAATCAATAGAGCACTCAACTTTCCACTCTGGAGGATTTCCAGGTAAATCCTCTGGAAATGCATCAATGTACTATTGCACTATGTGCACATATTCAATTTTAATATTTCTTTCCTCACCCATAGATATTGGTTGATCTTCCTCTCCAAGTATTGAATTCACTAGAGCTACTGGGGGTGGTTCTAGATAAGAATTAGGTGGCGAGGTTTTTTCCCTAAAGACAAGGGATTCTACACCATTTTTAAAAATTGTAACTTCCTTCTTCTTACAATAAATCTTTGCCTCATAATTTGACAACCAATTAATACTAATAATTATATCAAAGTCAGTGGTATGATGACAAGGTTAGAAACTAAAGCATGTTTTGGTGTCTAGAGGGGGACTAGTTGACATGCCTTTGTTTCAATGATACACCCCCCGAGAGTTTTGACTGACATATTTAATTAAATCAAATTAGACATATCTAATTTTATTAGAAGACTAAGAAGATATAAATGAAGGCAAGGATCCAGAATCAAATAAAGTGTTGGCTAAGTTTTAAGAAATAATTAAAGTACCTGACACCACATCATCAGGAACTTCAACCTCCCAGTTGTAATCGCATAAGCTCCCCCTTGCTCTCTTGGACTTTTCTGAGTCAAGTTTCCTTGGCGCTTAGGAAACTCATTTTCATAGTGTCCCATATCTCTACAATTGTAGAATTGAATATCATTGAATTATTTCTTCCCCTTGCATTCATCAGATCGATGACCCTTTTATCCGCATTTATAGCAGACTCCCATGCCTTTCAAGAATTTCATGGGATGATTCTTTCCACAGTTCTCATATAATGGGAATAGATTTATTCCATTGATCTTATTTGGTGATTATACTTTTCCTTTGTTATCAGAGTACCGCATATTATCTTATTTTCCTTCGAAAATATTTGATCTAGCAAATTCCTTCTCCGTTTTGATGGCACTTGATACAATTCCATCATATGATGAAATTTTTTGAGAAGCCAATGCCCTTTGAAGACTTGGCTTAAGACCTTTAAAGAAATAATCAATATTGTATTCTGAGTCACTTACGTAATCTATGACATACCTATCCAGCCTTGTGAAGGTATCCTTATACTATGCAACACTGTCTTCTTCCATTTGTTTTAAGCCAAGAAATTTCCTCTTTATTTCAGTTTGTTGCTCACGAGGGAAATATTTTTTGAAGAATATTTCTTTAAAATCCCTCCATTCCACATATTCCATTTCTTCTTCCTTTATGGTATTTTGAATCAGGGACCACCATTGATCAGCATCTCCCTTGAGACAATATACTTCCAGTACTACCTTTTCATTTTCTTTTCATCTTAACACCATGAATTTCTTTTCAAGGGACTTGATGCATTTCTCAGTAATGACTGGATTAGTAGTCCTACTAAAATATGGGGGCTTCTACCACATGAAACTATCAAACATAGGTGTGGAATGGTTATTCGTTACAACTTGAGTAAGTTGTCCCAATATGGTCATGATTAGATATGCTCCAACATTGACTGTGTTGACTTGCTCAGTAGGGAGATCCCTACATTGGCCATGAGTATTGATTACCCTTATTCCATTAGACACCATTTCTAAATAATGGCACACACTAGATTAGGGTATGAATCATAATGTATAATCTTAACTTAACAAAATACTTAGCATAGTTCAAGATACTATGCATGACTAATCCCATAATCAGAAAAATGGTTTCTTTGAGGAATAATTTACATTTCAATCCTTCATAATGGATTGTGATGAAAATATGAATTATCTTAATAATATCCCCCAGGAGTGACATAACCTAGAGTGTAGAAAGGCCCATTGTCATGTACCACTTCCCGTTCGAGTCTAGCTCAAAGTGGTGTTTTTGAGTTTTACCCCTAGATACATCTATGCTAGAGTCTCCTCTACTTGCTCGTATCCAGAAAGAGAGTTATTTCTTGAAAGATCCACATAATCTATTCCTTAACAAAATACCAGGACATTCTTGTATGTTTATCCTCAAAGGCTTATCTTAGGGACTCTTCACTAATCTATGTTTTCTAAATCTAGTTACCAAGTTTTCTACTAAACTACCTATGATACCAACTGTAACACCCTGATACCACTAGGCTAGAGCCAATGCATTATTTGTGATATTGAAATGGTTAGAAGGAATGAAAATCCCGAAGGAACGATCAGTTTAGTAGTCTTTAAGAAACTATATACATATATGAAACTCAAATTACATTGGAAAAGGTTACAAAATATAATACATAACAAAAACTAAAAACTGCAACCACATGAACTCAATAAACACTCACCTCTTCATCACATGTTGAATGTAAAAAATGAAAGGGTTGAGCTGAAATTCTCAATAAGGGTTACAAATAATGGAAGTATGAATAAAATAATAACTGAATTGTGAACAATTTGATATAATCAATATGGCATGGTAAATAAATGAAAACTCACTCCATCAATAAACTGATAATGAAACTGCATCCATATATTTTTTCATAGTGAAAAACTCATGGATAGTAATAACTGATAATGAATAAATAGAATTATTATTAATTGGACATCATGTATCTGGCATATGAAACCATAATACCATTAAAAATAGTTTAGTTCTATGGGTAAAAACCCATCTGATTTTTGGAAACAAACTCGAAGGGTTTGTCGCCAACTGATTTGTCTCATGAGACCTACCGATGCATCGAAGGGGATTTAGTGGGACCCACCTACCTATGAATCCAAATAATTATTTATACATATATTCAACATAAGATCAATATGAATTTACATTATCCGTATATAATAGAGGATACAGATTCATCAATATTTCCATAGTCAAAACAACATTCAAAACAAATACCATATGTAAAGTTGTATACAGCTTAAACAATAATCATATCCATGATATGAGAATATGGAAATTTAAATAGAATATAATTTCAATTGAATAGTGATATAAAATGTGCACTAGGTACACCACATAAGAAGGAGTAGGTGCACAATTACTAATCAAGTCACAATGGAGTGAAAATTGAGACCAAGCTCGTTACCACATTGTAATCAATTGAGTTGTATGACCAGAAGTTAATAAACACCAAAAGAAATCACATAATATCATGAATATAAATAGAATCATGATAAAATAAATCAAGTGGATGTACACCTATACTACATATATTAAATAATAGGCTAACAATGGAAATCCCGCAGAATTAAAAGTGATATGAGAAAAACCCCTTACAAAAATTTCTGCGTGGTAACGAGTGTTCTTGAGAGGGATTAATGAGAGGTAAAAAATTTTCCCATTATTTATATATCATAATGTAAATATGGGGGAGGTTTTAAAACATACCCCATCATTAGGTATTAAAAATAAAAGAGCACAACATAGGGGATATTCTTGAACAAAAGTGAGAGAGAGAGGATACCTTACCTTATGCTTGAAGGTGTTCTTGCCTTCTAATTAAAGACACAAATTATAAAATTTAGATTAATTAATTAATAATTAAATAACATCATCAACATGTTATTTATATGGTATAACCTTATTATGTTCATTAATGGCATTTTTTATTGGTTTAAGAGATTCAATTTTATTATTTTGGAAGCATTTTCTTACTTGGTTTCATGATTTGTTTACTTGTATTCATGAATGGAAGTTTGTTTAAAATATGGTTTAACATCCAGAATTGTTAATATACATTATTATTTACACCAAAGAGGTATAAATGATATTATAATTATTCTGGTTATATAACATGAGTATGACTCATTCGATGAGTTAAAAATTAACGCTTGGATTTGGTTTAGCGGTTTTGGGCACAATAAACTTGTTTTGTATTATCATTCCATATTATGAATGTGTAAAGATTACAGAACATTAATAAAGATAAAATACATATATTATGACCAGGTTCAACCATTTAAAAGGTTTCATGACCAGTATTGAAGATAGTAATTCAAATTGAAAACCCTTCTTCCTTGAGTGTGATAAATTTACACATATCGGACGGTGTTTGCATTTATTGTATAAAAGGAGAAGAAAATGACAGATTATGATGAAATATTACATTAGAAAAATGAAAATACAATAAATTTAAGGTAATAAAATTATCATGTCATTTTTATGAGGGGAGGTGAGAAGGGAGAATGAAATAATGGAACTTTGTAAAAGAAATTGAAAGAAAAGAGAAGAAAGGTTCACCTCTTGAGTACTCCTCCTTGAGAATCTCCTTAAGGCTTTTGTTTTTGGCCTTTTGGTGAGACCAGAAGGTTTTGGACGTGGGTATAGGACTTTGGAAGAGTATGTGGAATAATTTAGGCGAGGATTGAAGCTTGAGTGGTGTGGGAGGATTAGGGGGTGAAGGGTTCTTTATATAGTGGAGGGGATATGAGTTTTCTTAATATTATAACCATTAATTTGTTATTTCCTCTCAACACAACCAATAGTGAGTATTCCATGAACAAGAATAGTAATATATGCATGTGAGTTCTAGATTTTGGTGCTTACATCACTCATGATGCTAGTAATAGAGAATATAAATTATAATGTATTTATACGATAAATTAACATATTTTACTATTCACCAAAAATTCAAGTATTTCAGAAAAATTCCAAAAATTCACCCTAACCATTTTTTGACGTTTGTAATCTACAAATGAAGTCCATTTTTCAAAAATAATTTTATAAATATGATTAATTAAATATTTAATTAAATCATTATTTAATCGAAATATATAAAGACCTAAAATATTCATCTTCATTTTAAGGTGTCTAAATTCATTTATACAATCAATGGTATAGATACCATTCATAAGATTCATATTAATATTCACAAGGGTAAGTTAATATTCATAAAGATAGGTTACTATTCAACAAAAATTAAGTTAATTCTATCAGACTCTAAATATCATCTTGAACACAACTGTGTATGTCAAATTTTTAAAATTCAAATCACAGAGCTGACAAATTTAAGTTTAATGGCTAGGTTATGGCTTTCTCCTATAAGTAACCATGTTTTGTTCCATAGAGGCTCAGTTATTCATGAAATATAGGCTATCTAATGAGTACAAGGTATTTAAGAGAAACATACCATATAATGTTTGGGGTACTACATCCTGTATATTCAATTTGTTTTTATTTTCAATGATAAACATAGAATTCATTTTATAAAAATGTGTAAACCATAGTTTCATAATTTATTTAATATTAATTATATCTTCCATTCCAATGGCTATGTGATAAATATAAAAATATTTTAGTTTGGTAAAACTCGGTCTTGCATGTAATGCAATCTATCGAAGGAACTCGACATTGTGTGTAATATAATCCAAACGTAGTGTTGTGTATACCAAAATCTAATCTAAGTTTTACTTATAGAAAAACCTAATATTGGTTTTGTGTATAAATAAATCTTAACATGGTGTATCAATCAATTCAATCCATTGAATAATTTTAATTTATTCAAAAATAATAATTCATAAAAACTAGGGGTGTTACATTTTCCCCCCCTTAAAATGATTTTTTCCATTGAAATTCGTCTGGGTTATGAAAGGTTTAATACTTTAAAGTCTCTTCCATATAAACCCACATCATAAAAATGAATACTAAAAATTCCTTTAAAAAGGGAATGTTAGAAACATAACGGTTTCTCAAAGTAACCCATAACTTGGTTTCCACAAAGGAGAACATAGGTGGGAAGAGAAAATGTATACATGGAAGAAAATAATAAATAATTATAGAGCTTTATTGAGGTCATTGATAGAATTTAAGTGAATTATCAATGGAAAGTTAAGGTACTCAAATCTATAAATCTATGATGATTTATAAGACCATACTTTGAATAGAAACAAAGGTATTAGGATAAATATTTTTCAATATCCTTTTATAAGATTTGAGGAATTATTTTTCTTTCTAAAAACATAAGGAAATATAATTACTTTATTTCATTACTTTTCATATACACAATCTCACCCTTTGGTTATGCCTTTCCTGATTTCCACATCATCTCTTACTCTAAGAAATGATGGTGAATTTTTCATTTCTGATGCACTAACAGATCATGAGGCGGAATGATAAGTCATTACATCTATCTTTAGTTAACATAAAAGAAAAATGGTTAGAATAGTTTATTCAATATGATTAAATATTCATATGGTGAAATAATACTTTAATCTCTAAAACATAATTTGAAGTTTAATTTAAACCATTCCATAAATGGTTAACCTTCCAACCCTTCCGAAAGATGAAAGTCCAAAACTTTAGAAATAAAGTCACTAAATTTATCAAAATCATCTTTACATTGATCCCCCATATATCATAAAGAATCTATTGGTTGCCACATACCAAACATGTGAATACCTTCATCATGTATTTCCTTAAAACATTTTAATAACCTAAATTACCATAAATCCTTATTAAAGAAATTCATGATTTCTTATTCCAAATATTATTGGATATATTCCTTAAGTTAAAAATTTCATAAACTCAATACATGATAACATCAAACACTTTTTCATTAAATAATTTATCAGTTATGAGGTCATAAATACTTTCCAATTTACTTTATCCATATTAATCATCTCTTTATCAAAGCTAAACATAATTTTCTAAACATCAAAAAAAAATTAAGGGTTACCTTCCCTTGATTACAATATCACCTTTCCATTAAATCACATTTCTAGGTCATGAGAACCATTAAATATTTAAAAAAAAAACTTAATGAACATATAACATAATTTTTGAATTTTGATACCTATTCACTTCTATCATCCCCCTTATTCCTCAAACCATTAACTAAGCTTCATCATCTTATTCCTTAATAACCCTTTCCTAAAATATGAAATATGAGTCATTTATTAACATTCATCAAACTCAATTTAATAATTCTTATAATCAATACTATTAAAACAAAACATACCTTTAATATGTCATTTTTAGTCTCCTTGTCGTCAGCATAAAACCATTACTCATACAACCTTTAGAATCTGCTTCATGAGATTTACCCTTTGGACATCGATCTGCATAATGCCCATAATTTACACACTTAATACATTCAACTATTGATAATACCTTACAGAGGCCAATATTCCTATTAACTAAACTCTTAATTTTTTCTAAAAAAATACTTAATTTGTGGGATTCTTCACCACACATATAATATATTCTCATTCCTTTACCAAAATTCAAGGACATTTTCCCATACTTTAACTCATCCTTAGACTTATTCTGAGAGACATACCAAGACATATCCTTAGAAATATATTTTGAAATATCCCTAGTCATCTCACTAATGTTTTCACTTCTTAGTTTCCAAAGGTTGAATAAAACTTTACTTCTAAACCAACTATAGTGACCCATACTTAACATACATGGATATTACATCATTTTAGATGAATATTCATCACTTTAAAAAATTATATTCCCAAGGACCATAATAGTTTATTGTATTTGGAAACATTAAATATAATATTATAATTTGGTGAAAGATCTTCATCATCTCCTGTAAATATTTTCCCCTTTATCACTCCTACTTAAAAACTTTCTTCATAACCTAGGGAAAGTAAACATAAAAAAGGGTGAGCTCAGATGGTCAATAAGGGTAAAGATAAATGAGATACATAATCATAACATGGTCATAAGGGTATGAAAACATGAGCCTAACATTTTAAGACCATACCATGCATATAAAATATCATAATCACGAGTCATGAAATAAATATTTACTGTTCATAAGGCATAAATCATAAGGAAATCAAAGAAAATGTTTATTGAGAGCATATTATTGGCATAAGATATAGCATCCCACCTTTTTATTACATAACTTTTTATTACATTTTACAAAAAAATGATATTTAAAGTCTAGTGTCTTGGAAATCAGGAATAAAAATACATGAAAACATAAAATATTATTCAAATACACTTGTAAGGATTCATAATAAGTTAATACTAAGTAAAAATTACTGTATCTCATAACCTGGAGACATAAATCAAAGGAAAGTGTGAGTATAAGGCTCAGTAATGAAAACAAGTGAAACAGTTGAATGTGATCTTGAGCAATATTAATATGAACATGATAAAAATCATAAAGACATGAGAAATGGATGAATAAGAATATCATGATAAAAATAAAATTAATCATAACTTGATTATGTGGATACAACATTTCATTTAGACATTCATGAACATATCACAAAGGTTCATCCCCAATGTGTCATAAAAATTACCAAGGTTATTCACCAAGGTATTGTTAAACTTGTCATCTCTAGAGATTAATTCTCTACCCAATGAATTTGAGCGATATCATGGAACACCCTTAATATGTATTTAATTTAATGTGAGACACATATATAATAATCAAAAATTTCATAAATAACCCATAGAGAATAAAATAAATGGGTTTCATTTCAAAATCGTGACGTTTTAAAAGTGATTAAAAATAAGATCATCATGTTAGTTATAACCCATGGAAAAAGAGTGAGGGTTATATGTATGTCAATTTCAGAATAAAATATATAATTTTTTTTGTATTTATGATCACCCATAAAAACTAAATATTTTTGGGTATTCACATAAATAAAACAAGAGAATTCTTGAGAGAAAGAGAGAGAGATTTTGAGGCAAAAGTTCTGCAGCATAACGGCTATATAACATGGTTTTAGAAAACAATAAAAAGAGAGAGGAAAAGGGTAAAAAAATAATAAATAACTCATTATATAGTAGGGGTACATAATAAAAATAAATAAGATCATTGTATGGACATTTGAAGTAAATACCATATGAAAATGAACCTCAAAGGAAAAGAGAATATGTGATTTCTTTTACGAAAATTCGGCAGCCTAACGACGTCACTTAACAATTCAGAAAATAAATTGATGAGAGAAGAAAGGGTATCTCATCATTAGGACATGAAATGGACAGTGATAATTATATATAAAAACATACCCCCCATATAATAAAATATAAACTAGAAGACATAACATAAATGAAGTCATGACTTAAAAGAGGAGGGTGAACAGATCCCTTACCTTAAAGAGTAACTTCGGAAGCTTGAAGGTCGGTACCTTGAGAGGATTCAGTGCACCTTGGGAGGACTCCATGGGAGGTAAAAAGGCTATAACTTCATTGAGTAGGATTTTGGAATGAGATGAATGAGGTAATGACTTGGTATTTATAGGAAAAGTGAGGGAATAAATTATTAATTTCCAAGGGACACCTCAACGATGGTATTGGAAAAACCATGGGATTTCCCATGGTAATTGCCCATGGTATTGGTCACTTGAGACACCTCATATAATATCTCACTATTCATAAGATGACTAGAATTATTACATCATTATTACATCATTAATGATGTCATTAAACACACAAAACTTAAACTGTATTTTTACTATTCACCAAAAATTCAACTATTTTAGAAAAATCTCAAAAATTAACCCTGACCTAATATTGATGCTCTAAATTAAAAAATTAACTCCACTTTATGAAAATAATTTTTTAAATATTTTTAATTTAATTTTTAAATAAAATCACTATTTACACCAAAAATACAAATTTAAAACTATAACTCCTTTTGTAACACCTTAAGAAAGTAATCAAGGTCCCATAAAATTATCATATAACCATAAGAAAATAATGTAACAATATATGATTACATTTTATGAAAATAAATTTACATTTTAAATTATTAAATTAATTATAAAATTGAAAATAAAATATTCATGACATACAAAAATACCAAAACTTATACTATGATCATTTTTTCACTTTTAAGATGTCTAAAATGTACTTATACATTCATGGGTGAAGTTTCAATTTTTTTGGCCGATTTACTATTCATCACTATTCATATGGTGTGTTACTATTCATACTTTACTATTCACTAAAATTTAAGTTGATCTTATTAGACTCTAAATTTCTTACTGAACACAACTGTAGAAGAGCATTTTTAAAAAATCAATTCACGTTATTAATTATTTAAAGAATACAAAACTATTTTAAAATGCCCCCTTTTCCAAAATTCATGAATAATATAAATCCTATATTTATTCAGACATTTGAAATTCACAAACTTTACTATAATAAGAAATAATTTTTTTTATATAAAAGGATTACACAAAGCAACTAAGGTCTCGTTACATATCCCCTTATAACACCGGCATAGGACCTAAGTGTAAGGTGTGCTATGGTGATAGAATCTTGGGGCGGCTCAGACAACATTTCCTGAGTGGTGATTTCTATCAGCTTGAACTTCTCTCATATGCAATTCCTCTCAAGCTTTTCATGTTGAAGTTCGGCTTGGGCTTTGTCTAGAGCAAATCCAAAAGATTCAACCTCCTTCCCAAGCTTGGAAAGATGGGATTCGTATGGCCCAAGTCTACTAGATGAGGCCATTCAATCTTATTTCTGTATTAATTAACCAAGATCGCTTGTATTTATAAACAATAATTGTAATATTAAGAGGTTAGTTTCCAAAAATTATATTGACCAACGGTCATATAACATTCTAAACCCAATGGTATCACCTCATTAATTAAATAATATAGTTTTATTGAGTATAAAATGCAATAACACATAAATTTAGGAAACAAAAATTATTAAAAAGTTTGGGCCGTTACATTCATCCCCCGTTAAGAAATTTCATCCCTAAAATTTTAACTCATACCCTAATAAGAGAAAATGTGTGGGTACTTCTTCCTCATAGAGTCCTCTGGTTCCCACGTGGCTTCTTCGTATTTGTGGTTCCTCTAGATCTTAACAAGGTGTGTAGTCTTGTTGCATAGAACCTTGTCTCTACGATCCAAGATCCCCACCGACTGCTCCTCATAAGAGAGGTTATGTTCCAATTGTACCACCTTTAGGTTTAGTACAGGTGAAGGGTCCGGTATTTACTTACTCAAGATGGATACATGGAAAACATCATGAACTTGTGCTATATTTGGAGGAAGTGCAAGCTGATATACCACTTCTCCTACGCGATCAAGGATTTCATAGGGGCCAATGTACCTAGGTCTGAGCTTCCCTTTTTTACCAAACCTCATGACTCTCTTCTAAGGTGAAATCTGAAGAAATAATTTGTCACCAAAATCAAACTCTAAGTCCCTTCGACGATTGTCTACATACCACTTTTGCCGACTCTGAGCAGCCTTAATGTGTTGCTAGTTGGTGTGGACTTTTTCTATCATCTCTTGCACAAGATCAGGCCCAAGAATCTTTCTCTCACCAGCTTCATCCCAAAAAGTATGAGTTCTACATCGCTTCCCATATAGATCTTCATAGGGTGTCATTTGAATTCTCTCGTGGAAGCTGTTTTTGTAAGAGAACTCAACTAAAGGGAGATGTTGATCCCATCCACCTTTAAATTCCATTGAGCATGTTATCAGCATGTCCTCGAGTTTTTGAATAGTAATTTTAGATTGGCCATCAGTTTGGGGGTGATAGGATATACTTAAATTCAATTTAGTGCTCAGAGCATGTTCAAGACTTCTCCATAATTTTGATGTGAACCTTGAATCACGATCAAATACGATAGGGAGTGGAACTCCATGCATCCTTACCGCTTCCTTCATGTAAATCCTGGAAAGTTGATTAAGAGAGAAATATTCCCAAATAGAGATAAAATGTGAATTCTTGGTGAGATTTTCCACAATAACCCATATCACATTATTTCTTTTGTAAGTTATCAGGAGACCAGTGACGAAGTCCATAGTGATATTGTCCCACTTCCATGCTGGTATGGGTAGTGGTTGTAATACCCCTTTAGGGAGTTGTCACTCTTCCTTCACTTGATGACATACCAAGCACCTTTAATTATAGTCAACAATATCCCTTTTCATATTATCCCACCAATAATTATCACAAAGGTCCGTATACATTTTTGTACTCCTAGGATGTATAGAGAAAGTAGGGATATGAGATTCATCCATCAGCTCCTTTATTTCCGGAATAGACGGAACACATAGTCTTGTACGAAATTTCATTACACCTTCTTGATGAATATTGAACTCAGAAAAATTTCCATCCTTTATAGGCTCAAACTTCTTCTGTAATAAAGGATTCTATTTCTGAGCTTTATTGATCTTCTCTAGTAATGACAGTTGAGAAATCATTTGGGTTAGGGTTGATGATGTACCTTCCTTTATAATTATCATGTCCATATTTACTAGGTCATTGATCAAAAAATCTCTTTGAATCCTCATAATGGAAAGAAAAACTGGGTCTTTACTGCTTAATGAATTAGAGACTTTGTTTGCTCTTCCGGGATGATAATGAATTGAACAATCATAGTCTTTGAGAAGTTCCAAACATCTCCTCTGTCTCATGTTCAATTCATTTTGTTTGAAAATATACTTCAAACTCTGATGGTCTGTGTATATATCAAATTTCTACCCATAAAGATAGTGTCTCTATATATTCAGAGAAAAAAACGACCGCATCTAGATCCAGATCATGCGTAGGATAGTTCTGCTCATGAGTCTTCAATTGTCGAGATGCATAAGCAATGAACTTGTCATTTTGCATAAGGACTCACCCAATCCCTTTTAGAGATGCATCGCTAAAATTAATGAATCCTTCTCCACTTGAGGGAAGAGTTAACACGGGTGCAGTAACCAATCTCTTCTTCAGGTATTGGAAGCTTTCCTCACACTCCTTTTTCTAGATGAACTTGACCCCTTTTCGAGTTAACATGGTTAATGGCTTAGAAAGTCATGAAAATTTCTTCACAGACCTTCTATAATATCCCGCTAAACCAAGGAAACTAATAATCTCAGTTATTGTTGTAGGCTGAGGCCACTCCTCTATAACTTTTTTATTTTTAGGGTCAAATGTGATTCCTTCATTGGTAACAATGTGCCCCAAGAAAGAAAATTTTTGCAACCATAATTCACATTTACTGAACTTTCCAAAAAGTATCTCCTTCCATAGAGTTTTCAAAATAACCCTTAGATGATCCTCATGCTCCTCATGACTTTTGGAATATATCAGAATATAATCAATAAAAACTACCACAAAGTTATCAAGGTAGTCATTAAATACTTTATTCATCAAATCCATAAAAATTGTAGGTTCATTAGTCAGTCCGAAGGGCATAACAACAAACTCATAATGACCATATCTTGATCGGAAGGCAGTTTTTGGAATATCTTCTTTCTTCACCCTCAATTGATGATAACCAGATCGAAGATCAATCTTAGAGAAGAATTGAGCCCCACAAAGTTGGTCAAATAAGTCATCAATTCTTGGAAGAGGGTATTTTTTCTTTACTATAATCCCTTTCAGTTCTCTATAATCAATGCATAGCCGTATCTATCCATCATTCTTCTTTATAAAGAGAACTGGAGCTCCCCAAGGAGACACACTCGGTTGGATAAATCCCTTCTCCAAAAGATCTTGGAGTTGTTTCTTTAATTCCTACAGCTCCACATTTTCCATTCTATATGGGGTCTTTGATATCGGGTGGGATCCATGTACAAGTTCAATGGATAACTCTACCTATCTTTCTGGGGGAGGTCTAGGTAACTCCTCAGGAAATACGTCAATGTATTCTTGGATGATGGGGACATTTTCTATCCATAAACTCTCATATCCTTCTTATTCTTCACCGATCAACTCTATAAAGAAATATATAGGTGGGTCTTCTAGACAAAGATCAAGTTGAGATATCTCTCCTTGGAAGATAACTATAGGTTTTCCATTCCAGACTAATGAGATTTCCTTGCTTATTCATTTGATCTTAGCATTATACTTTGAGAGCTAGTCTATCCATAGTATAATGTCAAATTCCATCATAGTAATTACTACTATATTTGTGATAAGATTGTGCTCACAAAAGTAAATACTAGAGTTTCTAAACACTGACGATGCTTGGATAATCCCACTAGGAGTCTTGACTGATAACTCTACTTTTACCAAATTAGGGGTTGATTCTAAATTCTTTGCAAACTTGGAGAAAATAAAGGAATGCGTAGAACCAGAATCAAACAACGTACTTTCTAAATTTGATAGAATAATAAGAGTACCTGCCACCACATCATTCAAAGCTTCAACTTCAGCTGTCATGATAGCAAAAGCACGTCCTTGCTCCCTTTTCCTTTTTGGAGGTTGATGGTGGTTCCCCTCCACTGCCCTCATATTTGTACAATGATTGTAAAAGTGCCCAAGTTGTCCACACTTATAGAATTGGACACCAGGTAGGGACTCCACCATATTCCCCTTGTCGTTAGTATTTTGGTTTTGAGGCTTCTCCTCACTACGACATTTCCGCACAATATGACCATCTCTTCCACACTTGTAGCATTTCCCGCTCCCGAGAAGGCAGTTCCCCGAATGCTTCTTCCCACATTTATTAAACAAGGGACATTGAACTTGATTTTATCCTCTTCCTTGATCAAAATTCCTCCCTAAGATGGGCTCCATCAATCTATTATTATCGTTGGATTTATGAGACCACTGCGTCTCACCAAACTCTATTTCGACTTTCATCGCACTCCGCACAATCTCCTCATAGCTATCATAGTCTCGGTTGGCAAGATTCTTCCGTAGGTGAGGTATCAGTACAATGAAGAATCTATCAACCTTACCATTTGGATACATAACAAAGATAGAGGTGTAACGTGAAATCCTGGTGAAGTTTATCTCGTAACTCCCCATAGATTCATTCTCCTTATACTTTAGCTCCAGAAACTCCTTCTCCATTCTTGTTCTCACGGAACAAGGGAAATACTTACTAAAGAAGATCCTTATGAACTCTTCCCATTCCATATCATCAACCTCTACTCTTGGCCTCGTGTTATTAATCAGTTCCCACCACTGATTATCTTCTCCCTCTAAGAGATAGACAACCAGGGTGACATTCTCTTGCTCTGAATAGTGGAGCACTGAAAAGATTCTCTTGATAGGGCTAATCCACTACTCAGCAATCAATGGGTCCGTCGATCCACTGAAATTTTATGGTTGTTGATGTATAAAAAAACTCAACATAATTTTGTTCCCTTGATGGTGAGGTCAGTCTCTCAGCTTGATTCAAGTTATTTCCCATAACTTGAGTCAGTTGGTTCATCATTCTCATGAATGTTTCCATTCCGGATTCCATCGGAGGGCCATTAGCGCATGGTCCATTGCGATCACCATTTGCACAGTTCCTCCTATTGCTCTCAATTTTCTAAAAGAATAAAATTTTAGTGAGAAACTTATTTAATTTAAAAGTATTTTAGCTATGAAGGATTTTATGTCTTAAAACATCATGCTTAAACAATTACATTTCTCTATAATTCCTTCATAGTGATTCATAAAAAGATTGTGATATACCAAACGTATCCCCCGGGAGTGTTGTAACCAAGAGTGATGCAAGGACCATTATTGTGCACCAGTTCCCATTCAACTCTAGCTCAAAGTGGTGTTTTCAGGTTTTACCCCTATGTGCATTTGTTCCAGATCTGCCTCTACCAGCTCGTATCCAGATAGGGATGTATTTTCTTGATAAACCACTTACTCAATACTCACCAAAATATGAGGAATTTTTCCTATATTTAAGATTTTATATAGGGTTCTTCCTAAAGTTTTCATATACTAATTTCCATAAATAACTTAACTATCCTTTGATACCAACTATAACATCCCATCTTTTTTTACATAACTTTTCATTAAATTTTACAAATATAAGATCTTTAAAGTCTAATGTCTTTGAAATAAGGAATAAAAATACATGAAAACATAAAACATTCTTCAAATCCACTTGTAAGGATTCATTATAATTTCATCCTAAGTAAAAATTACTGCATCTCATAACTTGGAGAAATACATCAAAGGAAAGGGTGAGCAGAAGGCTCAGTAAGGAAAACAAGGGAAATAGTTGACATGTGATCTTGAGCAATATTAATAAGGACATGATAAAAATCATAAAGACCGGAGAAATGGAAGAATATGCATATCATGATAAAAATAACATGAATCATAACTTGATTATGTGGCTACTACATTACATTTATACATTCATGAACATATCACCAAGGTTCATCCCTAAGGTTTCATAAAAATTACCAAGGTTATTCACCAAGGTATTGTGAAACTTGTCATCTCTACAGATTAATTATTTACCCAATGAATTGGAGTGATAACAGGGTGCACCATTAATATGTATTTAATTTAATGTGATCCACATAGATCATAATCAAACATTTCATAAATAACCCATATAGAATAAAAGAAATGTGTTTCATTTCAAAATCGTGACGTTTTAAAAGTGCTTAAAAATAAGATCATCATGTTATTTATAACCCATGGAAAGGGAGTGAGGGTTATATGTATGTCAATTAAAAAATCAAATATATCATTTTTTGTGTATTTATGATCACCCATAAAAACGAAATAGGTCTGGGTATTTACATAAATAAAACCAGATAATTTCTTGAAAGAGAGAGAGAGAGAGAAATTTTGAGACGAAATTTCTGAATCATAACGGCTATATAACATGGTTTTAGAAAACAATAAAAAGAGAGGGGAAAAAGTTAAACCACTCATAAATTACTAATTATAAAGAAGAGGTATATAATAAAAATAAATAAGATCATTGTATGGATATTTGAAGGAAATTCCAGATGAAAATGAAACTCGAAGGAAAAGAGAATATGCAATTTCTTTTATGAAAATTCGGCAACCTAACGACGTCACTTAACAATTCAAAAAATAAATTTATGAGAGAAGAAAGGGTATCTCATCATTATTACATTAAATGGACAGTAAGAATGACAGATAATAACAAATCCCCATATAATAAAATGGAAACTAGAAGACATAACATAAAGGAATTCATGAATTAAAAGAGGAGGGTGAAAGGATCCCTTACCTTGAAGAGTAACTTCAGAAGATTGAAAGTCGGGACCTTGGGAAGCTTTAGGGAACCTTGGGGGGACTACTTGGGAGGTATAAACACTAGAACTTTTTTGAGGAGGATTTTGGAATGAAATTAATGATGGAATGGCTTGGTATTTATGTAGAGACCCGAAGCTTAACGTACATGGACATTACATTACTTTTGCGGAATACTTAGTACATAAAAAAAAGACACACACAAGGATCGTAATAGTTTAGTGTCTTTGGAAACTCGAACTATAATCTTCTAATCATGGTGAAAGATCTTCAACATCTCCCATAAAGATCTTACCCTTTTTTTTAACTAAAACCTTTCTTTATATCTTGGGGAAAAGAAAACATAAAAGGGTGAGCTCAAATGCTCAGTAAGGGTAAACAAAATAAATATCAATCACATCATATTCATAAGAACATAACATTTTAGAAATCTTAACCTGAAAAAGAGAGCATAATTTCATAACATGGGATAAATCATAGTAGTGAAATGAAATCCCAATAATCATAAATTAAAACATGAAACTTTGTGTCATACACACATAATCATAGATAATCATTTCTTGTTAGTGAAGACTCATTTCCAAGACTATCTTAGTGGACAAAGTCCATTTCTGAACCGAGTTCACTCCTCGTTTCAGTCCTGTTTCACTGAAACGGTTTAACCTGCCGTTCAAGCCATGTCTATCTGATGAGATATAAAATCTTTACTCAATGCATTGTAGGGAGATATAGGTCCCACCCATCTCATAATTATACCATTCTTATGTGTGCCACAAAATCATAAACCATACATCATAGCATAACCCATGTAATAAAAATGGGAATCTTAAACATTGTGACATCATAAAACAATTCATATAAGATAAAGGAATTCATAAAAATATTACCATCACAACATAATAAAATCCATGTAATAATAGGGATAGAAATATAACCCTATATTATCTTATATGGAAAATAATTTTGATAAAACTCTTGAACTCCATTCGTGAGGAAAATATCCTTTCTACTTCAATTTTTTTCCTTTCTTAACATGTCATACAATTTTAAACTAAAAGAAGTTGATTAAAAATAAACTTGAAAACTTGTAAAGTAAGCTTCTTGGAAATAATTTTTTAAAAATCCATTCATGCTGTATAAGTTAAAAAAAACATTCTTCGTACTTTTTTTCAGAAAAGTCAAAAAGTACCTCGTACGAAAAACGACAAAAGAATCCTTTCATATCCTTTTCTAAAAACTCACCGAAGGGTAAAATTTGATTTAAAAAATTGTAGGTGGATGTAAATAATATTACATATTGAGGAAACATGGATGTGGATGATAAAATACACCCCAGTAAATGCCAAAGTATAAACAATCTCGGAAAAAAATGAGATTGTGATATTTCCCTTACCTTAGGTCCGATTTGCTTCGTAAGTGTCCGAACCTACTGTATAATGATTTAAATAATGTCATTGACTTATTACATAATCATACTCATTTTTATGATATCATATATGATTCACTTATGACTTTATATTACCCGTTCTTTTGTAAATTCCATGTTAAAGAGCGTTTTGGGTAAAATTGTTTCATTTGTCATCTGTGTTTTGACTTGTAATTATTCATATGATTACTTAGATCATGATTACTTAATTACAGAATATAAAACATGATTTATATATAATATATATTCAGAATATACATATATATAATAGATCAGTAAATGGAAAGAAATACACCGTTCATGGAGACGGTAGGCCGTACGTACGCATGAATGCTGTTTTCGTTTCCTTATTGAGTTGAATGGAATTAAGTAGATGACATACATATATATACAAATAAATACAGTATCATTATTATTTCATATATTTCCTGATTACTTATTATATATACTTTATAATCATTCATTATTGGTTAACGTGGAGAATGAATCTCATCGCGTCGTGGAGACGGTAGTCCGTACGTACGCACGAGCGATGATATCATTCTCATGATCGTGGAATTGTATTGGAGTGTATGTATACTATTTGAGAATCAATATCACTTTAAAATAATCATATATAGTTATTATTTACACCATTATACCCATCCAAGTAAGGTGGTGGTGGAAAATAGATTACACCACGGCGTGGAGACGGTATTCCGTACGTACGCACGCGCGGTGATTTCGTTTTCCATAGGATGGATAGATGGTGAAATAGGGTTGTTTCATACTTATAATAACATATCAGTATATGAGTTATACTGATGTTATTACTTCATAATTAAACAACTAAAGAAGAATAAGTGGAAGAAGAAATAAAGATGAAAGAATCGGTAACAGACATTACCACTTCTTTGAAGTGCTTCTTTGAGACCTCCTTTTATGGAACTAAAATTGGTATTTGAAGAAGACCAGGACCTCTAGGATGTCTCTAGGGAAGTGTAGAGGAGAAAGTGGTAGGGGTTGGCCGATCTTGAAGGCTCAAAGTGGTGTGAGGAAGAGAGGGAGGAGGTGCCCTTTTATAATGGAGGAGAGGGGCTCCTTTGGAAAAACTAAAAATATTATTTTATTATAAAGCCATATTCGGTTTTAAATAGCTCAAAATTGATTTATTTATAATCTAAGATGGGGATGGGTATAAATCCTCTCATCCAATAGAATTTAGACAAGTTTAGGTTCCTATTTTAACCTTATCATTTAGATTTAACATTAAGTAAAATAATTTTACTTTTACCGTGTCTTCTTGTGTTCTTATACTATAAGGTTAATAAACTTACTATAGGCAGCCAAACGAACCCCAAGTTGTTTATTATTAATATATATAACCTTATATAAGTCATTTGGCCGAAAATTAGATTTTTAGGAATAAAATAACAATTACTAATATAATATTTGTTTTAAAAACTATTTTATGTCAATTTTGACACTATTTAGCAATTTATTTTTTTGAAAATCATAACAGAATGCTTAGTTCTAAAAAGTTAATTAAATAAATAATAACATGTCATATTAACCTAGAAAATTAGTTTAATTCATAAAACGTCTCAAATTATATTTATTTTGGTATTTATAATATCAATTATTCTAATTTTTTACTATTATGGTAATTACTGCATCATCATTGTGTCATAAATAAATTAATTTATTTAATGTCTAAAATTTTAAATAAAATATCATTATGTAGGAAATATTATTATCTTTCTAATAAATATTTAAAATCTAATTTATCTTATGTATTACCCTATATTAAAAATGTTGTAGTAAATAAACTTTGATTTTAACTCTTTTAACTCTTCTTTGAATTAAATAATAATAAATGTCCTAATCTAATCCGAGTGGGCCTAAATGGTCATATTTTATTCATAAGGTTGTTTTTGGTCGAATTACACTTATCCAATAGAATTAGGACATGTGTTAGGGTAATAATAATAACATTTTTACCCTTAATTACCATATTTACTTTTAACTGTGGTAAAAAAAGTAAAAAGTTACTGTTCACCAAAAATTATTTTCATCTCATTGAACCACATTTTACTTACTGACATCAACCGTGTCTCTAGGATTTTTTAAATTCCATTCACAGAAGTGGTAAAATTACGTTTTATGAAAAATTCATTTTTTTTAACTACCACTTAGTGGTTTCACTATTCATCAAAACATGAAAGTTTCCAGAAAAATACCAAAAATTAGGCCTAAGCTATATTTGATATTATGAACTCAAAAATGATGTCTATTTTACCAAATTCAAAACATATCAGTTGCATTAATTAATTTAAAAATTAATTCCCATCGTCATAACAAATAGCGTGTTCTTAAGAGATAATAACTATCAAAAGATTGACACTTGTTTATGTCTGGTTTAAATGTGAAATTACATCCAATGACCAACATTGTATTAAATTGTAAAAATATATTCTAAATATACTTTAAAACCACTCAAATTAATAATTTATCACTATTAATTATTTCGATTAAAAGAAAGTTGTTTTTAATTAAAATTTAGTAATTTTTACTATTCATCAGAATATGAAATTTATCTGAAAAGTACCAAAATTTAACCCAAAGCTAATTTCGATATTCCGAATCCAAAAATGAATTCCATTTTGAAAAATAAAATTTACAAAATTTCAAAAATAGGTTATTACTATTCATAATGGCTAGTTCATAATAATATTATAATAATATCTCGTTTAGTGAAACTCGGTATTGCGTACTACACACGCTATCGAGGAAGACTGCGATTGTGTGTAATGAAAGGCAAGTCAAGGATGAATGTTGTTCAAGATTTTTTTGGTGTAGTGTACAACATAAGACATTAATGAAATTAAAAAGAATATTTTTTCATAAAATCTCAGGGTGTTACATTCTACCCCCCTTAAAATGAATTTCGCCCTCGAAATTCGTCGGGGTTATAAATGGTTTACTATTAGAAAGTTTCTTTAATAGAAACCCACATCTTAAAAAGGAATACCAAAACCAATCTTTAAAAACAAAAGTATGAAATGTAACGGTTACCCAAATAAACTAATCACTAGGTTTCCACATAGGTGAAAATATGGATATTGAAGAGAAATCTAACCATCATGTTCTGATGGAGAGTGGTAGAGAACATGGCTATAGAAAAGCCAGCAATTACAAGGCCATAAATTTGTGACGATATAAGGTACCATATGATTCATCAGATATAAGAGCACTAGGACAAAATTTTTGGTTTTCAAGATCATTTCCCTAAAGTTGATGAAATTGGAATTAGAAGAAATACTTTCGTTATTTTGGTATAGTCTCACCATTGCTCGTTCTTTGGACAATTTCCACTTCATATCTTGTTGAAACGAAGTTGAATTTGTTATTCATGATGTGTTAGAAGATCATGTGATAGAATGACGGGTCATTCCATCTGTCTCAAACAAAAGGTTAGAAAAGTTATCAAAAAAATACATAAGTCCATCTATAGTGAGATTAATCATATATGGTTCCTAAAATGGACTTATACTTCATATATCATACTGCTTAATATAATAAAACTAGTTTCTACTAAACAGGGACTTCCTGTAGGCCAGTGGTAGGTGATAAAGGCCAGTCGCACTTCGGTTGTGGGTTCGATTCCCACAGCCTTGTCCGACGCGATGGACTGTCGCCCATCCTGCAGGTTGTCCTTTTTCTAAAACTACATTACTATAACATCCCATAAATAATATCGAAAAAAAACTTCTATCCTTAAACAATACTAACTTATGTCCAACATAATCCATTCCAATCTTTAGGCTTATCTAAAATACTTCGGTCCAAGCTCATAGTATAAAGAAAATGATCACTTGAAATGTCACATAACAATCACGTGAATGACATCATTTATCCCCCATATATCATAAGATATATCTTGTTGGTCAAATTAAAAACATGTGAATACCTTAATCATGTATTCTCTTGAAGAATGAATACCCATTGAACCTTAGTGAAAACATGAATGCAGTTAAAAGTTAACACTTTCCACAAACCAAAATCCTCAAAATTATTTATACTCAAACCATGATATCACTTAGTCCTTATATCAATCATGAGCTCATGAATACTATCAAATATATTAAATTCTCTTTATCCCTTAATTATGTTCATATCATCTGCTTTCCGAAAAATATTTCAATCAATTTTCATGGTTACCGATGCCATAAAATTATTGAAAACCACAATAGACCAATACATAAATATTCCAATATTCCATGATACTATATACAACATTATTTTGGAATCCCATTAAATAAACACTTAATCATTCCACCACATCATTGTCATATTCAACATCGCCAATGGTGATCGCATGTGACTTCCCTTTATCCTTTTCCTTAAGTGGTTGCTCATGTCGATCATCACTAACCCTTGGATTAGGGAATTTATTAGCATACTACCCCATTTCCTTGCACTTGAAGCATTGAAGTGTTGGTGGTGCGTTCTCTACAGTCTTTTAATTATTCACATCATTAGAAAACCTTTTTCCATTACTTTGACACTCATATGCTCGATGACCTTCATTTCCACACTTAAAACATTTTCTAGTCCCTTTAAGACAATCTCCACCATACTTATTTCAACACTTTGATCATAAGGAAACATTCATCTTCTTTTCACCATTATTCTGAGATTTCTCCTTGAACTCCATATTTCGTTTCTTGTCAAAACTATGAGATGGATAAGTAACACCAAATTCCATTTCTACCTTGATAGCACAACACACATTTTCTACATAGCTACTGTAGTCTCTTATAGCTAATTCCCTTCGAAGATTTGGTTTTAAGCCATTGAAGAATCGATCAACTTTACTTTCAGGTTGGATGATAAATCCAGATGCATACCTTGCAAGCCTTGTAAAATTCGATTCGTATATACCAACAGATTCATCATCCTTTTTCTTTAGTTCAAGAAACTCCTTCTCCATCTTTGTTCGAAGAATACGAGGGAAGTACTTATTGAAAAATAAGTTCTTGAACTCGTCCCATTCCATGGACTCAATTTCATCTCTTGGCCTCATATTCTTGATAAGATTCCACCATTGATCATCATCACCTTACAAACGATACACTGATAAGATGACTTTATCATGTTCAGAACATTGAAGAACTGGAAATATCTTTTCAGTAGTATTAATCCATTGTTCAGCAACAAGTGGATCAGAAGACCCACTGAAATAAGGTGGACTTTGCCTCATGAAGGACTCAATAGAATATTGTTCCCTTCTCTGCTCATTTGGAAGTCCAGAATGATTCATAGCTTGTGTAAGTATAGCAATAAGATTTTTCACTCCATCTCCCATAACATTTGTTTATTCAGGAGGACAATCATTGTATTGTCCATTACATTGATCAACACGGTTCCTTCGGGTTCCAGCCATCATCTAAAACCCAAAAAGAACAATGTGAGAGGAAAAAATCACGCTAGGGAAAACAATATAATAAAGGGGGAGTAACTTCAATATCTAACATCTTAGGTTTAATTCTAAGATGGTTAGCGCAATTCTAGGACTATAACATATACTTAACCTTAGGGACATCCCTATACATACCTTAGAAATGTCTCTAGGGATCTCACTAACGTTTTCGCATCCTAGTTTCCAAAGGTTGACTAAACCTTTCCTATGATACCAACTATAGAGACCCGAAGCTTAATGTACATGGAAATTACATTACCTTTGCGGAATACTTTGTACATAACAAAAACACACACACAAGGATCGTAATAGTTTAGTGTCTTTGGAAACTCGGACTATAATCTTCTAATCGTGGTGAAAGATCTTCAACATCTCCCATAGAGATCTTCCCCTTTTTTTACCTAAAACCTTTGTTTATATCCTAAGGAAAAGAAAACATAAAAGTCTGAGCTCAAATTCTTAGTAAGGGTAAACAAAAGAAATATCAATCACATCATATTCATAAGAACATAACATTTTGGAAATCTTAACCTGCAAAAGAGAGAATAATTTCATAACATGGGATAAATCATAGTAGTGAAATTAAATCCCAATAATCATAACATAAAACATGAAACTTTGTGGCATACACACATAATCATAGAGAATCATTTCTTGTTAGTCAAGACTCATTGCCAAGACTGTCTTAGTGGACAAAGTCCATTTCTGAACTGAGTTCACTCCTCATTTCAGTCCTGTTTCACTAAACCGGTTTAACCTTCCGTTCCAGCCATGTCTATCTCATGAGATATAAAATCTTTAACCAATGCATTGGAGGGAGATATAGGTCCCACCCATCTCATAATGATACCATTCTTATGTGTGCCACAAAATCATAAACCATACATCATACATAACCCATGTAATAAAAATGGGAATCTTAAACATTGTGACATAATAAAACAATTCATATAAGATAAAGGAATTCATAAAAATATTACCATCACAACATAATAAAATCCATGTAATAGTAGGGATAGAAACAGAACCCTATATTATCTTAAATGGAAAATAATTTTGATAAAACTCTTGAACTCCATTCTTGAGGAAAATATCCTTTCTACTTCAATTTTTTTTCCTTTCTTAACATGTCATACAATTTTAAACTAAAATAAGTTGATTAAAAATAAACTTGAAAAATTTTAAAGGAAGATTCTTGGAAATAATGTTTTAAAAATCCATTCATGCCATATAAGTTAAAAAAAACATTCTTCGTACTTTTGCCGGAAAAGTCAAAAAGTACCTCGTACGAAAAACGACAAAAGATTCCTTTCATATCCTTTAATAAAAACTCACCGAAGGGTAAAATTGGATTTAAACAATTGTAGGTGGATGGAAATAATATTACATATTGAGGAAACATGTATGTGGATGATAAAATACACCCTAGTAAATGCCAAAGTATAAAAAATCTCAAAAACAAATGAGATTGTGATATTTCATTTACCTTAGGTCCGATTTGCTTCGTAAGTGTCTGAAACTCCTGTATAATGATTTAAATAATGTCATTGACTTATTACAGAATCATACTCATTGTTATGATATCATATATGGTTAACTTATGACTTTATATTACCCATTCTTTTGTAAATTCCATTTTAAAGAGCGTTTTGGGTAAAATCGTTTCATTTGTCATCCGTGTTTTGACTTGTAATTATTCATATGATTACTTAGATCATGATTACTTAATTCCAGAATATAAAACATGATTTATATATAATATATATTCAGAATATACATATATATAATATATCAGTAAATGGAAAGAAATACACCGTTCATGGAGACGGTAGGCCGTACGTACGCATGAATGCTGTTTTCGTTTCCTTATTGAGTTGAATGGAATTAATTAGATGACATACATATATATACACATAAATATAGTATCATTATTATGTCATATATTTCATGATTACTTATTATATATACTTTATAATCATTCATGAATGGTTAACGTGGAGAATCAATCTCATCGCGTCGTGGAGATGGTAGTCCATACGTACTCACGAGCGATGATATCGTTCTCATGATTGTGGAATTTTATTGGAGTGTATGTATACTATTTCATAATCAATATCACTTTACAATAATTATATATAGTTTTTATTTACACCATTATACCCATACAAGTAAGGTGGTGGTGGAAAATAGATTACACCACGGCGTGGAGATGGTATTCCGTACGTACGCACGCGTGGTGATTTCGTTTTTCGTAGGATGAATAGATGGTGAAATAGGGTTATTTCATACTTATAATAACATATCAGTATATTAGTGATACTTATGTTATTACTTCATAATGAAACAACTAAAGAAGAAGAAGTGGAAGAAGAAATAAAGATGAAAGAATCGGTAACAGACATTACCTTTTCTTTGAAGTGCTTCTTTGATACCTCCTTTTAGGGTACTAAAATTGGTCTATTAAGAAGACCAGGACCTCAAGGATTTATCTAGGGAAGTGGAGAGGAGAACGTGGAATGGGTTGGCCGATCTTGAATGCTCAAAGTGGTGTGAGGAAGAGAGGGAGGAGGTTCTCTTTTATAAGGGAGGAGAGGGGATCCTTTGGAAAAGCTAAATATATTATTTTATTATAAAGCCAAATTCGGTTTTAAATAGCTCCAAATTGATTTATTTAGAATCTAAGGTGGGTATGGGTAGAAATCCTATAATACAATAAAATTTAGACAAGTTTAGATCCTATTTTAACCTTATAATTTAGATTTAACATTAAGTAAAATAATTTTACTTTTACCGTGTCTTCTTGTGTTCTTATACTATAAGGTTAATAAACTTACTATAAGCAGCCAAACGAACCCCAAGTTGTTTATTATTAATATATATAACCTTATCTAAGTCATTTTTCTGAACCTTAGATTTTTTGGAATAAAATAACAATTAATAATATAATATTTGTTTTAAAAACTATTTTATGTCAATTTTGACACTATTTAGTAATTGATTTTTGTGAAAATCATAACAGAATTATTAGTTCAAAAAAGGCTAATTAAATCAATAATAACATGTCATATTAACCTATAAAATTATTGTAATTCATAAAAAGTCCCAAATTATATTTATTTGGGTATTTATAATATCAATTATTCTAATTTTTCACTATTATGGTAATTACTGGATCATCATTGTGTCATAAATAAATTAATTTATTTAATGTCTAAAAATTATAAATAAAATATCATTATGTATGAAATCTTATTAGCTTTCTAATTAATATTTACAATAGAATTTATCTTATGTATAACCCTATATTAAAAATGTTTTAGTAAATAAACTTTGATTTTAACTCTTTTAACTCTTCTTTGAATTAAATAATAATAAATGTCCTAATCTAATCCAAGTGGGCCTAAATGGTCATATTTTATTCCTAAGGTTGTTTTTGGTCGAATTACACTTATCCAATAGAATTAGGACATGTGTTAGGGTAATAATAATAACATTTTTACCCTTAATTACCATATTTACTTTTAACCGTGGTAAAAAAAAAGTAAAAAGTTACTATTCACCAAAAATTATTTTCATCTCATTGAACCACATTTTACTTACTGACATCAACCGTGTCTCTAGGATTTTTGAAATTCCATTCACAGAAGCGGTAAAATTATGTTTTATGAAAAATTCATTTTTTTTAACTACCACTTAGTGGTTTCACTATTCATCAAAAAATGAAAGTTTCCAGAAAAATACAAAAAATTAGGCCTAAGCTATATTTGATATTATGAACTCAAAAATGATGTCTATTTTACCAAATTCAAAACATATCAGTTGAATTAATTAATTTAAAAATTAATTCCCGTCGTCAAAACAAATAGCGTGTTCTTAAGAGATAATAACTATCAAAAGATTGACACTTGTTTATGTCTGGTTTAAATGTGAAATTACATCCAATGACCATCATTGTATTAAATTGTAAAAATATATTCTAAATATAATTTAAAACCACTCAAATTAATAATTTATCACTATTAATTATTTTTATTAAAAAAAATTTGTTTTTAATTAAAATTTAGTAATTTTCACTATTCATCAGAATATGAAAGTTATCCGAAAAGTACCAAAATTTCACCCAAAGCTAATTTCGATATTCCGAATCCAAAAATGAAGTCCATTTTGAAAAATAATATTTAAAAAATTTCAAAAATCGGTTATTACTATTCATAATGGCTAGTTCATAATAATATTATAATAATATCTCGTTTAGTGAAACTCGGTATTGCGTATTACACACGCTATCGAGGAAGATCACGATTGCGTGTAATGCAAGGCAAGTCAAGGATGAATGTTGTTCAAGATCCTTTTGGTATAGTGTACAATAGAAGACATTAATGAAATTAAAAAGAATATTTTTTCATAAAATCTCAGGGTGTTACAATTTATAGGAAAAGTGAGGGAATAAATTATTAATTTCCAAGGGACACCTCAACGATGGTATTGGAAAAACCATGGGCTTTCCCATGGTATGTCCCCATGGTATTGGCCACTTGGGACAAATAATATAATATATTACTATTAAAAAGTCGACCATAATGATTACATCATTATTACATCATTAATTATGTCATTAAACACCCGAAACTTAAACTGTATTTTTACTATTCACTGAAAATTCAACTATTTCAGAAAAATCCCAAAAATTCAACCTAACATAATATCGATGATCTGAATTCAAAAATTAACTCAATTTTATGAAAATAAATTTCTATTTTTTTAATTTAATTTTTAAATAAAATCATTATTTACTCCAAAAATACAACTTTAAAACTATAACTCCTTTTGTGACACCTTAAGAAAGTAATAAAGGTACCATAAAATTATCGTATAACCATAAGAAAATAAAGTAACAATATATGATTAAATTTTATGAAAATAAATTTCCATTTTAAATTATGAAATTAATTATAAAATTTTAAATAAAATATTTATGACATACAAAAATACTAAAACTTATACTATGATCGTTTTTTCACTTTTAAGATGTCTAGAATGTATTTATACATTCATGGGTGAAGTTTCTATTTTTTGGACGATTTAATATTCATTACTATTCATACGGTATGTTACTATTCATACTTTACTATTCACTAAAAAAATTAAGTTGATCTTATTTGACTTTAAATTTCTTACTGAGCACAAATGTAGTAGACCATTTTTAAAAAATTAATTAACATTATTAATTATTTAAATGATAGAAAAATATTTTGAAAATACCCATTTTTCCAAAATTCATCAATTATATACATCCTATATTTATCTGGACATTTGAAATTGAAAAACTTTACCATAATAAGAAATAACAATTTTATTTATATAAAAGGATTACTCAAAGCAGCTAAGGTCTCGTTACATAGCCCCTTATAAAACCAGCATAGGACCTAAGTGTAAGGTGTGCTATGGTGATAGAATCTTGGGGCGGCTCAGACAATATTTCCCGAGTGGTGATTTATATCAGCTTGAAATTCTTCCGTATGCGATTCCTATCAAGCTTCACATGTTGAAGTTCGACTTGGGCTTGATCTAGAGCAAATCCCAAAGATGCAACATACTTCTCAAGCTCTGAAATATGGGCTTTGTGTGGCCCAAGTCTACTGGATGAGGCCATTCAATCTTCTTTCTGTTTTAATTAACCAAGACCACTTGTATTTATAAACAATAATTGTAACTATAGGAGTTTAGTTTCCAACGGTCATTTTTACCAACAGTCATATAACAGTCGAAACCCAATGGTATCACCTGATTAATTAAATAATATAGTTTTTTGGAGTATAAAATAAAATAACACATAAATTTAGGAGAAAAAAATTATTAAAAATTTCGGGTCATTACATAAGACATAGAATTGTGGAATACACATCATCTTATAACATTGTGAACATGTATAAATAGAAATAGATTCACTCATTAAGTTAAGAACATGAAATTTGGACCTTATATAAACATATAGACATGAACCCTAGTGCATTCATATCATTATGGACTTGCAAGACAGGTCCACACATAACATTGTTAACATATAATTAGGTTCACACATAACGTTGTGAACATATAATCAGGTTCACACATAACACCGTGAGCATGTAATCAGGTACATGAATAAAATTGTGAACACATAATAAGGTTCAATCATAACATTGTGAACATGTAATAAGGTTTACACATAACACTGCGAACATGTAATCAGGTTCACTCATAATATCATGAACTTGTAATTAGGTTCTTGCATAACATTTTTAATATGTAATCAGGTTCATGAATAATATTGAAAACATATAATAAGTTTTACTAATAACATTGTGAACATGTAACCAGGTTCACACATAACATTGTGAACATATAATCAGGTTCATTCATAATATATATACTCATGAGTTATCCATCATTACTCAATGAATTGGAGGGAGATATAGGTCCCACCCATCATATAATGAAATCATACATATGCATGACAAAATATCATAAACATTCATAATATCATAACCAATAAAATGAAATGGGTATTATAAAAACTTCATACTATCATAACCTATGGAAAAGAGACATGTTTCAAAATCATTTCATCATATAATAACCTCTGAAAGGATGCAGGTTTCATAAAAATCATGACATAAAAATATAAACAATTCATAGAAAGAATATGATCAATATCCTTGGATCATATACCTAGTAAAGAATAAAATATATCAAAGTATTTCATCTTTGATGGAGAATGATTTTGAAAGATCACTTGGAGTAGTTCTTAGGTAAAATAACATTTCTTTAAAATCATTGTTTTTAAGACATAAAACCTTTTCAACATCCTTTTATTTAAAAAACACATTGAAAACTTATGAAGTAAGCCTTAAAAACCATTTAAAACAATTCTCAAGGAAAATATCCATTCCAATTTGAAAAAAATATTTTTAAATTATAAACATTTTAAAACCCTTTTTCTTTGAAAATAGATTTGAAAACTCAGAAAGGAATTTCTAAAATCATCAAAATCATTTTATTTGAAAATAACCTTTGAAAAATTTATAAAGGAAGATTTGAAAATCATTTAAAACAATTTTTAAAACATAAAACATTATAAAAATAATTTTCCTTGAAAATGAGATTAAAATATCATTTAAAAACATTTTTAAACACCTTTTGAGAAACATAGTTTTTGAATATAATAGATTTCCTATCAAAAAGAGAAATAAAGTCATTTTTTTAAATTTTTTTGTTAATAATATTAAGCACTAAAGAGTGAAAAAATGTTATAAATACATAAATATATCATGAATAACAAGAGTATAATAAAATTAATGATATTTCTTAGCAGATGGATCATAATATTTCATCAATGGAAGCATAATCATAAACAATCCTGATAAATTATGAGATTGTAGTAATAAACTCTCACCACTTTGGTAGCTTTGAATCATAATACCCATGATAGAATAACATTATAAAAAGCTTAAAATATCATTAAATAATGATATTTATGATAAAATATTTCTAAGGTCAGTATATACACCTCATAAAATAATTTAGGTGCATAACATAACTTGTATCTTGAATAAGGCAAATTGAGACAAAATTACTTTACCGATTTGGTAACTTTTGAACTGTAAACACCCTGATAGAGAGAGAATAAAATGGATATGTAAATAACCATGAATTTAAGAATAATAATAATAATAGAATACATTCATGTGTAGTATATACATCACACAAATTAAATGAGTGGTGAATATGGCATAAGTCTCACAGAAATAAAAGTGAAACTAGAAACCCCCTTACTAATTGAGTAACTTTTGGATAGTGATAAAAATGAAAGAATAAAATAAATTGGAAATTTTAATATCATTTAATACATTAAATTCATGGTATAACATATCATAGGGAAATATATACACTATATAAAATAAACGAGTCGTGAATTGGCATGAATCTCATGAATATAAAAAGTGAGATGAAATTCCCTTACCTTAAGCCTTGACTTCCTTCATACACATTAAAACCTACTGTATAATAAATATAAGTTTATTATATATCTAACATAAAAATATATTATTAAATATAATACCATATATTATTTTATTATGACTTTATATTACTCTTTTATTAATAATTTCATGTTAAACTCACATTTCGAGTAATAACCACTTTGTTTGTTGTATATGTTTTGACTTGTTATTATTGATCATATTACTTATATTAGGATTTAATTATTTATATAATGTAAAAAATAATATAAATATCATATATATTCAATATATAATTATTTATAATAATCTATAAAATATAGAAATATGAAATGAAATACACCATTCATGGAGATGGTAGGCCGTAAATACACATGCACATTGTTTCCATTTTCATGTCATATTTTTAAAGAAAGAAAAGAAAATGATATATATATATATATATTATATTTAAAATAGAAATATTATTCCATATATATATCACATATTTTTATTAAATCCATCCTTAATACATTCCATGTAAAGCGTGAACGAATCACATTGCTTTGAGGAGGCAGTAGTCCACACATCCACAAATGAGGTTATCATATTCCTATAAAATGGAAAGCATGAAGGTATGAGTTATATAATAATTATAGAAGAATAAATACATAATAAATATCACATATATATTATAAGAATATTAATTACATCATTCTTCCCAACCTTGAGAGGTGGTAATGGAAGAACGAGTGACATCAGTTCGTGAGGCGGTAATCCACCGCACACACAAATGATGATTGTGTATCCCATTTGATGGAAGTGTGTGAAGGTGTAAGTCATTAACTTAACGAAAAGGAATATAAATATATTTAGTATACTAGGGTTATTATATAATAAATATATAATAACAATTTAAGTATTGGAGAAATAAATAAAACAAAAGTTCTCATTGAAGAACGTTACCTCTTTTTCGGGTAACTCTTTTTGGTTTATACCAAAAGAATTTCATGGTTTGTTTTTGTCCAAAGTGACACTTCTAGGATTAGATGAGGGATTTTGGGAGATTATTTGGGTAGGTTTTTAAAAAAAATTGGTTTTAGAGGTGTGAAGTAGGGGGAGGGGCGGTGGCCTTTTTTAAGTGAGGGAAAAGACACACTTGGTATTTTTGAAAATAATTGTGCACTACCCACATTTTTACCAACCAAGAGGATTAAATAAAAAAACTATTCTATAAATTAATGTTAAAGTTATAAATATTGCTATAAAACTGGTGATAGACAATTTAAGAGTCATTTTTACACCTTATATTCTATGTTTAGTCATTAAGTAAACTCGTTTTTACCTTAATCACTTCAATTAATTTCAACTATCTTCACTAATCACTTTGGTAAAAATTAAATCTTAATTATTAAAAATTATAAATAATTCTTATTAAAAATATGAAATAAAATTTTCCAAATTCAAATCATAGAAGTTTCAGAAATTAATTTAAATTTAATTCCATTGATGGGATGAGACGAAAGGTTTTTAAAGTGAACATTTCAAAATTCAAAATGTTTTTGTATCAAATTTCAATGTAAAATTGATTTAAATAACATAAATTGGATTTATTTATGTATAATTCAACTAATTAAACTTTAAAAACAATTTAAAATATAATTTAACTATATAAATAAATAATACAAAAATTCATTTTTCAATTAAAATTCAGTATTTTTCACTATTCATAAAAAATGATACTTTTTAGAAAAATAAAAAAATTATGCCTAAGATAGTTTTGAAATTATTATTTAAAAAATTAAGTTTATGTTTCTATATATAATTTATAAAAAATTCAAACATTAGATTTAAAATAGGGTCTCCATTAAAAGAAAGTAAAAATGCCTTTTAGAATAATACAACTTTTTATGCCAAAAACTGGATTTTTTCTTATTTTATGCCTATAAAATTTATTGAATAAAAGCAATTTTTTTTGAATTTATAATATATAAATTTCAATAATATATCTCACTAATAATGATTAGTTTAATTTATTAATATAAAACAACTTTGTGTGTATAATTGTTTTTTCACAAAACACTTTATTTATATTCAATTTATTTTTATTTTGATTAATATCCAAATAATTAATTTAATAAAAACATTTAGACCATAGTTTCATAATTTAGTTAATATTATTCATATACTCCATTCCAATGTCTAGGTAATAACTAACGCACGTCTGTCATAGGGTGTGGAAAAATAATTATTTCCTAAGTTAAAATGTAGTAATGTGGTTGACCTAAGATGTCTCTCGAAGAGGAGTGCACACAAAACGGGTTGTCACTTTAAAATGAGGGTAAAAATGTTGTGATTTTGAAAAAAAATTGAAATTCAAATTATTTAAAAACTATGATATTAAAAAGGTGATTAAGTCGGGGTCGGTTTCCTAATTGTAACGCTATCCTCGTTCAATTTAATTCAAACCTCTTCTTCTTAGCTGATTAAAGTGAGTTTCCACAATCGTTTCCTCTCACTTCCTTGGTGAAATTATTATGGTGATATAAAACCTTACCAAGATCTCAGTTTGGTAAACTCTCCTTCCATGTGTAAAATAGATGTATTGATTATACTTAATTGAAATGGGAACTATTAGATCAGGTTTTGTTTACCCCAAACAATCAAGAACATTCACTACACCTTTTACATGTACTGAAGATCGTCGAGTACTTCACCACTAATCCCTGGTCAATTCCATCGTATATAAACCAGAAATCAGTGGAGGGAGATTATGATTATTTTACCAAGGAAAAATCAATAACGGAATTAATATTCAAGAATTATCACACTTGATAATAAAATCTGCTATAATAAATTGAAAACAACTTTTAAGAAGAAAGAAATTTATTCAATTGCGTCGAAGAACTCATGCATTACAATGTAGAAAACCAACCCTTCCCCAATCACTCCAAAAGTTTACCCCACCATGGTAAGGGTAATCAAGATGAATGGGGAAGAATAAGGCATTACAAAACTATGAAAAATAAAATAAATAAAAGAGAAAGCCGAAAATTTCTTCTTCTTGGTGTCCCAGAAGGAATGAGATGGAGAATGAGATGCTTTGAGAGGGTGGAGCTCTCCTCCTTTTATAACCATAATTTTACCCCCAAATGTTGATGCATTGTAGCCCCATTAAATTACATATTAAAGCATTGAGCCCTTCTTGATGGTTTTTCATAATTATCTTTTTCGTGTCCCCTCAAATTCGCAGCGGATGTGGACATGTATTCCGAGAGTTATGGCCGTTTTACTCTGAGAAATTATTCTGTTCATTCAGACTCGCCAAATCGAAAACCTCTAGATTAGGGTGATTGAATGACCACATAAATGGCCAATTCACGCGTCTCTTACATCAAAAAAGATGCTCCAAAACTCCTTTCACGTCCACCCATAGAATATCACAACATTTGGGCCCACCATGGATGAGTTATAGAGCCCACACCAAAACTAGGAAGAAATACAAACAGTTTTCTTGATCCAACTTGTGAGATTCTTTTGAGCATCCATATGGTCGATTCAGCTTTTAGGGAAAAAATAGTAAATAAAGCCCTGGATGTGTAGAATCTGGAAAAAAAATAATTTTGCAATTTGAATCAGTTTAGATAATGTTATTTCTAAACTACAGAAATACTTTAAAACTATTAAAAATACCAAATGGCCAATTTTACTATTCAGCTCAAAACAACACCAATATCATAAAAATGAAACAATTCATCTTAGAGGAACACTTTTGTGGGTTTAAAATAATGATATTAAATATAAATTAATTGAAAAATATTTTCTCTATCAATTCCCTCACACTTAGCACTTGGACTCCTGGACAAGTAAAAATCAAATCAAATCAAATCCAAAACACATATCAATGAGATCTACCAAATTAATTCCATGAAACAAAAAGACACCATGCCTCATAAAAACAATTATTTAAAGTTCTCCATTTTAGATTTTAATATATTTCCACTTAATTTTTTATCCCATGCACAAAAAACACCTACCTCACATGAATTTTCTTTCATCTCACAAATGTAAATGCTGAAAAAGGCTTTTATCATCACAAGAGTCACCATAGGCTTGATAAATTCCTACTTATCCACCCGATGTGAGTCAAGGACATGTGTTTCTCATGAGGAATTTTCAGGGTAGTTCTGTGGATTCTGGTTGGTAGGATTTAGATGTTAAAAATTATGAGGCCAAAAAAGGAGGGCTTGGCTCTTTTTGAAGAAAAATTGCAAGATTCTAATTTTCACTCAAGTATGGTCTCTTTATCTTCCCCTTTGTAGAAACTCAGCTCCATCATCATTTAATCTGCTCAGGATTTCAGCAGAAAAAATTTCAATCTTTTCAAACATGATTTTTCTTGAAAGCTCCAGACAGGAACAACTTTCTTTTTTTTATATCGGAACCTCCAGAAGGGAACAACTTCTCTTATCACGAAATCTCCAGAAAGGCACAACTTTTAACAAAATAAAATATTCCATAGGAACATTTTCTATTGAAAATTTTATATTCCTCCAAATGTATCACCAAATGAAGTAGTACACCACACGCCATCTTCCCCCACACTTACGTTCAACTAGATCATGCAATTTCACTTTAAGAACAGGTAGGATAGGGAAAATTGGATTATAATGTGGCTAACCTAACAGGAAATTTATGGCTAATAGGGGCTACAATGAAGGATAAATTTAAAGGTGGGCCATAATGAAAAGGATTATTTTGAAAAGGGTGCTTCAAACCAAATAAATGCCTCAATCATTTAAAACATATGTACCCCAAACCCTTATGTTTTGAAAGGAATAAATCAAATTCTGGTTTAAGCAAGCATGGTCTGGTTCTCTCAAGAAACGAGGCAAAAGAAAAGAATATGACAAAAAAGGTTTAGAATCCTCACAGGAAAGTGATTTCAAATATATAGATAGTGAAATATGGAATGAGTTTCAAAAATCATTGTACTTTTCATGAAATTACCAAAGATTTGAACTTGAAACAAAGTTATTTTAACATTCATTTAATCTCAATTTTAGGGAATAGATTGGTTCACTCATTGACATGGGTTTCAAAAATGGTAATTATAATCATTTCAACTCAAAAGTTTCAAAAACACACCAAAAACAGAAAAATAAACACACAAAAATATGAAAACACGCAAATTTTTTATTTTCTGAAAAACAAACACAAAATGAAAATACCAAACTACAAAGGTTCCCTCCCCCACCCTTAAATTATGTAATGTCCTCAATGCATTCAAGTTGATTTAACATGTAATCCAAATTTAAAATGAATCACAACATCAAGAAAGTGTGGAGGAGAGGTACAACCTAATTTATTGGTAGTGCAACATTTAGTTAAGCTCCTAAGTGTTGCACTCTGAAAACCTACAAATAAAAGAAAAAAAAGTTAATATAAGATATTTATTGAAAGAAATGAAAATAGAAATAGGATGAGAATAGAAGGATAAAACATGGTTTAATCCCCCAAGTGGGCCCTGGGTTTTGACTGCCTCTAGAGGGGCAGTTCTAATCAGTTATCCCCAATCTGATGGTGGGTGTGGTTTCTTGCTCATGAACCAACAAAAATTCTTCTTTCCAGGATGAAATTCTTCCTTTTTCTTGAGGGCTCCATCGATAAAATGCACCAAGTCCACCCCATTGTAATAAGACACAACATGCATGGTGGGGTTAGGATAATGAATGATTCCTCCTCTTTCTTGGGTTCCACATGAACAACATCTTCTTTATTCTCCAGTGATTACTGAAGGAATGATACATCTGTGTAAAAATAAAAGGCAATGTTAGAGTTTAATTCTATTTGAAAAAAATTAAAGCATAAAGAATCAATATTAAATTCTTCCCTTTAAAAGTAAGTATCTTGTGTCTCATTTTCCTCCAGAAAAACCACTTTGATCTTCTCATGTACTCCCTCTATTAATTATTCAACAGGTTTGGGGAGTTCCATATGTTTCTCTTCAGATGAATATTCTCCCTCCAAGGAAATACAAGTGTTAGATGAATCTGAAAAATTAAAACAAGGGGAGGTAATACTCAATTCAGTTTCAACAAAATCAAAATATAATGAGTTTATGAAAAGATTAACTCCCTGATCTTGTTTGGATTCAATTTCTTCTTAAAAGGGAGGTTACTCTTGGAGTTGAATTTCTGTAGATAGAGGTAGGTAGTCATACTCCTCTATCTTCTCTTCAAATTCCACTTCTTGGTTGGTTTCTTCCTTCAATGTTGTTGAATCATCTAGATTATGAGGAATAGTTGGATCAAGAAGTTCCTCACACTCATTCCAGAAGTTATCCAGATTTTTTTGATTTCCCATACGTATTTCAATTGCTAAATCTTCTTCATCAATCTCCTACAACATTGATTGAGATGGGCTCAATGGATCTTATTTTAATTTCATCAAGGATTCCATGGGTTCTTCAACTTGAAGGATTTGTGGGGATACATCTTCCATCAATTTTTCGAGTTCTAATTCTTGTACTGGCTCCATTTTTTGATCTTGGGATTCATGTACTTGTTTCGCTATCCACTCTATTGAGGTCGCCAATTTTTGAACTATTTGACTAATTCTTTCTAATTAGACTTCAAGATCCTTGTGAACTTATTCTTCTTGGTGTTTCACTTTGATCATTTCTTGATAAAATTCTGGAAAATACTCTTGAAGTTCAATTAATTCTCTAGACACTCCCTCTAACACTGGGTATTCGAGGTTCTCTTTAAGGTTTTTAATGATATACTTGAATTCATCCTCTGTGATGATTTGGATTCGATCTCCCCGAATTTTTTTAGCCAAGAAAGAATCTTTATACTCAATAAAACAAGGTGATTCAATAATTGGTTCTCGCACTGGTGGGTAATTGTTCCATAAATTAAATAAATAATCATTTGAAAACAACATGGAAAAAGATTTTTTTTTATTTTTTTTTAAATTGAAAAAGTCAAATATTTACAATTAGTTTGTGGCACTTCCCTCCTCGACAGCGGCGCCATGTTTGACGAACACCTGTCGTAGGGCGTGGAAAAAAAATTATTTCCCAAGTTAAAATGTAGTAATGTGGTTGACTTAGGATGTCTCCCAAAGAAGAGTGCACAAAAAACGGGTTATCACTTTAAAACGAGGGTAAAAATGTTGTGCTTTTGAAAAGAAATTTGAAATTCAAATGATTGAAAAACTATGATATTAAAAAGGTGATTAGGTCGGGGTTGGATTCCTAATTTTAATGTTATCCTTATTCAATTTAATTCAAACCTCTTCTTCTTAGATGATTAAAGTGAGTTTCCACAATCGTTTCCTCTCACTTCCTTGGTGAAATTATTATGGTGAGAGAAAACCTTACCAAGATATCGGTTTGGTCAACTCTCCTTCTATGTGTAAAATAGTTGTATTGAATATAATTAATTGAAATGGGCCCAACCTGATCAGGTTTTGTTTATCCCAAACAATAAAGAACATTCACTACACCTTTTACACGTACTGACGATCGTCGAGTACTTCACCACTAATCCCTGGTCTATTCCATCGTATATAAACCAGAAATCAGTGGAGGGATATTATGATTATTTTACCAAGGCAAAAATCAATAAAGGAATTAATATTCAAGAACGATCACACTTGATAATAAAATCCGATATAAGAAATTGAAAATATCTTTGAAGAAGAAAGAAATTTATTCAATTGTGTCGAAGAACCCATGCATTACAATATAGAAATCCAACCCTTCCCCAATCACTCAAAAAATTTACCCCACCATGGTAAGGGTAATTGAGATGAATGGGGAAGAATAAGGAATCACAAAACTATGAAAAATAAAATAAATAAAAGAGAAAGCAGAAAATTTCTCCTTCTTAGTGTCCCATAAGGAATGAGATGGGGAATGAGATGCTTTGAGAGGGTGGAGCTCTCCTCCTTTTATAGCCAGAATTTATCCCCCAGATGTTGACTCATTGTAGCCCCATTATATTACATCTTCACGTGTTGAGACCTTCTTGAAGGTTTTTCATAATTGTCTTGTCCGTGTCCCATAAAAATCGCAGTGGATGTGGACTTGTATTCTGAGAGTTATGATCATTTTACTCTGAGAAATTATTCTGTCCAGTCAGACTCACCAAATTGCAAACCTCCATATTAGGGTGATTTAATGACCCCATATATGGACAATTTACGTGCCCCTTCCTTCATAAACGATTCTCCAAAACTCCTTTCACGTCCACCCAACAAATATCACAACATTTGGGCCCACCATGGATGAGTTATGGAGCCCACACCAAAACTAGGAAGAACTGCAAATAGTTTTCTTGATCCAACTTGTGATCTTCTTTTGAGCATCCATATGGCCGATTCAGCTTTTAGTCCAAAAATAGTAAATGAATCCCTGGATTTTTAGAATCTGGAAAAGAAAGAATTTTTAAATTTTAATCAATGTAGGTAAAGTTATGTCTAAAAAACAGAAATAATTTAAAACTATTAAAAATCCAAAATGGCCAGTTTTACTATTCAGCTCAAAATAACACCAATATCATAAAAATGAAACAATTAATCTTATAGGAACACTTTTTTTGGGTTTAAAACAATGATATTTAATATAAATTAATTGAAAATATTTGATCTATCAACAACTATAACAATATTTTAATAATAATATTGTATTTTGGAAAAAACTCGGTCTTACGTGTAATGAAAGCTATCGAATGAACTTAGCATTGTGTGCAACACAAGACAAAAATAGTGTTGCGTGTACCAAAATATAATATAAGAGTTTTTTTAGTGTAATATAATATTTTTTTGTGTAATAATAAATCTTAATATAGTGTATAATGCAATGTAATCCATCAAAGAATTTTAATTTATTCGAAAAAAATTAATAAAAACCCAGGGTGTTACAAAAACCTCTTGTATAATAAATATAAGTTTATTATACTTATATTATATAAAAATATTCATATATATCATAACTTATTTTATTTTATTTTTACATTTTATTACCTAGTTTTTAATTATTCCACGTTAAAGTTATGTTTTGGGTAATAACTGCTTGGTTTTTCATATATATTTTGATTTGTTATTTTTGGTTCTCTTACATTTATCATGGTTCCATAATCTACTAAATTTAAACCATGATATAAATATCATTTATATTAAGTATATTTTTATTTATATTAATCCATAAAAATTAGTGGTAGGAAATGAAATATATCATTCATGGAGACGGTATGTCGTACATACGCATGAAAAATATTTTTTATTTTCTTTTCGATATGAATTAGATAAAAATAAATGATATATATTATCATTACAGAATCATGTTTATGTCATATATATTAAATATTTTTATTAAACCCTAATAAATTCTATATAATACGCGAATGAACCACATCGCTTTGCGAGGAGGTAGTCCGCCATACAAATGAGTGACGCTATCGTATTCTCACAGAAGGGAATGAATGAAGGTATGTGCGAAATAAAAATGATAGAATCCTAATAATATCATAAATATCATATTTATCATATATAAAAAATAAATACTTAATTATTTCCAGGCTTGAGAGGTGGTAATGGAAAAACAAACAATATTGGTTTTTGAGGCGACAATCCGCCGTACACACGAACGATGATTTTGTAACCCATTTGATAGAAGTGGAGATGATTTTAGGTCATTACATTAAAATAAAAGCATCTAAGTATATGGAATATACTAAGGTTATTATATAAGTATGTTAAAATAAAAATTAAAGGGTTTAAAGAAATAATAAAATTAAAACTCTTGTTGATGAACATGACCTCTTCTTCAGGTATCCTCATTTGGTTTGCACTAAAATCCTTCATAGGATGGATTTCTGCTATAAGTAAGGATTCTAGGATGAGGGGAGGGAATTTTGGAAGTAATTTGATCAAGTATTGGCCAAACCAAAGTGTTTTGAAGGTGCGAAGAAGATAGGAGATGGGGTGACCTTTTATAAGTGGGGGATAAGACACACTAGGTATTTTTGAAAATAAATAAGTGATCCCATATTTTTCACATGTCACAATGGTAAAAAATATATTATTATTGAAACTTAGATATGGAATGGTAGAAATATTTCTATAAATTAGTTCTTAAACAATGGTATAGGTTATTTTTACCCTTATCTGTTTAGTTTAACCCCCTAGTAAAACCATTTTTTCCTTAACCATGGTAATTAATTTTTATTGCTTTCACTATTCATTTTGGTCAAAAATTAAGATTAAATTATTTAAAATTATAAATAATTATTATTAAAAAGATGAAATTCATTTTTTATAAATTCCATTAAAAATGTGGAAAAATTTAATTTAATATTAATCCCACAAACGTGATGAGAAAGTAGGTTTTTAAAGTAAAAATGATCAAAAGTTTAAATAGTTTTTATATCCAATTTTAATGTAAAATTGATTCCAATTAACTAAATTATATTAATATATTTATAGTTGAACTAATTATACTTTAAAAAATTATAATATAATTTAACTTTGATTTTTTTGAGAAAGCACAATTTTCAATTAAAATTCAGTATTTTTTTTGTTCATAAAAAAATGAAACTTTTCAGAAAAATACAAAAAATTCTCCCTAATATAATTTTGACATTATGAATTAAAAAATGAAGTTTATTTTATCAAATTGAATTTCTAAAAGTTTGAAAAAATAATTTTATTATTGTTCCCAAAAATAAACAAAAAGTATTATTTTGAGAAAATAATGTTTTTGAAACATATAAAGACTGTACTAAAAATTATATATTTTATTAGAAATTTGTTTAATTAATATAAAAACATAATACATAATATTTTAAAATTATTTATTAATGTTAATGTCACTAAGTTTAATGTCTCAGTTGTAATGGTCGTGTTTAAATAACTATATTAATAATATATCATGGTTTTGTTAAAAATCAATTTTGTGTGTAATGAAAGGTAAGAAAATGGTGTGTATAGAATATGATTAACTTGGTGTTTCATATAATTCAAGCTTAACTTGATTTAGAATTCAACCTAATATATAAAAGATATTTAATTTAATCAAAAAAAATAATCCATAAAAACTCAGGGTATTACAAGTTACAAAGTGCATGGTGATGTTCTCCCATTTCCATATGGGTATGGGAAATGGTTGTAGCATACCCTTGGATTTTTTTCACTTTGGTTTAACTTTCTAACATACCAAACAATTTGATATGTACTAAAAAATATTCTTCTTCATGCTATCCCACTATAAGTTCTCTCTAAGATCACAATACATCATGGTACTTCCAGGATGGATGAAGAAAGATGAACTATGAAAATTATACAATAAATCCTTATTTATATCATGGGATTAATACATAAAATTTCTTGTTCCAAATAAAATGATACCATATTCATCTATGTAGAATTCATGAAGCTATAATTCCTTCAATTCTTAAAATTCTTTTAAAGATCTAGACCATCCCTTTATGCCTCGTTGATCTTATCTTGGATAGATGGTTAAGAAATCATTTGGGAAAGGTATGATGTATTCCTTATCATTATGATTTCTAGATCCATCCTTTTCATATCAATGAAAATATTGTCTTTCTCACTCAACATCATGGATAGAGTATCAAGTTACTTTCTACTAAGAGAATCGACTACCTTGTTTTCCTTTTCAGGATGATATTTAATATAGAAATCATAGTCCTTGATCATCTCTATACATATTAGATAATTTAGGTTGATATAATTATATGTGAATAAATAATTTAGACTCTTCTGATCTGTATATATGTCACACTTCTCACCATAGAGACAGTTATTCCAAATCTTCAATGTGAAGATTATAACTTCTAAATTTAGATCATGTGTCACGTAGTTCTTCTCATGGATATTACATTTTCATGATACATGGTTTATCACTTTATCATTCTAAATGGGTACACAAACAAAGTATTTCTTTAATGTATCAATGTATATCACAAATCCTTCTCCACTTGATGGAAGTGTGAGTATAAGAATAATGATTAGACCCTTCTTTAGATCCTTAAATATTTCCTCATAGTATTACATCCAAATATAATTTACCCATTTCTATGTTTACATAGTTAGTTTGATAGAAAATAATGAGTAATTTATCACAAATCATTAGTAATACCTAGATAGTCCATTAAAACTACATATTTTTGTGACACTTAAGGGACTAGGACATTCCTCAATTGACTTTATATTTTAGGTATCCCCATAAATATACTCACTCGTGATCATGTGACCCAAGAATGTAACTTAATGCATCCAAATGTCACACTTGGTAGACCAACCATACATTTTATAATTTATTAATGCTTCCATCACAATCCTTATATGATCTTCATGTTTTTAATTTATCTTGAAGCAAATGAGAATATCATTAATTAAGACTACCAAAAATCTATTATGGTAGTCTCTAAAAAATATATCCATAAAATCCATGAATATTGTAGGGGAATTTATAAGTCCAAAGGGAATCACCACAAAATCATAGTGTCTATACCTTACATGGATGGTCATATTATGAATATCTTCCTTATCGACCTTCAGATGATGATCACTAGAATTAATATACACCTTTGATAAGTACTGATCTCCTTGAAGTTGATCAAACAAGTCATCAATCCTTATTAGAAGATACTTGTTCTTTATGGTGATCTTATTGAGATCTTTTTAATCGATAAAAAAACACATTGATCCATAATTTTTATTGACAATAAGAACTATCACACCCCAAGTTGACTTACTAGGGTGTATGAATCCTTTTTCCAAATGCTTGTGTAGTTGCTTCTTTAACTCATATTGTTTGAACGGGGGAATCCTATAGGGGAATTTGGAGATTACGAATGGCTCTAGGTATAATATCTATTGAGAAAACTACCTCACGATCTTGGGGAAGGTTACACAACTCTTTGGGACATACATCAGTATATTCCCTCACAATGATAATTTACTCATGGTTGGTGCTTTCATTTAACCCAACCATTTGCGAAGGATATGATTCTTTACAGGGTATCATCACCCAAACCATTGATTAATTCTCTAAAGGATATTCATGATCTTCCTTGAAATTATACAGGATGATGAGATGGTCTCCTAAAAATTGATGTGAACTATATATAATGATATCTGATCCATGCCTAGTATAGTGTCAAATTCCACTAAGGGAAGGATTATGATATTCAATGGAAGAATATTCCCATAGACACTAATAGGAGAAGAGTCCAACACTTTGGTTTCAATGATCTCACAACTAGGTGTTTTTTAAAATAAATTCACTTTAAGGTATCAAGGTTTTGATTCAGTAGTTCTAGAAGACTTTTAGGATATAAAGGAATGTTTAAAACCCTAATCAAATAAAATATTTACCATTCTTGAGTGAATATGAAGTTTACCTTGTTAAAATTATTTTTAATGTTCCACATTAGTGGTAGTGATGAAATAATATTTCCCTTTCTCCTTTGGGTTTTGTGGTTTCTGATGCTGATTACCCTTAAAGCCCCATGGTTTAGTGAACTGGCATTCATAATTACCTTTATCTTTATAGTTGAAGCATTGAAACATGGTGGTTCATTGGGATGCACCTTTATTTCCTCAATTACATGGCTAACTTCTTCATGTATCTCCAACATTAATGATCTTGGTGGCCTTCTCTATGGCACTCGAATCATTTACTTGTCCATTTGATCCAATTACGATGATGCTTCTTTGAGCATCTTTGGTATGTGGGTAGTTGGAACTTCTTTCTTCATTTATCATTTGATCTTACATCATGAATTTCCATTTTTATATTTTTATATCTAGTACATGAGATCATTCTACAAAAACCATATTATATTTGATAACACATCGAACTACTTCTTCATATCTCCCAAAATATCAGATAACCAGAGCCTTTTAGGTCTATGGTTTTAAACAATTAAAGAATCTATCTATTTTTCTATCATTGTTGAAAAAAAAATCAGATGTGTATATTATAAGACTTATGAATTTTTCCTCGTAATTAATGAAAAATTCACTCTATATTTGGTCAAGATATAGGAATTATCTCTTTATATTAGTTCAATGATTTTGAGGAAAATACATGTTAATAAATAAATCCTTAAATTATTCCCTCTCAATTTTATTTTTTGACTTCATATTCTTTATCAATTCATACAACTGATGAGACCATCCATCTAAATGATAGATTCCCAGAGTAACCTTCTCTTTTTCAGAATAATAGATAACAAAAAATATCTTCTCTATTGAGGTCACCCACTGTTCCATGACTATTGGATCATAAGATCGACTAAATTTTAGTGGTCATTGCCTCATAAAAGACATGATGGATAGTTTCTCTTTCTTAGATGAAGGTGGAGATTCCACATGGTTTAGGTTATTGTTCATATCCTAAGATATTTGGGTAATAATTTATATGAAGTTTTTAATTTTACCTATAATTTCATTGAATCAATGAAAATTTAAATTTTTATTTCAATAAACACACAATTTTAAGGGGAAAGTGGAAACCCTAAAAAAATCCAAACAACACCAAACTCAGACCATATAATAAATCACTAGGCCATTCGAATTTTTTTAAAGTCTCATAATACTTCACCATGTATAAGCTTCATTCGATAGAGGTTAACTCCATGTTTGGATCATCCTTAAGGAGATCCTCAAAGTGATAATCCATATTGTACCATGTATGAATATATTTCTCCAGATTTATTTTCCCATAATTTATTTTTAAAGAAAAAATTTGATCCTGTTTACTGATTCAACTATCTTTCTCATCATTAAGGAAACCTTGAATCATTCTCTCAAACATTCAGTTGGCACCCTCTTTTGGAAAATTTATTTTAAAGCATTACTGTAACATCCATTTCTTGGAATGAAGGAGTAACACCAAGGAATTTTCTTTTTTAACTTACTCATTTAATCGATCCTTTCAGATTCCATCAATTATCACAATTTATAGAAATTATTCTAGGTATTATTTCCTATCATCTTGATATTTATCAATATAATCACAAGGATTTAATGCTTGATCCCAGGGCTTTTCAAGATCTTTATTCACACCTTCTTCAAGTTCCAATGAAACTGGACTTACCTCTGCCTATGAATTATTTTTTTAGATGACCCAATGTCCATGATTTTTGGTTGATTAGATTATTATTTTCATTGTCTAGTTTTTTTCTTTTACTGACTGGAAAAATCCTAAAATTATAATTGCCTTAATTCCCATTTCTCGAGCCAGACCTAATGACCATTATCACTTGATTATCTAGCTCACATGTAGAGGCTATTTGGAAGTCAACTAGTTTATCAATCAACTCTAGTTTATCCTGGGTCTTTGAATCATCTTTATTTCCTTTCCATCTAGGGATGAATATCCATAACCCTTCTACATCCATATCATCCTCCACATTTCCATTCAAGGATGTGAAATGGTTGTGTTTTTAGATCGAGGTGGGAGGATCCCACTAATAAAAATACCCCTTCATTTTATAATCTCTTATATTTGGATCATGAAATACCTATAATAATGAATTATATCTTGAATCTGAATGAATCAAATTACAGTCAACCTTAGTTCTAGAGGAAATGGAAGAACGAGCACTATAATTGAGCTCTTTCCCATTTACCTCTTTTCCAAATGTTACAATGTGAGAATATGTGGGTAGAACAATTGAAGTGCTAAACCAAACCACTACCATGACCTACACATCCATATTGTATCCTTCCAAGTCATGCCTCAAACCAAAAAATATATAAGTGACCTTCAGATTTAGTTGAAATAGACTTTCCCCTTTCTGAAGAGAATCATCCTTTGTGTTTTACTCATTACTTTAATGACCTACTGGGTGACCTTATGAAATATAAAATTTCACCCCATGCTAGAATTTAGAGGAATCATGGCCCAAACATCTATATAAATAATAAAAATAAACACAAAAATCATAGAAAACATTATGCTTCTAGTGAAATTCCACTTCAACCTCAACAATAATGTAATCCAATAGTGCCCTTGAGACATCAACTTCAACATATACCTTAGGAGAGACAAGGTTACTGAGAGTGTGGGTATGATTATCCAAGCTTATGAATCAACCCATTTTTTTACAAATTAACCTAAGTATAAACAGATTATTAAATTTTAGAGGTATTTCAGGGAGGGTGACCCAAATTGTAGTTAAGTGAGGGTCCCATTTTAGGAGGAAATAAAACTATCACCAGAAAATGGAGAAGTGAAAGCTATATAGAGCTAATGTATCATTATCCAAGGCATAGATGTGATAATTTTCAATAAAAAATAGAATAAATAAAAAGTAACAAGTATAAAATCCCAACAATAACTCATTCCAGATCCACATCCACTTATAGTATCAAGATAAATATTTTATTTCTCTAAAACCTTTCTCTATTATACTTTACTAAAACTTCATGATGTTTCCCTTAAAACTCAAAATTATCCCTAGGGTTTTAACTACCATTTTTTAGTCCTAATTCAGAAATTAACTAAATATTATATATGAAACCAATTATAATAACTCAACATTTTCATACATAACTATTAAAAATTTTTAAAGATAAATAACATAATAGTAATACATTAATGGATTGAAATGTCTAATATATTGGGAAACCTAGGTTCATACATCATTTATACATAATAAATAAAAAATATTTTAGTTCTTTTTCATAGTCCATAAAAAATATATCATGTTCTTCTTGGTACATGTATTCACCTGAGGATATATATCAAAGAAATGGGTAAACTAAAATCCCAGTAAGGTGAGGGATAACAAAGAAGGAATAAGATACATGAATCAATAGTAAATGAGTGAGCATAATCATCATCATTATATAATAAAAATGATAAAATCATAATAAGAAAAAGAGAATCATTTTAAAAATCATGTAATGTTGAATATACATAATAATGAAACATCATAACGTAGTGGTCAAATATCACATAGAGTTGTGAACAAAGCTAGCATCCTTTTCATGCATTACATATGTGCATAAATCACAACATCATAATTGTGAACAAAGATAATATCATGTTAAAAAATAATACCAACAATATTATGAGATATATAAAAGTATAAAATGTATTGGAGGGATATATAATTCCATTCTAACCAATCACATCATAAAATTATCATAATCATGCATGTGATATGAAAATATAACAAATAACATTCATAGTCATGCAATAAACCCATGGAAAGGAATGAGTTTCATAAGTGTGTCATAAATCATAATTTAATTAATAAATATTGGGGTTCCAAAATGAATAATGGAAATAATATTTTTTAATAAAACATTATCATTCTTGAGTGGAGAATAAATAACTCAAGAGGAGTCAAATATGTTTTTTACAGAAATAAAGTCTTTTTGAAAATTATTTGGAATTGGATTAGAAATAATTTAGAAATGGTAAAAAAATATTCCTAAAAAGTAAAGGTAAATAATAGTTAAATTACAGTTTATGGATATTATAGGATTTTACATATTGAAAAAAATACGAAATATGAGATAACCCAAATAAGGAGTTTGTTTTGAGAATCCCTTCACCTTAAATCCAAATTTGTTTTGTTGTTTGTCCACATCCTATATAATAAACATAGATTTATTAAAACATGTAAAAAATAAGTGATTTATTTTTTTAACTATTTATAAATTATAATAATTGTATTATCTTTCTTATTTCCTATTGTTAATAGTGAAACTTCTTTATATCATATTTTTTATAAAATATCATATCTTATTTATATTTTGATATTTTTTCAAGGTCATTTTTACAAAAGTAAAATTAATTAAAAAATAATAATATACATGTAATTACATATTAAATTATTATATATAATTCATTATATCCATCCATGATGGTGGTGATAAGTAAAGAGATGAAATTTTCCTCGAATGCGGTTAACCAACTGTTGACACGACATTGTTAAAAGAGGTAGAAAGAGAATCCTCACATATAAATATGTTATAAATATAATTATTATAGCAGTTTAAAATAATTATTATATTGTTAAAATAATTCTCAATTAATATCATAAGATTTTGATTTTAAAGGAATAGAGAAAAGGAGGAATAGAAGAGGAAAATGAGAAGAAAAGTTGACGAAAACTTACCCTCTTCTTGGTGTTGGTTATTTTATACGATACTAAAATACTTGAAATATTTGAGTTTGATTACTTTATAATGTACTTAAGTATTATAATGGGTTTGAGAGATAGTATTTGGGTATATATTTGGCTTTGGTATGTGAAAGTTAAGTAGTTTTTTAAGTGACGGGTGAGAGGATATTTGTACTTTAGGAGAGAAGTATTTTTAGGATAAAATATTGAATAAATTATAATATCCACGATAAACCTTAAAATTGTAAAATTTTGAAATTATGAATTATATTTGAAAAAAATAATATTATTTTTGGACTTTGAATAAATTTATAATTCTAATTAATTATTTTAATTAAAAGAAGTGGATAAAAATGAAAACAGTTTATTTAAAGGGACACTTCAGACTTTTAGACATTTAAAATTAAATTTTAGGATTAGAAACTAATTTTAATACTTTTAAATAATCAATTTACATTATTAAATTTACTTTTGGATGATATAACCAATTTACAATTTATTAAGTCAATATTATATCATGAAAATGCAGTATTTGAAAAATAGTATTTTTATTATTCATGTTAAAATTGATGTTTCTCATAAATTTATCAAATATTCACACTTAAATAATTTTGAAACACCTATTACAAAAATTATATTAATTTTATAAAAATAATTTTATAATATATGTAATTTTTATTATTAACATAACATTTAATATTTGTAAAAATACATTAAAATATAATTTATTAAAAAATTGCTTATAATTTCTTTGTGTTTTTAATATGGGAATTTATTTTATGTCATTATTTTTTTTTCTTAAATTTATAATGATAAATATTATTTTTTTACATTAATATTTTGATATCAAACTACTATTTCAACAGTCATTTTAGTATTCTTAATGACCATGTTACTATTGCAACTATCACATCATAATTTTAACAGTCATATAACCTCCTATGAATACTTTTTCATTCCTTCATACATCATTTTCTACAATTACATACATGGTTATATATTTTCCTTTTCTATAATATTGATTGGTATACTAATATTCTTTTTGTTTTCCATAGCTGTGTTCATGGAAGCAATGATTCTAGAAAATCAGGATGATCTAAAATTTTCCCATTATAGTTTTTTAATTTTCTATATTATTTTATATTGTAATATTATGAATTTTCCTGAGTTTAGTTGTTGAATAATGTAATGATCTACATTAATTAAATAAAGTTTTTTTTTCATATGTTCTTTATGTGAATAATACAATATGATATAATATAAAACACATTTATTCTGGAAACAAATATCATTTATAAAGTTTGGGTCATTACAAAAAAAAATTAATTCTCACTAAGAAGAGGTGAATGTTTTTTATTATGTAATAAAAGTTAAAAATAAAAGAATATTTATTCATCCCTTAGTGATCACACAAATCCTTATTGATACTGGGGGGTGGGTGGGTTAGGTTTAGGGGTAAGATAGGAATGGGTGGGAGGGGGGTGGGTTAGGTTTAGGGGTAAGATATGCTTGAGGTTGGGGGTTTAAGATATGGTCTAGGTTAAGGGTAATAGGTTCAAGATTAGGGGTATAATTTTAGGTTGGGGTGGGGGGTATGGTATATGGTAGGGTCTATGTTGGGGGGGGGGGGGGGTTAGTGGTAAGATAGTGTATATGTTATGGTATTAAGATAGGGACTAGGTTTAGGGGTAATAGGTTATAGGGTCTAGGTTAAAGGAATAAGTTTATGTTTGGTGGGTGTGGGGGGTTTGGGTTTAGGGGTATAAGATAGGTTCTAGGTTGGGGGTTTATGGATAATATGGTCTAGTTTGGGGGCATAAGTTTAGGTTAGGTGTGTGTATAGGGGGGGGTATGATTTAGGATTAAGATCGGGTCATGGTTAAATGTTTTGGAGTAATAGGGTCTAGGTTGGTTGGAGGGATAACATAGGGTCTAGGTTAGGGGCATATGTTTAGGTTTGGTTGGGGGGTTATGGGTTTAATATAGGGTCTGTGATAGTGGTAGTAGGGTCTAGGTTAGGGGAATAAGTTTAGGTTAGGTGGGGGTGGAGTGGGTTTAGGGGTAATATAGGGTCTATGTTGGTGGGGGAGTTAGTTTTAGGGGTAAGATAGGGTCTTGGTTAGGGGTTTAAGATAAGGTCTCAGTTAGGGGTTTAAGGGTAATATGATCTAGGGCATAGGATCTAGTTTAGGGGAATAAGTGTAAACATCCCAACCCTAGTATCCCCAAGACAATGTTTACTTTTTTAGATTGATATAAGATAAAAGTGATTGTATCCGAAAAGATTGAATAGTTTAGTAGACTTGGAAAACTAGATACATACTTGAATCTCACATTACATTTAAAGAAATAAAAATACAACATAGTGAATGTAAATATTATGCATCCTTGAAATCATTCAAATATTTCTTATACATATCATGGGGAATGGAAATAAAATAAGGGGCGAGATCAAATTATCAGTAAGGGTACATACAATAGAAGATATAATGAGTAAATAATACATAATAACTATGGAAAAGAAGATAACTAAAAACAAATTCCATTTAGTCAATCACCTGACCACGAAGAATAATATGGAAGAATTAAATGATGGTTAAATAATTACATAAAAATAATCACATGGACTTGAAACTTATACATAGATATCATAACTATTAAAATAACTATATGGATATAAATAACTAATATAATTATGATGGAATTAATATCTCCATATATCATAAAATTACCTTCAAGTCCTCGTTTCAAGACATATTATATAAATGGGTAATTCCTTTTCCAAATACCAAAACTAGTTTGTATCATAAGACCCGCCGATGTATCTAGGAGCTATAAAGGGTCCTAGGAATCACTTACTAAGTCCAATACATTCATCATATGAAAGGAGAGAATAAAAATTCAATACATGGTCAACATAAACATCGGTATTCAAAAACTATCATACAAAATGTAATTATTTTCCTAGAAAAAATAATCATAAACCATCTTGAGAAAGAATAAGGATGGTATCATTACAACATATCCCTAGTAGAGTATAAATAAAATAAAGGGTTTTTTTCATTCACTACCAAAAAATAGGGCTGTAGTGGTGGTTATTTTGTGAACTGGTGTAGGTTTAAACCATCTCTTAATAATATAGGAGCGGTTACCAAAACCACCATGTATTGAACGGTCTCCATTCATTTACTGATAGTTTCTTTAAATTTTTGGAGGTTCTTGTATGTGTTATTTTTGGAGCATTTAGCAGAGATTTCATTTTTATTTAGTGAAGTTTTTTTAATAAAAATTACCAGGGAAAAAATGTATTACATGAAACTAAACACCACTAAATATATTAGCGGCGATTATATCTAGCGATGGTTAAGGGTAACTATCGCTAGAAATAATTTTAATTAATCTACTTAGCAATAATTACTAAAAACTACCACTAAATATTACAATTATATTTTTTTAAAATATTTAATAAAAAACTATAAATATAAGAAAACTAACAAGAAATAATCTAAAAAATAAATATATGTTAAACCCATTATACATATGTCTTACATTAAAAATCATATATACAAACATCCACAGTCAGCATAACCTCAGTCAATAGATACCTCATTCAACCCATACATCAGTCAACCCATACCTCAATTATCAATATATACATATAAAATATGTACAAAAACAACCCATACCCAATATACATCCATTCCATGACCTCTGCTGCATCCATCTGCTTCCACATAATCTAATCAACTGAAACCAACCACAACATCTCATAAACTGTAACAAAAATAAAAAAATTAAAACTAAACATAAAAAATCAGAATTACAATAGAATAATTGATAAAATTTTAACATACCATAGAAAATAATAACCATAAAGGCTGCCTTTTAAAGAATGTTATAGATCAGAATGGTCAACCTTCTACCTACTATAGGAATCTGTCACCAATAATGAAAACTAGACCATTTAAGAAAAGAAACGTGAAAGATAAAAGACACATAATATATTCAAAATATTTCACATAAAATTTGTTATTTTTTTAATCAAGTAGAATAAATTTTAACATAAAACAAATAATATATCATTAAAATAATCTAAAAACATAAAACTACCTATTTGATATATGATTCAACACTTGAAATTGAAAAGGGATAAGAAAATATTCTAATTATTTTTTAAATCTAAGTGTCATGTGCTTGAAATTTACTTAATAATTTTTTAAAGAATTTGATATCAAAACATGTCCTATATTTCAAGCATAACAAAACAATGGTTTTACCATGATTATACATTAATTTGAGATTTTTTTCTATGGTTTTAACTGTTCCATGAACGTTTTAGTGTTTTAAAACACTAAAAATGTGTTTATGACCATCCCAAGAAAACTGTAAATAGAAATAGAGTTATTTCAGTTAATACATTTCAAAATTAAATCTACAGACATTCTTCTCTGATTTTAGGGAAATCTGACATCATTTTATTGGTTTTGACCCCCTGATACATGTTTTTAAAGGATTTTGTACCTTCAAGAAGTGTTTACTGAGTCATTTTGAAAACACCAAATGCCATATTGATGTTTTTTATGTCTGTACACATCATAAATAACTAAAAAGTGTTTTATAAATTATTTTAAATCAAACCAAGGTTGTTTTCTATGGTTTTGACCATTTTATGCACGTTTTAATGTTTTGAAACACTAAAAATGTGTTTACGAACATACCGGGAAAACCATAACTCGGAATTATGTTCTTTCAATTCCTACATTTTAAAAATAAATCTACAATCATTTTTCTTTGATTTTAGGGAAATCTAACATCGTTGTCCTTATTTGTACCCCCCAAAACATGTTTTTAAAGGCTTTTATACCTTTAAGAAGTGGTTACTGAGTCATTTCAACCACACTGCATGTTGGATTAATGTGTTGTCTATGCGTACAAATAAAAAATAACAAAAAGGTGTTTGTACCATGATTCTAAATCAATATGAGGTCTTTTTCTATTATTTTTCCATTCCAAGAATGTTTTAGTGTTTTAAAACACTAAAAATGTGTTTACGACCATCCTAGGAAAACCGTAACTTGGAACGACATGATTTCAATTCCTAATTTTTAAAATTAATTTGATGGTCATTGTCCTATGATTTTAGGGAAATTTGATGTCTTTTTTCTAGTTTTGGCACCCTGACATATATTTTTAAAGAATTTTATACCCTTTGAGAAGTGTTTACCAAGTTATTTAGACCACACCACACATCGTATTAAGGTTTTGTCTATATGTTCATGTAAAAAATCACTTAACAGTGGTCTTGCCATTATTTCACATCAATATGAGGCCGTTTTCGATGGTTTTGACTATTCTATGCACGTCTTAGTGTTTTAAAACACTAAAAATATGTTTACGACCATCTTAAAAAAACTGTAACTCATAATTTCATTATATCAGTTCCTATATTTTGAAATCCAATATATGTTCATTTTCCTATGATTTAAAGGCAATCAAATTTTGGTTACCTAGTTTTCACCCCCCAACACATGTTTTTAAAGGATTGTGTACATTTAATATGTGTTTACCGAGTCATTCCAACCACACTGCACGTTATATTGATGTTTTGATTGCGTATACATGTAAAAAATAACAAAAAAGTGGTTGTTCCGTGATTTAACATAAATATGAGGTTGTATTCTATGGTTTTGACTATTCCATGTCTGTTTTAATGTTTTAAAACAATAAAAACACATTTACAGCCATCCCGGGAAAACCATGACTTGGAATGACGTTCTATTAGTTCCTAAATTTCAAAATTAAATCTAAAAATATTATCCTTTAACTTTTGAGAATTATAATTTCATATTTATGTTTTTACCACCTCAAAAATGTTTTTAATGGTTTTTATACCTTTAATAAGTGTTTACAGAGTCATTTAGACCACACCGCACTTCAGATTGATGTGTTGTATACTCTTAAACATAAAAAAATAACACATTAGTGGTTTTACCATAATTTCATGACAATATGAGGTCATTTTAAATGGTTTTGACCATTCCATGCACGTTTTAGTGTTTTAAAACACTAAAAACACATTTATGGCCATATAAGGAAAACCGTAACTCATACTGACATGCTGTCAGTTCCGAAATTTCACAATTAAATATATTGTCATTTTCCCCATATTTTAGGGAAATTTGATGTTGTTTTCATGGTCCCCCCACCACATGTTTTTAAAGGATTTGGTACCCTTTAAGAAGTGTTTACTGAGCCATTTTGACTGTACCACGTGCCAGATTAATGTTTTGTCTATATATACACATCAAAAATAACTAAATGGTGGTTTTACCATGATTCTATGTCAATATGATGTCTTTTTATAGGGTTTTGAAAATTCCACACTAGTTTTAGTGTTTTAAAATTCTAAAAATGCATTTACAACCATCTTGGGAAAACCATAGATCAGAATAACATGACTTAAGTTCTTACATTTCAAAATTAAATCTATGATCATTGCCTTATGAGTTTAGGGAAATACAATATCAATTTCCTAATTTTGACCCCTCGACACATGTTTTTAAAAGGATATTATACCCTTTAATAAGTGTTTATTGAGTCATTCTGACCACACCACACATCAGATTTACATTTTTTCTACACATACACATAAAAATTAACTCAAATGTGGTTTTACCATGATTTAACATTTATCCGAGGTTGTTTTATATGGTTTTGACCATTCCACACATGTTAGTGTTTCAAAACACCAAAAATGAATTTACATGAATATGGGAAAAACACAACTATAAATGATTTTCTATCAGTTCCTACATTTTGAAATCCAATATACAATCATTTTCCTATAATTATAGGGAAATCTAGAATTTTTTTCCTAGTTTTGATCCCCAATACATGTTTTTAAAGGCTTTTATACCTTTAAAAGGTGTTTATTGAGACATTCCAACCACACCACATGTTATATTGATGTTTTGTCTACATGTACACCTCAAAAATAACCAAACAATGGTTTTCACATGATTCAACATCAATATAAGGTCATTTTATATGGGTTTGACTGTTCCACACATGTTTTAGTGTTTTAAAACACTAAAAATGCATTTACTGCCATCCTGGGGAAATAAAAACTTGGAATGACATGATTTCAGTTCATAAATTTCAAAATTTAATCTATGGTCATTTTATTCTAATTTAAGAGAAATATGATATCTTTTTCCTAGTTTTGACCCCCAACGTCTATTTTAAAAGGCTTTTGAACCACTAAGAAGTGTTTACCGAGTCATTTTGAAGACAACACATATAATATCGACACTTTTTATATTCTTACACATAAAAAATTACTCAACAGTGGTTTTAACAACATTTCTTGTCAATTTGAGGTCATTTTCTATTGTTTTGACCATTACACTCATGTTTTAGTGTTTTAAAATAGTAAAAATATGTTTATAGCCATCCTAGGAAAACTGTAACTCCGAATGAAATCAATCATTTCCTAAATTTAAAAATTTAATATATAGTAGTTTTATTATGATTTTAGAGTAATATGATGTCATTTTATTGGTTTTGATACCTGACACATGTTTTTAAAGGTTTTGATACCCTTTAAGAAGTGTTTAACAAGTCATTCCGACCACACCACACATTGGATTGATATGTTGTATACATATACATGTCAAAAATAACTCAATGATGGTTTTCCCATTATTTAAAATCAATCTAAGGTTGTCTTCAATGGTTTTGACCATTACATGAATGTTTTAGTGCTTTAAAACACGAAAAACATGTTTATGGATATCCCGAGAAAACCATAACTCAGAATGACATTCCATCAGTTCTTACATTTCAAAATTAAATATATGGTAATTTGTTTATAATTTTAGGGAAATAAAACTTCATTTTACTTGTTTTAACCCCCTGGCATACTTTTTAAAGGCTTTTCACCTTTAATAATATTTTACTGAGTCAAAACCAAGAAAACAAACACATATTGTTTTCAAACTTATGGATAATGATCTATAATTCATTTTTAATGTGTAGAAATAAACCACATGTTAATCCATCACAATATGTGATCAATATGATTTGAAATTCATGTTTTCTTTATAAAAGTGTCATATTAGTTTTATTTATGGTAGTTGAATGTATTCGTTGAAAAATTGTGAATGGTCTATAGAATTTAGAATTTAACATGGCAAGATGATCTATAAGGCTAGAAATTTCCTTGGGGATCATTTGATTATCAACTAAAATACAAAAACTAAAGAATTTTCTATTTTGTAAAACCACTGATCCTATGTTTGACTATAAGAGTCTTATTATTGCACTTTTTTTTCAATCTTTCAATTTATCTTTTTGATTACCAATAAACGACACTACTCAAACCCCCATAGGGTGTAGAAATAATGGATGAAAACTCCATACCAAATAAAACTAATGAAGTAGGTCCATAACCAATCCCCTATACACGTCTGAAATGCTTCTTCCCTAAATGATTGCAACTGCATCATTCTAGGAAACTAATGATGATTATAAAGGGTTCAAATCCCAAACTTCTTGAATTTTAACCTGTTAATACAAAAATATTAAATTTTTTTTTAAAAAAATATCTTAACTTAATAATATTGTCTAATTAATAAATTTTCATTACTATTTATTGTTATTTCATTACTATAAAAACATAAAAATGAAAAATATATTATAACAACAAAAAATCGTTAAACCCAATTAATTGGGGATGGCGAGATGTATCAAACACCACAAAATTGTAATTTTTTGATCCATGTATACATCCCCATTTAATAGGGTTTATTTCTTGTTAGTTGTTATAATATATTTTTCATTATTATGTTTTTATAGTAATGAAATAAAATGAAAGGGTAATGAAAATTACTTACGCCAACATCTTTGGTAGGGTCATTTACAAAACTGCCATAGAGTTTCCTATGAACATTAAACCATATCTCTATTCATAAAAAAAAGTGACCTAATTCATTAGAATTTATAAAAAAATATAAACAAGTTAGAAAAAAAATTAATTATAATAAAATTATTCAAATAATAATGAATAAAATACAAATCGAAATTGTTCTTTTTCTCAAAAAACTCAAAGACCCCACGATTTGAGGAATGACTTGATTCTCATGATTCACAGTATTTTTTTAGATATTTCCTAAAAAATAACAACATTAATAAAAAGTATAATTTTATTATGTTTATGTTATTAAGATACTGTAAAATATGCAATTAAATCATGAGATACATCTTTTTAAATATTGACAAAGAGCTTATATTTCTCATGAGAAATGTCTTTAGTAACTTTCTTATACATTTGTCATGAGATTAGAGATGTGTCATTAAACTCATTCTATAATATCCATTTAAAATCTCCCCATTTATTTCCCAAAATTTTCAAATTCTATGGGTGTGAAATGGAGTCAAGGACATCAAAATAAAAAAACATCTAGAAAAAAACATAACACATTATTAATGTATTACAAAATTTTAATCATGTATTTTAAATTAGTTATAAAGGAATATTAAAGTAATATTAACTTTAATTAAGTATCATAGACCTCATTTTTCTAAGATGTAGGAATATGCATCAAATATTTATAATTAATGGGAAATATCACCGTCTCGTAAGAAAGATGCCCAATAACCTACCCATAGATTCCAGTAGCATCACCCTTAGGCACCCCAAACTCATCAAATGGAATGATAATATTGAATTCCTTAAGATACCATACATATACTGTGTTTATATTTTTATACCTTCTATGGTTGTCTTTATCTATTTAACAAATTCATTAAACAATTACTAAAATATATAGTTTTTTTGAATAATGACATACATACCAGTAACAATAACTCACCAATATCCCCTAGATGGAGGGGAGACCAACTAATCCATCACTAGAGGTGAATCTGGTGGTGTGCTTCCAATGAAATCTGGTGAAACATATGGCTCAATAATAGTATCAGATTCAAAAAAATCACTTGGATCCACAAAAGTTGATGGTAGTGGTGGCGCACTCTGAGATGCTGATCAACTAGGATCTTGAATTTTTTTTCTCAGCATTCCTACAATTTAGATGGTTTAGGTATATTAAATATTTAAAAAATGAAAAAAATAAATTTTTTTTACAAAAAATAAAATAAAAACTAGAATAAAGTTTATATATACAAAACACTTATCAATGATAAATTGTAATATATTTTCATTACCAATTTATACATTAAATTATCTTCATATTAATTATCTTCATTGTTATCAACTTCCATTAAGATTATTCCTTAATTTTCACCAACTTTTTCAAGATATAATATTTCAATATTTCTAGGAAAAACTATTTAATGTTTTGTGGTTGATGATGTTTACTGTCACAAAGTACAAATTGATCTTCATCACCCATATCATATAAGTATCTCTACTTTAAATGTAAAACAACACTCTAAACTTCATGTATTTCATCTTCCACATAAGAATCCATATTCACTTGTGAATCCAAGATAAATGGATCATGCTCTTTATGCTCACCGATATGGATTAAATGAGAGAAGTTGAAAAAAGTAAAATGTAACGAATATTTCATTATACCCCTATCAGTGTTGAACCACTTTCATTTGAATTAGACAATTAAAAACTAACCATGACAATTTAATTCAATTATATCATTCATATTTCTATAGTATCCCACCTCTTCAAGTGTAAATACACCAGTATTTTTGAGTTTTAAAGTCGTCTACATGATAAAGTGTATGAAACTTAAAGCCATGAATATTGTAGGCATTGAATCTCTTATCTTGTATAAGAGGAACTCAATCCAAAAAATTCAAATCATTTGATTTTTCAGTTCAATTATCAACATTCATTATCTAGAAAAAAATATATATGTTTTTACTTTTAACATAGAAAAAATAACTACATTTCAATAATATGAATATGAGTATATACTTACATTATGAGTGAACCATTTGAAAATATCATTTTTAACAACTTTTGTTAATTTAATATAATTTCAAGATCAACCTCTTAGTCGACTCTTTGTTCTCCATTGAAATTGTTAAATAAATGGATATATAATAACACTATTGAGTGTCACATATCTATGTTCTTTTAGAAACTCCAATTCTATTAGTGTAAAATTTGGTCCCTTTCTAATTGGTCATCCAATAGTTGAAAATACCGATGACTGGTTTTTAGAATAAGAATTAGCTGAAATGTCATCAACACATCTAGAATGATTGAATCTAGTATTAATCCCATTAAAATACCTAGAACTAAAGGTTAAACACTCTTCTACTGAGTAACCTTTAGTAATAGAGCCTTCTGGTTAAGCTTTATTCCTCACATATGATTTCAAATGACCTAAGTACCTAATGAAAAAAATTATAAACATATTAAAAAATTATATGAAATTATTTTATAATATAGAATTCACTAATGAAAATAGAAATAACATCATCATACCTCTTAATTTGATACATCCATCGACTGTGTAATGGTCCACCAAGTTTAGCTTCTTCAACTAAATGAACAATAAAATGAATCATGACTGTGAAGAATGAAGGGGGAAATAACATCTCCAAATGACAGTGTCAAAACAATTCTTTCTTGACCTTTATCAAGATTAGTTTGATTTAAATTTTTTCCACAAATCTCTCTAAGAAAGGTATAAAACTCAAATATAACCGTAATTACTTTTTCATGTAATGCATTACATAATGCCAATGGAAACAACTAATCCAATAGAATATGTGAGTCATGAATTTTCAATCCATGTAACTTTATATGTTTTAAGTCAACTCACCTTGATATGTTACTTGAATATCCATATAGCAATTTTATATTCATTAATGTTCAAAGAAATATGTCTTTCTCATGATTTTTCATTGTAAAAATAACCAAAGGATACTTTCCATCCTAATTTTCCCCAAAACCATGATTTATATTCATTGAATCCAAATCCTTATGAACATTATGAAGATGCTTCAATTTACCCTACCCATTAAGTAATGTAAAAATTACATTTTCATATATATTCTTATAAATATGAATTACATCATGATTATAATGTATCAAAATAAACTCCCAATAAGGAAGTTTTAAAAATTTACTCTTTCTTCTCCTATTGTGTTCCAGCTACTTTGGATATTGTACCTCATAACTTTTCCACCTTATTTGAACTGAAGACATTTTCCAAATTATTCAATAACTTTTATTAATTTTCTTAATATTTCTAAACCAGATTACACCTTATGTGGATTTCTCAATTCAATATTTCCATTGAATCATGTCTTGTTAAACCTGAATTTATGAAAAGCATCAATAAATCAATAATGACATATAAAACACAATTTTCTTCTACGAGGTAATCATTGAGGTTCAAAATAAAAATTAAAAAATAGGCAATCCAAACCAGTATGAGTGTTCCAACTGGATAAATTTCATAGTTAAGGAAATTCTCTAATTGTAAATATTAAAGCAGCATGAATTTTTAATAGTTTTCTTATTGAAGAATCATATGTTTCCACACAATCATCCCTTAATTATTACAATTCTTTGATTATAGGTTGAATTTATAAATCAATGCCATTTCTAGGTATTTTTTCCATGAACAATCCTTGAAATAATGAAAGAAGTATTATTCATACACATCGATGGGGGTTGATTATAGGGGATAAATACAACTGGACAAATGCTATAATTAGTACTTAAAGTAAAAAAGGGTTAAAACCACCAGAAGCCAATCCAAAACATACATTCTTAATATCTAAAAAAATATAGATATAGTGAATCAAAAATCTTCCATAATGTTGAATATTTTGTATGTATCATAAATACATCGTTACTATCCTGATCATGCCACTTCATGTCATATGCAGTCTTAGAAGACATGAATAATCTTTGAAAGTGTGGTTTTAGAGGAAAGTAATACAATAACCTTGTAGATATTTTCTTCTTCTATTTATTTCTAGGGATTCATTGATTTATACTCTCATTGTTGTTCATTGACTTCCATATGATTTTATGACATCTTATGAATTATTATTTATTAGACTCTTCTGCCCAATAAATCATAAAATCAATAGGGCATGCATGTATCTTTTTATAATCAAGTCCAAGTTTGTTGATGACTTTATTCATATCATAGAATGATTTATGGATCTTAGATTCACTAAATGAATTATGAAGAAACTCTAAAATCATGGATATTTATTTGTCAGTAATTCTACAGAGACACTTGATATGATATAACTTATGTAAAAAAATGAATTCGAATACTTGGGACACCGTACAAAAAATTCTTACTGTCCATCTTCAACTAATTCATAAAACTCATTTTTTTATCACTGATGTTTTGAGAGAGATTAACCTACTCAAGATCAACTAATAGTTATGTTGATCTATTAAAATATTGGACATTATATTATGAAAAAACAAATATTTAATTTAATAAATTTTAAACTAAATTATTCTATACCAGGTCACTTTGTGTTTCTTTGATAGTATTTTCATTGTTTTTAAATTCCATAACATTCGATTAACTATTCCAAATACAACATACATATTGAGTTGAAAACAATTTCAATACCAAATGCTTATATAATTTATTTCTATTCAAACATTACTTGAATTTATAATCAGGACACATACATTTTATTTTAACATCCACTAATTGGTTTGTAATTACATAATCTAAAAATTCTTCCAAACCCTTGGCACACTGAGGTGTTTCTTGAGGTAAATTAATCCAACGTTTATCTATAGCTATTGAATTTTTTTCTCCCTATATATTTAGATATAAATATATATGTTTTTAATCGAATAAGTACAATCAAAATTAAAGATAACCCAACTTCTTCATTGACCAAGGTAGGGTATTGATTTGACATAACAAAAATTCAATATCAAAATGATTAATCCAATATAAAAAATATAAAAAACACTCAATTACATAGAAATTCATATAATTTAATTAAAAATATTATAAAAATTCAATCAATCACACCTTCAACGATATCAGAGGCCACATTTACTAGAAAAACTGGAATATAATCCTTTAGGGGTCTCTATTGAGGAGAAAGGGGGAGTCGGGGTAAAACATTTCACTGATAGAGGGGTTTTGGTTCATGATGGTCGCCGATAGGGGGATCGAGGTCACATAAGTATCTAGAATGGGGTTCAGGTCATGGAAGTTTCTAGTAGCTGGTTTGGGGTCATGTTAGTAAATGAAAAGGAGAGTTGGAGTCATGAAAGTCATCAGTAGGGGGTTCGGTGTCATAGTGGTCACTATAAGGGGGGGGGGGGGGGTAGGGGTCATGGAAGTATCTGAAAGGGGTGTTGGGTGATGGAGGTTTTCGACAGAGGGTCAATGTTAGGGAGGTCACTGAAATGGGTATCTAGGTCATAGCAGTTGTTGAGGGTAGCGGGAGGTGGGGGGATCGCCACAGAGGGGATAAAGAGGTGTGTGTGGGGGGGGGGAGTTGGGGTATGGGGACATCACTGACGAGGGGAGCATGAAGTTGAGGGGTTGCTGTAGAGGAGTGGAAAAGTAGTTTGGAGTGGGGGGGGGTGGGTCAAGGTTGGGGGTCTTAGAGGGGATCTGGATGAAAGAGGGGGGGGGGGTTGGGGTCTGGGGTTGTCACCGATGAGGGGAGCATGAAGTTGAGGGGTCACTCCCAAGGAGGGGAGAGGGAGGCTTGAGTGGGGGGGGGGGGTCAAGGTTGGGGATCTTAGAGGGGAGCTAGATGAAAGAGGGGGTGGGGGGTTGGGAAGAAATTTAGGGTTTTTAAAAAATATTTAGTGGCAGTTTAATTGAAACTTCTGTTAATTGTTAAAATAAAAAAAATACAACAGTGGTTTAATAAAACAACCCCTATATTATAATTTTTATATGATTTATTTCACAACTATTATTAGAACTTTTTCTATTAAACCATCACTAAACAATAGTTTTTTGTAGTGATTTATGAATACAAATACCATAAAAGATCATTAAAAAATTCTTAAGGAAGGTCAAAATTTCAATTTGAAATCCTATTTTAAAAACTAAATATTTCTAGAATATTAGGAATAAAACTTTCTTTGAAAATAATCACGAAATTTTTTAAAGGAATCTTAAAATCAATGAGTTTTCATGATGGCTAGAAAACTCCATTCATGTCAAGTATGTTAAAATAATGATTCCTTTTACATTTTTGGTAAGAAGTAAAACATTACCTTAGTTGAAAAATAAAAATAAGATTCATTTTAAAACAGTTTAAAAAAATTAAAACACAGGTAAAAGTGTCTTTACTAAATCATTGGATAATATTAAAAATATTCTTTAAAACATTTTAAGGAAAATATGGATCTGAATGAAAATGATTCTCGACTGAGCCGAAAAACAAGTTGAATTTTCTTAAAAACACAATTTTAATATCTTGAGTACATAAAGAGTGGAAAATGAATGGAAAAGTAATAAGTTATAGAAATAAAAAATGGAAAATGAAATATTTTTGGGGTTAATATATAAAGATCAAATAATTCCCCCATCAGAGACTTAAACATAAATAATCTTGAATAATGATGAGATTGTGAAATAAACCCTTACCACTTTGATAAATTTTAAATCATAACCCCTGTGAAATAAATAAATTAAAAAGAAACATTAAATACCATGAATATAAATACATTCATGATATATTATATCAAAGGGGAATTAGATACACTTTATAAAAATAAATAGGTTCATAATGGTAAATATGTCTCAATGGAGTGGTATTTGAGACGAAATCTCTTACAAAGATAATACTGTTGAATTGATAATTAATAAATGACTTTATTATGTGTATCAAATGTAAATACACACAAAAAATTGTAAATACAATAAAAAATAAAAAATAATAATTACATACATAATTTTATAATATTAAAGGTAATGAAGAATTTATATAACTCAATAAAAATAAAGTGAGTTATGAAACCCCTTATCTCCGGACCAATGCACCACACATGTTATTTATCATCTTTAATAATAAAATTATATTAATTATTTAGTAATTTTTTAAAATTTTATCATTCCTTGAATTTTATTTATTACCATGTTATATTTAATTACTTAATCAATAAAGTTCACGTCAAACGATTTGATAATATTCAGTTCATATATCCAAAATGACTTCGATTGTTTGATTGTGATAAAAAAGGTCATTGATCCATAATATGTAGAATAAAAATAATTATATAATTATAATTTTTATATATAAATTATAATTTTTAAACCAAGCCTTAAATATGGTTATGAAAAATGAACTATGTTATAATCACAGAGTAGTTAGTTATACATACACATGAGTAACATTTCAATTTTTCAATGATCATGAAAGAATGGAAATAAGTATTATTTTATTTTTAAAAAATGTTAATTATAGCATAAATTTCATATAATTTCTTTAAATATACTTATTCATATCATTTATATGATGTGGTTATGAAAAAAAAAATCACTTCTCTTCATGGAGGCGGTAATCCATACGTACGGATGAACAACATTATCATTTTTAAATGAATGGAAATATAAGAAATTATATGATATATTATATTTAAATAATGATAAATATGTAATTAATTTCATATATACATAATAAATTCATCTTTAGAACCATATGTGAGTAGTGGTGATGGAAAATAAACTACATCGGTTCACGAAATGATAGTTCACCATACACATGAATGACGGTTTCATTTACCATTTGATGGAAGTAGAGAAGGACAAAGGGCATGGAATTAACATAAAAAAATATCAATATATAATATATTCTAATTTTATTATATCATAATGTTTTATAAAGATTTTAATTAGGTGGTAGAATAAATAAAATAAAATTATTTGGTTAAGAATGATACCTCTTCATTGAAAAACCTCTTTTGGTTTACATTAAAATCCACCCTAGGAGGGTTTTATAATAAAAAAATACCTCTAGGAATTGGTAATGGAAGTATGGAAGGTATTTTGGAACATATTTTCCAAACCAAAATAATTTTTTAGTGTGAAAAAAGAGGATAGGAAGTGCCCTTTTATTAGTGAGGGGATGGGCACTTTTGGAATTTATTAAAATATTACATTAATATAAATTAATTTTCATGTTAAAATGGATTAAAACTGATATAATTCTAATTTATGATGATTATAGGTATAAATAATACCATCCAATAATTTTTTATAGGTTTATATTAGGGTTTTACCTTAATCTCTTTGTTGTATCCCATCTTAACCCCTTTTGACAATTACTACAATAATGATGTTTTTACGCTTTAGAGGTCATGATAGTTACTATAAAAGGAAAATTGGGATATAAATGGACCATAGAAGATATTTTTAAACATATAACAACAAATTTTTTAAATATATGATTTTAGGAATTTTAAAACATGTAATAAAATATTACTTATTATAAAATAGCATCGATTTCATTTTTTTCACTATTCATTTAATTTGAAAATAAATACATAAAGAAAAAGGTTCAATTATAATATATACTTTTAAAAAATCCATAATATTATATATTAATCTATAAAAAATGTTAAACACTATAAATCAATCAAATTATATTTATTTTAATATTTTCAAATTCATTGATTTAATTTTTCAATTAATTAATGAAATACAGAGTTGGCATTGCATAAATTATTATTGTAATTATATAATAACTAAAAATTAGAAATAAATTACCATAATGAAAATAATTTCATTATTCTAATAATAATAATTAATATCCATTACCGACATTCTTTTGTCCAAATGTGAACACATAAGAGGTATTTAAAAGTAAGAAAGCGATATTTTGTATTTTCTTTACTTAAAATATTATATTGTTCAATTTCATAGAAAAGTATCCAATAATAAAAAATATATATAATAATATTATAAGGGTATAAATAACTTCATAAAATAAAATTTAAAATGAAAAATGGTGGCCTTATCACTTAGTTTTAACAGAGGGTAACCCGATTTATCCTTTCACTATGGTGATTTTTTTACTCTTTTTACTATTCATTAGGTCTAAATATTGATTTAAACTTATAAAATAATATTAATTGTTATGATTTAAAATATGTAATTTATTTTACTAAATTAAATTTCTATATGTGTAAGAAATTCATTTTATAAGTATCCTGAAATGCGTGATGAAAAATGGTTTTTCCAAAAAAAGCCTTTTTAATTCTAAAATTAGTTTTATACCAAGATCACATATAATGTTCATTAACATGTAATTAATTATATTATTTATAACTAAATAAGTCTTACATTAATTTATGATCAAATTCAAAATATCATGGTGTTTTTTCATTGAAAAGAAATGATATTTTTATGTATATCAGTATTTTTCACTATTTACAAAAAAAATCATTTCTCTAATAATTCCAAAATTTCCCCATAAGTTAATTTTAACATGTTTATTTTAAAAAATTTATTTCATTTTTTAAAATAAAATTTCTCAAATTGGAAGAAAATAAATATATTTTTTTCACACAAAAAGCAATAAAAACTTTTTTTAAGAAAAAAATATTTTTGAAGCATGTAAAAACTTTACTAGAAATTAATTACTTATTCACCAATATATTTGATTTATATGAAATATTTATACATAATTTTCAAAAATTAGTTATTCCTATTCATACCTCTAATTTTAACGACTAGGTTATAATAGTCACGTTTAATAATTTTAGTAGCATATCATGGTTCATTTAAAATCAGTGCTGTGAGTAACACAAGTTATCTAAGAAATAAATTTTATTTAAAGAGAAATATATTCTAATTTTTTTTGGTGTTATAATAAATATTGTTTAGGTGGGGGGTGTGGGTGAGGTTTGTGTTAGGGTCTATGTTGGGGGGGGGGGGTTGTTTATTGAGGGGTAGATGGGGTCTAAGTTAGATATGGTTTAGGGTCTATGTTAGAGGCATATATTTTGGTTTGGATTGTTTGTGTGTGTGTGTGGGAGGGGGGGTATTTTGGGTTTAGGGGTGGGTCAATGTTGGGTTAGGGTCAGTTTAGGATTAGGGGTAAGATAGGGTCTAGGTGAGAGGTTTAAAGTAGGGTGTAAATTATGGGTTTAGGGGTAATATGGTCTAGGTTGGGGAGAGGGTAACATGGGGTATAAGTTAGGGGAATAATTCTAGTTTAAGTGATTGGGGGGGGGGGGTTAGTGTTTAGGGATATAATATAGATTTTAGGTTAGGGTTTTAGGGGTAATAAGGTATGTTTTAGGGGTTTAGGTGTTATGTGGTCTAGGTTGGGGGGAGGGGTAACATAGGTTCAAGGTTAGGGGCATAAGTTAAGGTTAGGTGGGGGGGGTTAGGGATAAGATAAGGTCTAAGTTATGGGTTTAATATATAGAACATTTTAGTGGTTTTGGGGTAATAGGGTATTTTTTAGGGGGAGGGGTAACATAGGTTCTAGGTTAGGGTAATAAGTTTTGGTTAGGTGGGAGGGGGTAGGGTTTATGGGTAAGATGGGTCTAGGTTATAGGTTTTGGAGTAAGGGTTGGTTTGAGGGGGGGGGGGACGGGGAGGTTAGGGTTTATGGGTTTGAGATAGGGTCTTTTCTAGGGGTATATGATAGGGTCTATGTTAGAGGTTTAGGTTTAAGATAGGGTCAACATCAGGTGTTTAGGGGTAATAGGGTCTTGGTTGGGGAATTTAGCGGTAATAGGGTATAGGTTAGGGTTAATAGGGTTTTTGTGGGAGGTTTTAACAATAATAGGGTCTAGTTTTTTTTGGGGGGGGGGTTAGGGTATTGGGGTAAGATTGTGCTTAGGTTAGGGGTGTAATATAGATTCTAGATTGGGGGTTTTGGGTTAAGATATGGTCTATGTTAGGGTAGTAGGGGTAATAGGGTCTAGGTTGGGGGATAGGGGTTAGGATTTAGGGGTTTAAGATAGGGACTAGGTTAGGGGTTTACGATAGGGTCTATTTTTGGGGTTTATAGGTAAGATAAGATCTTGGTTAGGGGTTTAATATATGGTCTATATTAAGGGTTTAGGGGAAATATAGGGTCTAGTTTAGGGGTTTATGGGTAATAGGGTATAGGTTTGTGGGGTGATTGTTAAGGTTTAGGGGTTTAATGTAGAATCTAGGTCAGGGGTATAGGGATAATATAAGGTATATGTTATTGGTTTATGGGTAAGATGGGGTTTAGGTTAGGGGTTTAGGGGTAATAGGGTTTCAATTGGGGGGTTAAGGTTTAGGGGTTTAAGTTTGGGTCTAGGTTAGGGGTTTTCTAGAGGGTATATGTTAAGGGTTTAGGGGTAGTATGAGGTCTAGGTTATGGGTTTAATATAGGGTCTAGGATAGGGCTTTAAAATAGGGTTTATGTTATGGGTTTAGAGGTAATAGGGTCTAGGTTATAGGGGCATGGGTTAGAGGTTTAATATAGGGTCTAGGTTGGAGATTTAGGAGTAATATAGGGTCTAGGTTAATGGTTAGGTGTTAAGATAGGGTAAATGTTTAGGATTTAGGGGTAATTGGGTCTATGTTGGGGGAGGTAGGGTTAGAGTTTATGGGTTTAATGAAAGGACCAATTAGGATCTGTGCGATCACTAAGAGTGGGAGGGGAGAATCAGTGATATTTTCTTTTTATATTTTATTTCTTATGAAACAACCTTCACTTCCTATTAAAGAGTATTGAATTTTCATAAAACAAGAACACAATAACATTCCATAGGAAAAAAATAATTTACAAGGTTCACTACTCAATAATTATAGCTAGTCCTTGGAATGGTTTATAAATAATCCAATACTATACAATCCACTTGAAAACAATCCTTTTATGTGGTTACAATAAGTAAAGAAGAACCTTACACATGAGTTTCACTATAATCAAACAACAATGCATGTGATATCTACACATATAAAGATGTAACAAATATTTTATAATAAATTTTATAAAACTTCACCACAAAGTTCAATTCTTTTCACTATGCAGCTTATACTTATTCACTTTTTTTCTTTTTTAGAAACTTCTTCACTTTCTTTCCCAGCAGCAGTAAAGAACTTCCTCATTTTATTTCTGTATAAACACCCATTAATTACACTATTCATCTAGTTTCTCTATCCAGTTTTCCATCTATAAAACTCCATCCAGTGTATTTTGATAATTGATAAAACTTTATTATGGTCTATCTATCCATTTAACTTTGCACACAGTCTGTCTATTCCACTTGATAAAGAACTTTATTTGGTGGATTCTATTCGATGCCTCTGATTAAAAATCCTCTATTTGATTACCAACTTCTTATTCAGTTAAGATATTACTTTATTTGAAACATATGTTCTTGAAAATTGGATTTCATATTTCATCTAGTATCTATATCTGAATCTATTTCTATCTCAAATCGGATTTTGGACACATGAATAATATATCACCTTCATATTATACTTACACCCTATTTATAGATGTTCTTGAAGGGGAATAGGTGATAACTTCAATTTATTTCCCTCTTAATGAAAATTCAAAATTCAAAACACCCACTCCAAAAATTTTCTGGATTCTTCTCATGGATTCTAGATTATTCTTAAAGATTCTCATAGATTTGAGTATCCACTTCCTTCTACCTCATCAAGAATTATAGTTCTTCCTCTTATGATATTTGGAACATTGAATGATCAAATTTTCAACATCACATTTAATATCCATATGAATGTTTCATAAATAATTTTTAACTAGTACCACTCCAAACCAAACATTCATATTGTCAAAATTTGTAACAATTATTCCATCCATATAATATTTTTCCAATTGTTCATGTATAAACTTTATAGGAAATTTTCAGAAAACATTATCTAAATGTTTCCTCTATCTGATGAATTACATCAGAAAACATTATTAATTTTCTTTCATGCCAACAAATTTATAATTATCTTTTACAAAACATCCATTAGATCATATTAAAGAAACCTAAAATTCAAAACTTCATACATGTCCATCTGATAGACATTGTACAAAAAATATTTTCTTCTAGACTTCACCCAATGACTTTGTTGGATTAGACTTCATCCAATTTGGACTTCATCTGATGACATTCATAAAAAAATTTATGATTAATTTTATACTTACAAATGAATTTATCCCATTTCTTATTCTACTTTAATCATGAAATCTTTCTTAACTAATGATTTTAGAAACATTCATAATATAAATGAATTGCGAGATTTTATAACTCGATCAAAAAATCTTCCCTATATAACATGGTCTGGAAAACTATGTCTGATCATCTTCGTCTATTCTCCTGATGTTAGAATGATTAACAAAGTAAGGTGTTTCATATCAATAAAATAAAAGAAAAAAATGTGCCATACTTCTTTAAATAAACCAAATTTCTTTAAACATTATCAAGATCCTTTGAAAAACCTCCAAAATTCATAGTCCCAAAAATATCCCCCTTTGTATTTTTTTGTCAACCAAGGAACATAAATCACTAAAATTGGTAACTCAAGAAATGGACCACTTATAAAATGATTATTAGCCTACATGAACAAAATTAGTTTAGGAAACAAGAATCATTGAAAAATAATACCTGCTTTCCATAAGTAGTGACTTAAGAAATCTTCATAGAAAAAATTTTCCTTATGCTTCAAACTTTCAACACATCTTCCTACAAGAGAAAATTTTCACACATCCACTTGAATAAACTATTAAAATAGTTAAAAAAATAGTGAAATCACAACTTACCCATTTTTATTAACCCCCCTTAATACATTCTTTCCCTTTAAAAGTAAAAGACACACCAATGAATAGATTTATGTTACAACATTTTATCCCCATTAAAAATTCTATCCAAGGAGAAAATGGAGAGGGTATGGATTCATATACTTTAGAATTAAAGTGAGGGAGTTTGAACACCCTTTATCAACTTCAACTTATGAAATATATCCTTTGGAAATGGTTTGGGAAGATATCATCAACTTGCTCTGTTGTTGGAACAAAATCCAACTTCAGTTCATTCTTCTCCACATGATCCTCGATGAAGTGAAATTTTATATCAATTTAATTGGAACAATATTGTTACACTAGTTTTTTAGTGATATTTATCGCACTTTGATTATCAAAAACCAAAAGTTGAGGAAAAGTTATATTAATAAACAGTTCTACCAAGTGTGTCTTCATCCACATAAGTTGTTGAAATAGTGGTTTCCCTAGACCCAACTACTCAATGATTTTGATTACCATATTGTGTATACAGTTAGTTATACATTATTTATTCTTACCATTATAGTGTAAATATTTCTATATAAACTATTTAATGGTAATTTCCAAAGATTAATTGTCATATCTAAAGGTTATAGAAGATACCATGCTATAATAAGAACCTCGGGATACTATGACATTAATATTAAAAAAAGGTCCTATGGTCTAGTTACATCTCACTGACTGGACACATTAGATGTTTGACTATCATGTTTTGGGGATCATAATCATTGAGACTTCTTCTCATGAATCTTGCACTTAGTGATCTCTAGTAGCGAGATCATGATGATAGACCCGCCAATAAGAACACCACATGTTTTGGGTGTCATTGGATGTTCCTATCTACAATCATGTGTAATAGTCTCTTAACTTGAGATCATTTCCAATGAATGACATTTGATTGCATACTTTGATGCAATAAAAAAACCATGATATTAAAATCGTGGAAAGGTAGTTTGTGTTGTGTGCGCCATTGGTGGTATGAAATTGGTTGAATGGTCAAGAAATGATTTATCACTTCCAAGTTAAGGAAGTTATATATCTTGGTCCATGTTGATCAGGATGGAAGTACCTTCATAAATACATGGTCATGGTAGTCCAAGGTAAATTCATCCAGTTAGATCAACAAACAATGAAGCAAGAAAAGGGCAATGACACGGGTGTTTTTCCTTCTTTACATGATATTAAAGATAAAGAGACTATATTACACAGTGTGTGTTCGTAGGTTGGATGTCGCTGCTGTGAAAATACTTATCTCTTTAGGGGCCATGATGGGTTGATAAATCCCACTCTTGTTCTGTGAATAATATTCACTACTATCAAGATAAGGTTCTAGAGGGTCACACACAATAGAAACATCAAGAATCTTCCATATTTAGTTGAATAATAGTTTTTAGATATAGTGGACCCCACCACTGGGGTATGTGTTTTTTCCAAGGAGATACGATCACCAATAAAATAAATAAATTCATATTATTGAAGTATAGAATAATGGGAATTGAGTTTATTTATTAAATGTATTTACAAGCTTTCAAGTAAATATATGAAAAATATTATTTGAATGAATATTAAAAATATTCCAGGTTCAATTAATATTTGTGGGAACAACGAGTTGAGTTAATGACTTGTTTATTAAAATGTAATATATTTAATATATTAAAATAAAGTGATAATAATATTTATGACTCATTTTAGTAGTAATAAGACATCATTTATAGTGTTTTAATTATTTTGGGGTCTAAGAGGCAATTCCGGGTAATTTAATTACACACTATAAATAGAGGAGGAGGGGAATTTTCTAAAGAATATTCATGGGATTTTCCTCTATTATCCTATATAACATGTTCTACAGATAGAGAATCTGGATATAGAAGCTTGGATATCTCTCTCTCAGGCATCACAATCAAGGTGATGCGGTGATCGTCTGAGCGTCGAAGGTGCCATTGAAATTCCACACCAGCACCTGGTTTTAGACGATCAACACTCCCACATATTTTTGAAGTGCATGTGGATTATCTAGAGGAATTAAGTTGTAGATTCTTCAAGTAGAAATCAACAAAATAGAACAGACTTCATACATAGCTTCAGATCTAAACAAGGTATTCTTATGGTTTATTTTTGTGCTTAAAACACTTCAAGTGTGATCCTTGGCTTAACCCGGGCAGTAATTCAGTGACGTTGATGAGTTCATGTCGTACATCAGTGAAAAATTTTAAAATCCCATTTTTGGGGATTTTTCTATGTTCCTAGTACCTTCAATTAGTATCAAAGAGATGCATGAAAATTTTAACCCAAGAAAAATTTAAATTTTCATTAAATCTAAAACAGGGCATCTATTTGGTCCCAATGTCACAAATATTTTTTCAATTCAACCACATATGACCAATATACAACCATATGAATTATAAAAAGGATTAAAAATTTGTTAAACCCTATTTTTTGACAAGACTTAGTTGTCCAGAATAGTTTTTTTGGCCGACCAATTTTACCACTAGATAACAATTATTTAATTTAATAATAATATTATTATTATTTTAAAATTAAAATAATGGTAATGATATGAGTAAATTTACACATATCAAACAAAAATTATTAAAAAAGGAGGGGGTTGGTAGGTTAAGGTTTCCTAGAAATGTCAACAACAATAATAATCCATGCCTAGAAATTATAAAGGTTTGGTGACCGGGTTTGGAAATTTTAAACCCTATCAGTGTGGGATGGATTTTCCTAAAATCCAAAAGAGAACAACATAAAATATTTTGAGTGGGATGAGAAATCCCCTGTCTTCCTTTTCTGAACCCCCTACCAGGATGAAAAGCCGATAAGGTCCCCTCCTTCGACTTCCGGTGAGCCGAACTACCTTCGTTCGGTGCCTCTACCCGCTGTTGCCCTCCATCAGGTCTGACTAGCACCACTGCGGCCTGGGTTCATTGGCCCACATCCCTTGCCTACTCACTCCACCCTGGACTCCTCCTATTAGTACACCCTTCCCCACAAGATCAATACCCCAGTGGCACCCTGCACCTTTCTCTCCTAGTTGTGCCGTCCTGAACCAAAGAAACCCCTTCCTTGGGCTCATCCATGTATCACCCCTCATGGACCAGTGAGTCCCACTGCCTGGACTATGTCACCCCTAAACCCACCATAGCTTAGTACCCTAGACACCGATAGGTCTCCCCAGTGCCAGCCTATTTGGCCAAATCTGACGACCCCACCAGTATCGCCACGCCGGACCACCACGAAGTGGTGCCGGCCAACGACTTACTTGACCTCCCTCATTCAGCGGTTCATGATACCTTCACCTCAGCCTAGCCCACACCGCCCCGTGCTTTACCAACGTGAATTGTCATCCTAGATTTGGCTGTCATCCGCCTCCTATGCGGTTTGTTATCTACCAGCCTTCGGTGAGATCCAGATCAGGTACAATCCACCACTTGTTGATCTGATAGTTGGAATACTGTGAGATACCAATCTACCCTAACAAGGATTTCCCCAAAAATGAGACCGGGTGGGTATTCCTAGCCATGAAGGAGAATGGGTAGACATTCCTGGCCCATAACACCCCTGTACAGGGTCTGGAAAGCTTGGAATGGGCCAACACAGGTTTACCTCGACCCACACAGTCCCTTTCCTGGGGTTTTATGGGCCTGAGTAATTTAATTTAATCAAAAATTAATTAAAATAATTAATTTAATTTCAGTTTTTAATTAAATTAATTAAATATTAATTTTTGGTTTAATAATTAATGTGAGGTAAATTAATTTAATTTATTATTAAATTAAATTAATTAATTAATTTAGTTTTTATTTTTTGAAATTAAATTAATTAATTAGGACTGAATGATGTAAATATTGAATTAAAAATATGATTGGATTTTTAATTAAATCATAATGCCCTCAAAAAATTATTTAATTCTAATTTAATTTTAATTTCACATTTATTTTTAAATACAATAGTTAATGCGTATGGACTGATCATAATCCCAATGACTGACCAATGCGTGTTTGGTGTGTTTTTGATTTAATTAATTATTTATTTCAAGTTTTTTGTAATAATTAATTAATAAATGATGATCTGCATATTGTATCTAAGTCATTATATGTATAAGGGCCCATGCGTCCAATTCAGAGTTGTATTTTACTCCCCAGTTCCCCTCGCATGCGAGCAAGAAATGTTGTATAATGATGAGATAATGAGTAGTCCACTTCGCACCGAGTTATGGAAACACATCGGATTAGACCTTGATGCATTGGGTGGACAGACAATGTAATTTGAGTTTCAAGTGAAGTGACTCAAGGAATATCCACTAGGTTCTAGGTTGGTCCATTATTCACTCAACGGATCAACCATTAGTACCAGAGTCAAATCTGGTTTGTCAGTTTTCTTGTGATGACGTTCTTTGATTCTGGGTTTTGTGATGTTTGTTTCTAGATGTGGCGGCGACAGTCGGCATTGGGTGACCATGGCGACATAGCCCTATTGAGGCTATTGTTGGCTCCATACTTTTCTCTTATTCTAGGATTCCATCAATCTTCTCCTAGTTGGATCTGTATGGTGGTTTCCAATGTGTTTTGAGATGTGAGTTCGAGCGATCGACGACACTACAAGTGATGTCTCTTATGGTGGCTTCTTATCCTTCTGTTCCACCGGGTTGATCCTTGTTTTCGATGTGGTTCTTCCTCAACAAGAGATCTAGTCATCGGCTCTGGTGGGTTTTGGATGAAGAAGTTGACGGTGATGATTTTCTTGACAAAATTGGGTGGATGTTCTATCCTAGTTTTGCATCTCGGATATCCTTTTCCGGCAATCGGATCCGTTGGTGTTAGGGTGACGACGACGATAAGTGGTAAGGCTAGAGTTTCTAGTTCGTTTGTTTTTCTCCTTCCGTAGGCTTTAGCAGTTTGGGCAGTGTTGATGTTGACAATAGTGGCTACCTTGGCGATGATGGTGGATGGCAGCAACCTGACTCTAACTGATGCGGTGACACATGGATCGAGGTCTCCTTGGGTTTGGTGTGGGTTTTGAATTTCAAATTCTGTATAATCATCATGTAACTTTGGATTCCCGCATGGTGTAATGTGGTTTAACTCTTATCCATAAAGATGATTTCATGAAAATAAAAAAGAAATTTCAGTTAGTAAATGTGTAGTTAGTACGTGATCACATAGAAATAATAAATAAGCATGCAAGATAAAATAAATATGCGACGTGATGGATTTTTATATTTATAGCATGGTTAGTTTTGAGTGCGATCACATAGTTCGTGCTAATAATATAGAAAATTATTTCTTTCATCACATTAAAAATATAAAATTCTCAAAGAAATATTAAGTCTAAATCATTTTCCATTATTCTACTTTGAAAAAAACTTGGTGTTTGGGGTGCCGGTCATGCCATAGTTGAGGGTACCACTTACTATCGGGGAGTTCTTATGAGAGTGGTGGGTTGAATTAAATAAAGTGGTAGTAAGGATTATCCATAGTTATCTTTCTATCATTTTAGAGGAAAGTGTTGAGTAAATCAAGTATTGATTTAAGAATATTTTACTTCACTCAATAGATCAAGGAATCACGAGTTAATACAGTTGACCAGCCAAAAGCTTACCTTAAACCCTCTGAGTAGAAGCGTATCCATAGTTTTTAGACTATGAGGGGAGGTTCAGGGATCCTTTCCACTAGAATAATTAAGTTCCAAATTATTATGATTATAGTACAGAGGGTTCCTAGAATTCAATAAAATAGTAGGAAACATTTAATGATTTAATTAATTAATCAAAATGTATAAATTGGTAATCTAGATAAAAATTACCAATCTACTAAAGTTATATTTTGTAGAAAAATGGAAGGTTATACAAAAATTAAAATGTGATAAATGTTGGACAAAGTAAATGTCCATACCTGAATGAGTATCCAAGAATAGTATAGGTGCTTGTGCATAGTACTATGATATAGGAAACTCAACGTTCCAGTGTCCCCAATACCTATTAAACTACCTCAGGAAGCGAGGGTAAAAATGATTATAGGATACTAATGTACAAAGAATATGATGGTTATGTCATTATGATATCATCAACATTTGATTTTAGTTGCGGTCACTACATTAGACATCAATGTTATAATAATTAGTCTCATCTATGAGAATTTTGCAAGGATAAAGTGAAGCAATGATATGAATAGGTATTCGTTACACTGGATCTGTGTAAATTAAAATGAGGGTTATGATCTTTAAAAAAATTCTATTATAATATAATTTTCACCCCTTTATTCAAGTCTCATTTTAAGTTACAAAACAAACAAGTATTGAGTAAACACTTCATTGCCTTTTAGGTATGGTTTTCCAAGTAAATAAGAATATCAAAGATAGTTCCATCTTTAATTATTATGGAAAATAAATTGAAAGACAAGGAAAAAATTCCAAATGAAAGTAACAACATAAGAACATTCACAATTTCCTTCAATGAAAGAGGTGTTAACAATAGGTTATTTGCATTGTATATTATAAAATAATACTATGGAAGTTTAATCATAGTAAATTTAATTGAAGAATCATGTTTTTGCTTCTTCTTTAGGAATATTTATCAATGCAATGTTTCAGTTTTACTTATTGGTATTCAATACAGTATGATAGTCACATATGTGTATTGATATACAATAACCAAGTAAGTATGGAAATATTATTATGAAGTTAGGTGTGTTTTCCACGTGGCTAAGAAAGGGTGATACCTAGGAAAATGGTGAGAAGTACATGACTTCTTTATTTCCAAGTGAAATATTCTTGTAGAACTATTGTTTAGTATAACCAAAAAATTCATCTCATGTGTCCTTTTGGACACAAGGAGACATTATTTCAGGTTCTGGAATTAATGAAAATTTTGGTATTTAATACTCAACCAATAGTTTAGTAATACTTGAATTGTAGGGCATACCTGATGAATATACAATGTAATACTTATACTAATTTGTGGAAAGATAATTCTATGTCAAGAAACACTAAAATTGGACATCAAGAAGATACCCAATATGTTATTTAGGCTTGGCATAGCTTAAAAGCTTTGGAATTATTTATGTCTTTGGTTTGGACAAAGAAACCTTTACAAATAAAGGTATTCCATATGGCTTTTAGAATTAGTTCATCAAGTGAGCATAAATTATTCCAAGGGAAAACTGTTGGTAAATTTAGTTCATAATATTCTATTAAGCTATTAAGGAATGTGATAGTGAAGTATAATCATGGTCAAAAGATACGAGTTTCTTTAGATTGGCATATTGAAGAATATCTTGATAATGCAATCATGAATCATGATATTGTAGCATGAAGTAATTCCTAAATTCACATTACCTTATCTACATCAGGGTATTGATATTAATGAGGAGGATCGATGATGTGGTATTATATATTAACATTAATAAAAAAATGTAGCATGGATTAATTCCTAAATTCATATTTATACATCAAAGTTATGATATAAGGAGTATAAATGTTACAACCTACAATAACTACCATTATATTTCATGATGTGATTCCTAAATAAAGGTGTTATCCAATAACCATATTCCAAATATAATGAAAAATTGATATCATATAAGTCATAATATAATGTAAATACATTATTTTATAAGGACATGTGTTTGGATGCAAAAAGTATGTTAGGACATAAACAAACTTGCATCATGAACAAACACATTGTGCATCTATTGTAATTATTCTAATAGTTTAGGATATTACATAAATCCTAAATATATAAAATTTTTAGTCAAGTGATAGACTAAGGTTCTATAAAAGGGTGAAATTATCTATTAGAGATAGTGGGAGCAAGGTTGAATTGAGCTTAGTAAATGATAAAGATTCAGAAATAGTTGGTAGAGGAACAAGTTCCACTAGTACATGTGGAAGATGAATGTTCCATAGACACATACTATGTAGGAAGGTTTAAAACCATGGTGTTGGTTTTGAGTTCGCTGCGGGCAGTGATACATTATTCAATAATGGATTCCATGTATCAAATTATAAAATGGGCTTATAAATTGAATACTGTGGTGGGTATTCAAGTGACTTTATACATGGATGGTACAAGCATGGTACCAATATGGATCAATTGGTAATACAAATTCGGTATGCCTAAATATATTATAATTTTACTTTTCATATCAAATTTCTATGATCATATTATTAGGAATTGGATGTCCTGGCCATAAATCATGGAAGGTGTCTATACGATGCAACCAGAAAGGCATAGTCACATCACAAAATGCTAATAGTGGTTTCAAGTTACAAAAATACAGTTTAGGATTGAAGTAAGCAATAGGATCATAGAGTATTAATTAGGAATGAAAGTTTCCATGTGTCTACCAAAGGTTAGTGGGATCCCCAATGTTTTCCAAGTAAAATATGATTGATAATATATGGAAAATGAATATTGGTATTCAAGTTAGTTGAGACCAGGATGAAAGTTATTCTTTAGTGATTGACTTAAAGTAACAACCTAAGTTATAGGAAAATGGATCTACTAAGGTATATTTAAAGTTTTCTTGGACATATTCAATCATACATATAGTGACATGGTATTGAAAAATAGAAGTTGGAACAATTACATATAGAATTGTTACCTATGTCACATGGAATTATCTCTCCAGGTTGATGTGTTCAGAACATTGGAGTAGATAAACATGGTGAGTTGAAGTAGATAAACTTATGAGATGGATTAATCATGTATTACATAATTTGTAAAAAAATTGATATTTCCAATATATAATTTTTAGTTGGAAGACATCAATTTTACCCAGGAGCACTGCAAGTGAAGTAGTAAGAACTACATGATTGTACTTTGAAAAGTACAAAAGATAAGTACATAGAAAGTGGAGAAAAAAGGATACTAGTTTTTAAGGGACCCAAAATAGTCTTCCATAGATCAATGTGATCTAATATCGCAGTTAAGAAAAGGTAACGAGTGAGACAAGATCATATAAGATAGCAGTAGCCATGCCTACATATACCGAGTATGTTACAACTTCTAAGGCAGGTAAGAAATAGTTAAATGAATTGATTTGTTATAGTTATTAGAATCACACCTAGTAAGAAAAGTATTATAATAATATAAATTATGATATTATTACTAGCCAAGATTTCAAGTTTGACAGTGGTAAAAAGGGACATACTCGTGGATATCATATCTTGAGATGTTTTACTCAAGGAGATGAGGTCACTACAGCAGAATTTCCATGCGAAAAAATAATGGAAGGACCAGAAGATAAATCGATGACTCAACAAAAACATGATCTTTATCTCTTGAGTATCTAACAAGTCTGGTTAGAAAGTTGTATCTAGTGAAAGTGGGAGTGTTAAAATAGTGGGTTCCCTAGACCAAACTACTCAGTTCTTTTGATTACCATATCGTGTATATAGTTAGTTATAAATGATATATTATTACCATTATAGTGTAGATATTTCTACATCCACTATTTAATGGTAATGTCCAAAGATTAATTGTTTTATTGAAAGGTTATATAATATCCCAGGATATAATAATTACCTCAAGATACTATGACATTAATATTAAACAAAGGTCCTATGGTCTAGATACATCTTACTGACTGGACACAGTAGATCTTTGACTATCAGGTGTTGGGGTCTCATAATCATTGAGACTTATTCTCATGAAGTTAGCACTTGGTGATATCTAGTAGTGAGATCATTATGATATACCCACCAATAGGAACACCACATGTTTTGGGTGTTATTGGATGTTTGTATCGACGATCATGTGTAATGGTATCCTAACTTTATATCATTGCCAATATATGTCATTTGATTGTGTACTTTTATATAAGAGGAAAACCATGATATTGAAATCATGGTGAGGTAGTTTGTGTTGGGTGTTTCATTGGTGGTATGAAATTGGTTGAATGGTCAAGAAAGGATTTTTCACTTCCATGTTAAGGAATTTATTTATCTTGGTCCATGTTGATTAGGATGGTAGTACCTTGATAAATCCATGGTCATTTTATTCCAAGGTAAATCTTTCTAGTTAGATCAAAAAATAATGAATCAAGAAAAGGGTTATGACATGGGTGTGTGTCCTTCTTTACAAGATATTAAAGACAAAGAGATTTTATTACATAGTGTGTGTTTTTAGGTTGGATGTTTCTGTTGTGAAAATCCTTATCTCTTTAGGGCCCATGATGGGTTGCTAAATCCCACTCATAGTCTCTGAATAATATTCACTGCTATCGAGATGAGGGCCTAGAGGGTCACACACAATAGCATATTCAATAATCTTCCCTATTAAGTTGAATATGAGTTTTTGGACATGGTGGGACCCACTAATGGGGTTTGGGTTTTTTCAAAAGAGATAGGATCACCAATGAAATAAATAATTTCATGTTATTCAAGTATAGAATAATGGGCATTGAATTTATTTATTAAATTTATTTACAATATTTCAAGTAAATACATGAAAAATATTATTTGAACGAATATTAAAAATATTCAAGGTTCAATTAATATTTGTGGGAATGATGAGTCAAGTTAACAAATCATTTATTATCATGTATTATATATAATATATTACAAGAAAGTGATAACAATATTTATAAATCAGTTTAGTATTCATAAAATTTCGTTTATAGTGTTTTAATTATTCAGGGGTCGAGGAGGGAATTTCGAGTAATTTAATTACACACTATAAATAGAGGAGGATGGGCATTTCCTAAAACTATTCATGGGATTTCCCTCTATTTTCCAATATCCCATGTTCTATAGAGAGATGATATGGATCCAGAAGCTCAGATCTAGATCTCTCTCAGGCATCACAAGAAAGGTGTTGTAGTGATTGTATGAGCGTCGAAGGCATCATTGGAATTCCACACTAGAACCAGGTTTTTGATGATCGGTGCATGCACATATTTTTGAAGTGAGTGTGGGCGATCTAGAGGAATTTAGTTTCAGATTCTTCAATTATCGATCACCAATGACAAGCAGACATCATGCATGAATTCATATCTAAACCATGCATTTTATTGTTTATTTTTGTGCTTAAAACACTTCACATGTGATCCTTGGCTTCACCTGGGTAGTGATTCATGGACGTCGATGAGTTCATGTAGTAGGTCAATGAAAATTTTTGAAATCCCATTTTTAGGACTTCCACTATGTTCATGGTACCTTCATATGTTGTTTTGAAACTTGAGTGGAAGCAATATACTTAGCTTCTAATGTTTTGAGTATTACTGAATTGATTTTCTTTTTATTCTATCTAATATGTCTTTATCCTAGGAAAAACACTCAACCATAAATGGATTTTCTATTATCTACACTTCTTGACCCTCTGCATCTGTATAACCAAATGAATCAATATTTCCTACACCATCATATTTCATCCCAAAAATGTATCATGCCTTTGTTATATCTGAGAATTCTCTTTCTATCCATGAGATGAGATTATTTTGGTGGACTTCGATACCTAGCACAAATTGTAACAACATACACTATATCTAGTATTGAAGCCATTATATTTAATAAAATTACAACCCACTTTATAAATTATTTAGGATCAACATCCTTTCCTTTCATATCTTTTTAAAACCTTATTACCACTAAAAATGGTGTAACAACCACATTTTATTCTTCCATGAAAATATTCCTTAAAATGTTCCTTAGGATAATTATCTTGAGATTGGAAAATATAACTCTTATTTTTTTATATTTTTAATCCAATAAAGGATTTAATTTCTCCTAGCATTAAAATTTCAAAAAGCTTCTTCATGTCCTCAAAAACGTTTCACAAGTTTGTTTATCATTCCCTGAAAATATGATTTCATCAACATAAAAAATAAAAATGATGGAAAAATATTGATTTTATTTTATATAGAGGTTACTATCAAATATTTTTTTATTGGAGTTCAAATTCCTTAAGAAAGTATACAATTTTTAATACCAAGCTCTCATAGCCTTATTTGACCCATACAATTCCCTTTTCAACCTAAACATAAAAATTTATTCTTTCCCAAGAATGAAGCCACATAGTTATTCAACATAAAATTATTCATCGAGCTCTTCACTATTTTTTTTACTTTTCATACATATGAAACATTTTTTTATCTTAATTGTACAATAATACAAGAATGATTCAAATAGTTTCAAACCTTTCCACTAGAGTGAAATTATCTTTAAAGTCAATACCTTCAATTTGTGAGTAACCTTTTCAAAACTATCATGCATTGTTTCTTATTAATTCACCGTCCTCATTATTATTATTTTGGAAAAACCTCTTTCTACCAATCAAATTATTTTTATTTGGTTTGGGTATAAGTTCCCAAGTATCATTATTTTCAATCTAATCTAGTTTTTTTATTCATGGAATTAATCAATTCTTGATGTTCTATAGGTTCATCAACATATTTTGGCTCAACCTATAAATATAAGAAAGTATATGAAACTAAATTTAATATTCTTTTGGTTTGAACCATTTATCATTGATATCTAATGATGTTATAAAATTCCACTTTATTTTTCATCCTAGGATGAGATATATATAATTATTTTGTCATCACTTGAGATAAATGAGTCTGAATATTTATCTTTTGTAGTTTCAACATTATTATTATCATTAATAACTATTTCACATTTTTAAACTAAACCACACCATCTTCCCTTTCTTCCATATCTAAAAATGTTTGTGAAACTTTCTTATCAATCTGTTCAAGAAAATTCACATCTACTAAGTCAACCATATTTCTTATTTATTTATTATAACACCAATATCCTCTAACATTAGTAGGGTAGACAATAAATATTCTATGAACACCTATTTGATCAAAATTACCATGAATCCCACCCTTAACTTTTATAATTCAATGAATAATGAAAACCCTTAGATGATTCAAACATGAGGTTTCTATATATTACATATCATAAGGAGTAATACCAAAGTTTATCCTATATAAACATTGATTCTGAACATAAAATTCTACTATTATTGATTGCCTCCAAAAATAATGAGAAGTATCATGTTAGATCAAAATTGTTTGTGCCATATATACCAAACTTATATTTCTTATTTCAGCAACAGTGTTTTTATATGGTGTGTTTGGTGCACTAAATTCATTATGAATTCATGTTTTTCAATATAATCTATGAACTTTTCACTTATATATTCTCCACTATTATTTTTACAAATAATCTTCATAAAATATACACACTCTTTTTACACACCTATCCTAAAACTCTAAAATATGTTGTGTTCCATTGATTTATGTTTAAAAAATAATAACACACATAATGTGAGTAAACTCATCAATAAAAGAAACAATGTACTTATCTCCATGCATTGATTGTTTACCCATGAGACCAAAAATGTTAGAATTTATATGCTTCAAGTGATGAGTTGAGTGTATCTAAACTTTATTATAAACTGATTTTATAATCTTCCCTTTGTAGAAAATGTAGAAACACCGATCTATACTTCTTATCATATCAAAAATCTCATGAATAATATCTCTCTACATCAGCTTGATCGTAATTCTCTAACACATATTCCCCATACTTTTAGGATACAACTAATTTTATTCTATCATGCTCAAATAGTATTAACTTTTTGAATCACCAGCATGAGAAAATTTTCCATTTTTTCATTATCCTATCATAGAAACTTTCTGATATTCTATACACTTTACAAAAAAACCATATTTTCTGATTTTTTTACCTTTTTCAAAAAATTAACAAAAATTTAAAAAATTATGTTTCCACATTTAAACAAACAAGGCTATTTTGGATTTTAACTTTTCTTTCCCAATTATAAAATAACCAACACCTTTGATTTTGAGTGACTCATTATTTCCAAAATTCACTATACAGTTTTTATAATATTTTTCATTATTAAACGACTTCAAATATCTAGTTATGTGAGAGGAAGGCCCACTATCTAATATATAAGTTCATTATCCTATTGTATATTTAAGAGAAGTCACCAAAAATAAGGCCTTTCCCTTTCCCTTTTCATTATTCTCATAAGGATTTTGATATTTTTTGTATAAAATTTGTTGTGTTAGAATCATGATTATACATCCTTTTATAAGATTTATAGGTTGTTCACGCATTTCAAAAATAGTTTCCAAAGGTTGGAATCTATTTTCATTATTTCAAATGTGGGTTGACTCCCCTTAAAACTTTGACTCCAGTTTCTCATGGATTCACTATAATGTTTATGATTAAACCAAAATATATATTTTATATACTAAAACCCTCCATAATACCAATATTTACCATAGAAAGAATATTTTTCTCTATAACTTGCATACTACATAGAGTTTTATTTCTACTTTTAATAAACTTTCTTAAATTTCACTTTGATATTTTATTGTGAACCAAAGTTTTGTTTACCTCCTAATTTCTTTTTATTACCTTCAATGAAAAATATATATGTTGTATCTCTTAGTTCAAACATTGAAACCATAGAAACTTTAGTTTTTTAGATCTACTTGTTTTTTTACAAACACATTCATATTAACTTCCCTTTTATTTTGAGCATCTTCATTTTTATTTTCAACCATTAAGGATAACTTTTTTTCATCCTTCTTAGGGTTTTACTTCTCAAAACTTTCACCAAAATATGTATTTGAGTTTTGGAATTTTTTAATTCCTTTCTAAGACATAACAAGTTTTTTTTGAAAAAGTTATCACTATTCATCCTTCATTTTCAAATTTTATTCAAGATTGATGTTGGGGTTCTTCTTTAAATTAAAAAACTTATTCATATTATCAAGCTATTTTATCAACATGGATTTTTATTCAAGAAAATATTCTTGATTTTTGATGCAATATTTTCCCTTTTCAATTTCTTGTTCTCCCTTTCATGTCGTATGATTCTCGCAATACATTTTTTAAGTCTCCCTTTAACATAAATTTTATCTAATTCACTTCTTCTGAGCAATTTATTTCATCTTTGGTGAGTTTTTAATATTTTACTTTCGTAGTAAATTTTTTTAGTATCATAATCATTGAAGTTTTTATATTATTCTTCATTATTATCATCTTCTTCACACATAGACAAATAATTTCTCCTTTTTTATTTAGGAAACTTCATATCCTTTCCCCTATGATGGGAATTGGATTCATCTTCCTTATTCTTAATGTATATTCTTGACTTTATGTCATCTTCATCATTTAATTATTATTCCTTTCATCATGGAAAATTTTCATCCAAATTATCATCACCACACAACCTAAAACATTCTGTGATAACTTTCCTTTTTTATTTTCCTATGCCTATTATCACATTTTTTAGAAAACAAAGACATAAATTCATCAAATTTTTTATTAACTGCATTTTTGGTGTCAAAGTCACAATTTTTTTTTCTTCAAAAAAATTCTTATATTTTCATGATTAGAAACTTTGAAGGAAATTTCTTGATCAAAATTTTCTTTGTTCTTCATAAATTTTTCTCTTCTCATTTTTCAAGTGATGAGAGTTCTATATAGATCATTATATGATTGAGTTTTAGGATCTCTATCTTCCAATGATGAAACTTTTGCATCAAATTTATCAGAAATAATTATTAATATATTTTAAACAATGGTTGAATCCTACATCTTATCACCAAGATATCTTATTGTACTTATTATGTCAATTTATCTTATAATGAATTCAATAACAGATTCATAATCACCCATCAGAAGATATTCATGCTTTAATCTATAGATTTTTTGTAACGACCCAAAGTTTCATTAATGGAAATCCCACTTGATCTAATTAAATGTCTCTTTATTTTTATATAAAATGTCAAATTCTTTGGTTTTATGTTAAGAATTTTGACCATTGCTAATATAGCCGTTGAACAGTGATCACGTGATTAGTATAAATATAGGACTTTAACAAATCCAATTTACTCAGACAAAGGAAGTGATGTCCTCATCCACTAGAATTCTCCCATACGAAGCCCATTTGTCGGAGCTCGGAAAATAGGTGGCATCTTTGGCCTTCTCCCTTGACCAATCCCAAGCTGAGCTTCATCATTTCAAGCTCTAACATGACCATCTACGAGAAAAGTGGAAGTTGATTGAAATTACCACTCGAGCGATGTTATTCGAGCCACCCCAAGAGTCTATCACCATCGCACACCTTACCCTTAGGTCTTATGCGGCTGTTTTAAGGGGATATGTAACAAATAAGTAGTACTATGTTCATGTAAATTATTTTTTTGTATATAATAATGAATATAATTTCTAGTCATTTTTGATACATTGTAAATAGTTTTTAAAGTACAAATGGTGTTTTTAGTTATTATTTAATTATGAAATCTATTTTATTAAATTAAGGGATTTTTGAATTAAATAATATTTTAATAAAATAATAATAATATTATTAAATTAATTTTTATTAAACATAAATGATCTTATAATTTTATGAATGCAATTACAATTTTTATTAAAGTTTGAAAGTCGTTTCTGTCAAAACCCGTGAATTTTTGATAAATGTCAGTTTTTATTTTAAATGTGAAAATTAACATATTTAGAAAATTATTTAGATAAAATAAATGTTATTTATGGAATCATGACATCAAAATTATCCAACGGTGAATTTTTCATAATTTTCTGAGACAGTCAAATTTTTGGGTAAAAATTAAATACCATTAAAATATATAATGTGTTTTATGACATAATAATGACCTAATAGTGATGTAATAAAATACTATAATCTTTATTTTCGTCCAATATATGTTTTAACATTAAAATAATGTGATTTTGGGTTTGTTTGACTTACTTTTCAAATCATTAATGGACCCCTCAAGACTTATTCAACACCTTGCCTTTTAAAATTAATTTCCATGGGAGTGTTACTCACCTCCACATAAGAAACCCTAATATTTTAAGAAGTTCGGACTTTGGAATTATAAAATATTGTTTTCCTCTTCTATTTTCCAAAAACTATGGGATGGTTTGTGGTTTGGATTAATTTAATATAAGGGGACCCAAACCTAAATAATAAAGAATTCCCTAACCGTTCCTATATAAACCCACCCAACCTCCCACTTACTCCTCACTCAAAGACCTTAGAGTTCGTCCAACCTCTTCCCTACTCTCTCTAGAATCCCCCCAGGGTGCCCCAATCTCTCAAGAAGCCTCTCACAAGCCTCTCTCTAGCATTTGGAATCACACTTCCAAGTAAGGGTTTTTTTCTTCCTTTCTCTTTTTTGTCCAATCTTATTTAAGTTGTTTTGACTTTTTAATTTCAATTATAAATGTTGGGGTATGGTTTCTCACCTCCCTAATACTTCCCTCTTTATTTTTGAATGATGGGAGACCCTTTATCTCTCATTAAATGCCTCCCATGTACACCCATTACTATGCCGAAATTCCGAAAGGAACTTCTCTCTCCTCTTTTACATTCAAGCAATAATTTTGTATCATGAATCTAAATTCCATTAAAATTGTTGGTACATGTATCTATATGAACTCCTTACTGTCCATTACATTTAAATATGATTAGTAACCCACTTCTCTCTCATCAACCATTTTTATGAATTCTTATGGCACGCCGTTACGCTGCTGAAATCGCACCGATTTTCTAAGACAATGTCATTGTGTAGTGAATACCATGCCCATTTCTCCATCAAGGATATTCACCTTTATGCACATTTACTTATTGATTGTAAAGTTTCATATATGAATTCCACATTCCTTTATCGTGGAATAAATGGTTATGTTTTATGAATCCATGTTTTATGATCCGTGTGGCACACTTATGCATGAAATGAAATGTTTAAGAAGGGTGTGCCCTTATAGCGCTCCAATGCATTGGGTAAAGTATAGTATCATGATACGTCATGTGCAATGAGTGTTGACTCATGATAATTCAAGTGAAACGAGGGTTTAATTGTGCTTCATGTGCAATGAGGGTTTACTCATTCTCCATGTGCAATGAGCCTTGGGTCATGGTAATTCTATGTTAAGTGTTGTTGCCGCATTTCCATGTTATGATTATCATGATTTATCATGCCTTTATGTTCATGTTTCTATTATGCTATATTGATATGCCTATTTTCTAACATGTATTGTACTTCTCATGTTATTCCATGTTTATTCCCTTACTGGGCTTTGTAGCTCACCCTTTTCTTATGCATGTCCTTAGGTTATCCCATGCAATGTTAAGTACGAGGGAATGTAGTGGTCATGTAAAGGAAGTTTTCAATAAAGATGTTGTATTTCATGTTTTAAGTTTTTATGTAATGATCCTAAGCCCCAAAGACACTAAACCTCTCGATCTTATTTATTGTATCAAGTGAAGTTTTATTTAATAAATCATGTTTAAGTTTGTAATAAAAGCAGGGTTGTCATAGTTGGTATCAGAGGATAAGTTTAGTTATTTTTGGGATTAAGAAACCCTAGTAAAGCCTTACATACAAGACTAAGTATAATAAAAACATCCCGAAGTTTTGGTAAGTACTTAGTAAGTGGTTTATCAAACAAATACATCTCTGTCTGGATACGAGCAGGTAGAGGCGACTCTGGCCCAAATGTATCCTAGGGGTTAAACCCAAAAACACCGCTTTGAGCTAGACTAGAATGGGAACTGGTGAACGACAACAGGCCTTGCTACACTCTTGGTTACGACACTCCCAGGGGATATGTTTTGATAAATTCAAAAGCTTAGTATGAACCCTTATTAAGGGAATTAAAAAAAAATGTCCCTACGAATATATGTTAGAAAGTAGATCATGAAAAGCCTATATTGAAGCTTATAGACTCTTGAGTAAGGAAATAAAAGTTTATTTATAAGTCGTCAACTTTTGTCTTTGGATTACCCTTTATGTGTTACCCCTAACTTTCCTTTTATTCCAGCCAATGGTCGGTAATAGGAGGACTCGGGCTAACAAATTTTGTGAAGATCAGTGTGATGACTGTACTAATGAGATGCCCAATCCAATGGGAGAAGGAATCGTGAACATTGTCATGATTCTCTCTCAACTAACTCACGTTTTGAATAGAAACACAGGTTTAGAGGAATGTTCAACCCCCCCTAAGAAATAACAAGTCGTTATTGAGAGCTTCATGAGACAAAGGCCTCCTACTTTTAGTGGATCATTCGATCCCACGATCGCTGAAAAATGGATCAACTCCATTGAAAAGATATTCTCCATCCTCCAATGTTATGGACAAGAGAAGGTTCTCCTGAAGGCTTATCGTATGGAGGGTAAAGCTGATCAATGGTGGACGTTGATCAAAAATAAGAAGCCTCAGGAGGAGATCGAGGCATTGGAATGGAAGGATTTCTGAACGATGTTTTTCGATAAATATTTTTCGTGCACCCTCCGGCTTAAGATGGAAAGGGACTTCCTTTCCATAAAGAAAAAAGATGAAGAATCTGTTGGAGCGTATGAGGAAAAATTCACAAGGCTTACACGATACGCTTCCAGCTTTGTCGTTACCCCCGAATGCAAGGTTGACCACTTCTTTGGTGGGATGAAGCCTAGCTTGGGGAAAGCATTAGTGATCAGTGACTTCAACAGCTATGAGGAAATTGTCCGTTGTGCCCTCAAGGTCGAAATGGAGATCAGGGAATCACAGGGGTATCATGGGGACAAGAATCATAAGGTGGAATTTAATGCTGGTGGTCCGATGGATAAATCCAACGGTGCTAAGAAGATCCAGCAACCCACTTGCCAAAAGTGCGGAAAGAAGCACCCTGGAAATTTCCTTAAGGGGATGAGAAAATGATTTAGGTGTGGAAGAGAAGGGCACCTAGCTGTTAACTATCGGAAAGAAAGACCCATGACTGCGACAGAGGAGTGGAATGCTCCATTCGAACCTCAACGCATTGTTTAATGCTAAAAATGCAAAGAACCAGGTCATTTTACAAATCCGTTCCCTAATCCAAGGGTTATCGGAGACAACCAACAACCTCCAAGGTAGCAAGGAAGAGCTTTTTCCATCACTTCTATCGAAGTGAACCCCGAAAATGAAGTGGTGACAGGTACGCTAGTTATTTATTCAAGAATAGATAACATACTTATTGATTCAAGTTCTACGCATTCTTTTATATCTCGAAAGTTTAGTAGAACAATCCCAGCACCACCACAAATCATGGAAGTAAAGATGTCGGTGAGTACGACAAATGGGGAAATAATTGCATCCCATGAATATAAGTCCTCCCCTGTTATAGTCTGTGGATTGAATTTCCCGGTGAACCTTGTCATACTCCCTCTGGTGGAATTTGATGCAATTCTTAGCATGGATTGGCTTTCCTTATATAGAGCCAACATAAATTGTCGGGAGAGGGAAATCACACTCCATATGGAGAATTGACCCCCCGATTCTTTACAAGTGTAAGGAGGAAGATGAATATCCTTTAGCTCCATCATCTCAAAAATGGATATTAATACCTTATGAGCACGCGTATCTGGCTCAGATGATTGAGTCCAAGGAAGAAACCATCCTTGAAGAAATGCCTATTATTAGGGAATTTGCTGAAGTGTTTCCCGAGGAACTGTCTGGTCTTCCTCCTAGAAGAGATGTTGAGTTCTCAATTGAACTTATACCTGGGGCGCTACCAATATCCAAGACTCCATATAGAATGGATTTTTTTGAGCTTAAAGAGCTGAAGAAACAACTATAGGAGAATCTGGATAAAGGGTTTATACACCCAAGTGCTTCACCATGGGGTGCACCAGTCCTCTTTGTCAAGAAGAAGGATGGGTCAATGCGGCTTTGCATCGATTATCGTGAAATTAAAAAAATCACGATAAAGAACAAGTATCCCCTCCAAAGAATCGATGACTTTTTTGATTAGTTGCATGGAGCACAATACTTCTTCAAGGTGGATTAGCGGTCAGGATATTATCAAGTAAGGGTGAAGAAGGAAGATGTCCCCAAGACTGCTTTTCATACAAGATACGGTCACTATGAATTCATAGTAATGCTTTTTGGACTCACCAATGCTTCAGAAATATTCATGGACTTGATGAATAGAGTCTTTAGAGATCACCTTGACAAATTTGTGGTAGTCTTTATAGATGATATTATAATATACTCCAAAACCAAGGAGGATCATGAGGAGCATTTAAAAACTGTACTAGAGACTTTGCACAAGGAGAATATCTATGTAAAGTACAACAAGTGTGAGTTCTGGTTGAAGGAGGTCTCATTCTTGGGCCATATCATCACAAGCAATGGGATATCTGTGGACCCCTCCTAAACAGATGCAATTGAGGGATGGATGAGGCCAACATCGGTAACGGATATCCGTATTTTCTTGGGGTTAGCTGGATATTATCGACGATTTGTGAGAAATTTCTCACGATTTTCCAACCCTCTTACCAAGCTAACTCGAAAGGGAGTAAAGTTTTCTTGGAGTGATGAATGCGAAGAAAGCTTCAAGGAGTTGAAAAGGAGGCTTATCACTATGCCCGTTCTCACTTTACCCACAAATGGGGAACTTTTTGTTGTTTTCAGTGATGCTTCAAATAAGGGATTAGGCTATGTGCTAATTCATAATGATAAATTTATATCCTATGCCTCAAGGTAGTTGAAAATCCATGAGCTAAACTATCCAATGCATGATCTGGAGTTGGCGGTGGTGATCTTTTCCTTGAAAATCTGGCGGCATTATCTCTATGGAGAGAAATGTGAGATATATACTGACCACAAGAGTCTTAAATATATATTCACACAGAAAGAGAATAATATGCACCAGAGAAGATGGATAGATCTAATCAAGGATTATGACTGTTCAATACATTACCACCCTGGGAAAGCAAACAAGGTGACAGATGCCCTAAGTAGAAAGGACCCAACAATTCTATCAATGATGAGAGTTGAGAAGGATCCAATCTTCTTAGACTTGATGAAGATGGACGTGGGAATCATAAATAAGGGAAAATAATCAATCCTTTCACAAATGGTTGCTCAACCATCCCTTTTGGAAAGGTTAAAGGATGCACAAAAGGATGATGTGGGAATTCAGGAAAAATTGGAAGCTATCAAAAAAGGGAAATCTTCAGAGTTTAATTTTAATGAAGAAGGATTTGTGCAGTTTCGGAAAATACTACGTGTTACATCATGTCTGGAGCTGAAGAAGGAACATTTGGATGATTCACATAGTTCAAATTTCTCTATTCACCTAGGGAGAACAACGATGTATCTAGATCTCTGAGAAAACTTTTGGTTGGATAATATGAAGAAGGAGATCGCTGAATATAAATCAAAGTGCCTGGTGTGTCAGCAAGTGAAGCTAGAGAGGCAGAAGTCTAAGGGGATGATGCAACCATTGCCCATACCAGAATTGAAATGGGATAACATCACCATGGACTTTGTCACCGGACTTCCAAGGACATCCAAAGGCAATAATGCAATCTGGGTTGTTGTGGACCATCTTACAAAGACTTCACACTTCATTTCTATTCGGTAGGATTTATTATTGGATCAAGTGGCATAGATATATATATCAGGGAATTGGTAAGGTTTCATGGAGTACCACTATATATTGTGTCTGACTGAGATCCAAGATTCACCTCTATGTTTTTGAAGAGTCTTCAATATGCTATGAATACTGAACTGAACTTCAGTATGACCTATCATCCTCAAACTGATGTCCAATCCGTGCGGACTATCCAAACACTTGAGGATATGTTGAGAGAGTGCTCAATGGACTTTAAAGGAGGATGAGATCAACATCTTCCTCTGGTTGAGTTCTCTTATAATAACAATTTCCACTCTAGCATCCAAATGGCACCATATGAAGCCTTGTATGGGAAAAGGTGCAGAACACCGACATGTTGGGATGAGGTCGGTGAACATAAGATGCTTGGACCAAAAATGGTCGAAGAAATAGTGGAGAAGGTGAAAATCATTCAGCAGCATATCAAGGAAGCCCAGAGTCGACGGAAGAGTTTTGCAGATAATCATCGACGAGACCTTGAGTTTAAAGTTGGAGACATGGTGTTTCTACGCATATCTCCGTGGAAGAAGGTCATGAGGTTTGGAAGGAAAGGGAAGTTAAGTCCAAGGTACATCGGCCCCTTTGAGATTCTTGATTGTGTCGGGGATGTGGCCTATCAACTAGCACTTCCACCTGCCATGGCCAAAGTACATGATGTCTTTCATGTATCCCTCTTAAGGAAGTACATATCGGACCTTTCACATGTACTCTCTTCTGAGGTGGTACAATTGGAAGACGATCCTTCTTATGAGGAGAAACCAGTGAAGATCTTAGATTGTAGAGAAAATGTTCTACAAAATAAGACAATTCCCCTCGTCAAGGTGTTGTGGAGAAACCACAAGTTTGAAGAAGCGACTTGGGAATTGGAGGATATGATGAAGCTGAGTTACCCACATTTGTTTTAGTGTGGGAAAAGGAAAATTTTGAGGGTGAAATTTATTAAGGGGGGGATATTGTAACGACCCAAATTTTCATTAATGGAAATCCCTCTTGATCTAATTAAATATCTCTTTATGTTTATATAAAATTTCAACTTATTTGGTTTTATGTTAAGAATTTTGACCATTGCAAATATAGTCGTTGAATAGTGATCACATGATTAGTATAAATATAGGACTTTAACAAATCCAATTTACTCAGAAAAAGGAAGCGATGGCCTCATCGAGTAGAATTTTCCCATACGAAGACCATTTTTCAGAGCTCGGAAAAGAGGTGGTGTCTTTGGGCTTCTTCCTTGACCAATCTCAAGCTTATCTTCATCATGTCAAGCTCGAACATGACCGTCTACGAGAAAAGTGGAAGTTGATTGAAATTACCACTCGAGCGATGTTATCTGAGCCACCCCAAGAGTCTGTCACCATCATAAACCTTACCCTTAGGTATTATGCGGCTATTTTAAGGGGTTATATAACAAATAATTTGTACTATGTTCATGTACATTATTTTTTTGTATATAATAATGAATATAATTTCTAGTCATTTTTGATACATTGTAAATAGTTTTTAAAGTACAAATGGTGTTTTTAGTTATTATTTAATTATGAAATCTATTTTATTAAATTAATGGATTTTTGAATAAATAATATTTTAATAAAATAATATTATTATTAAATAAATTTTTATTAAAGATAAATGATCTTATAATTTTATGAATGTAATTAAATTTTTTATTAAGGTTTGAAAGCCGTTTTTGTCAAAACCAGTGAATTTTTTATAAATGTCGGTTTTTATTTTAAAAGTGAAAATTAACAAATTTATAAAATTATTTAGATAAAATAAATGTTATTTTTGGAATCAGGATGTTGAAATTATCCAACGGTGAATTTTTTATAATTTTCTGAGACATTCAAATTTTTGGGTAAAAATTAAATACTGTTTAAATATATAATGTGTTTTATGACATCATAATGACCCAATAGTGATGTAATAAAATACTATAATCTTTATGTTCGGCCAATATATGTTTTAACATTAAAATAATGTGATTTTGGGTTTGTTTGACTTACTTTTCAAAGCATTAATGGACCCCTCAAGACTTATTCAACACCTTGCCTCTTTAAATTAATTTCAATGGGAGTGTGACTCACCTTTACATAATCAACCCTAATATTTTAAGAAGTTAGGACTTTGGACTTATAAAATATTTTTTTCCTCTTCCCTTTTCCAGAAACCATGGGCAAAAACCATGATATTCTTTTTGGTTTGGATTAATTTAATGTAAGAGGACCCAAACCTAAATAATAAAGAATTCTATCACATTTCCTATATAAAACCACCCAAGCTCCAACTTCCTCCTCACTCAAAGCCCTTGTAGTTCGTCCAAACTCTTCCCTACTCTCTCTATAATCCTACCAAGGTTCCCCAAGATCCCAAGAAGCCTCTCAAAATCCTCTCTCTAGCCTTTGGAAGCACACTTCCAAGTAAGGGTTTTTTTTCTTCCTTTCTCTTTTTTGTCCAATTTTCTTTAAGTTGTTTTGCCCTTTTAATTTCAATTATAAATGTTGGGGTATGGTTTTGCACCTCCATCATACTTCCCTCTTTATTTTTGAATTATTGGAGACCCTTTCTCTCTCATTAAATGCCTCCCATGTACACCCGTTACTATGCCGAAATTCCTAAAGGAACTTCTCTCTCCTCTTTTACATTCAAGCAATACTTTTGTATCATGAATCTAAATTCCATTACAATTGTTGGGACATGTATCTATATGACGTCATTACTGTCCATTACATGTAAATATTATGAGTAACCCCTCTCTCTCTCATCAACCATTTTTATGAATTCTTATGTCACGCCGTTACGCTGCCGAAATCACATTGATTTTCTAAGCCAATGTCTGTGTGTAGTGAATACCATGCCCATTTCTCCATCAAGGGTATTCACCTTTATGAACATTTACTTATTTATTGTAAAGTTTCATGTATTAATTCCACATTACTTTATCATGGAATAAATGGTTATGTTTTATGAATCCATGTTTTATGATCCATGTGGCACACTTATGCATGAAATAAAATGTTTAAGAAGGGTGTGCCCTTATAGTGCTCCAATGCATTGGGTAAAGTATAGTATCAGGATACATCATGTGAAATTAGTGTTGTCTCATTATAATTTAAGTGAAACTATGGTTTACTCGTGATTAATGTGCAATGAGGCTTTACTCATGCTCCATGTGCAATGAGCCTTGGCTCATGCTAATTCCATGTTTAGTGTTGTTACCGCATTTCCATGTTATGATTATCATGCTTTATCATGCCTTTATGTTCATGTTTCTATTATGATCTATTGATATGCCTATTTTCTACCATGTATTGTACTCCTAATTTTATTCCATGTGTATTCCCTTACAGGGCTTTGTAGCTCACCCTTTTCTTATGCATTTCCTCAGGTTATCCCCTGAAATGCTAAGTACGAGGGAATGTAGTGGTCATGTAAAGGAAGTTTTCAATAAAGATGTTTTATTTAATGTTTTAACTTTTTATGTAATGATCCTAATACCCAAAGACACTAAAACTCTTGATTTTCTTTGTTTTATCAAGTGAAGTTTTATGTAATAAATCATGTTTAAGTTTGTAATAAAAGCAGGGTTGTCATATATTTAAATTTTTCTGTACTTTTTTATTTCCTTCATAGTTGTTATTTAACTTTTTCAAGATATTTTTAACCATACCAACTCCTTTAACTCTAATAAAATAACTTTCAGATAGTGAAGAATTTATATAATTTCTAACTCACCCATCATTCTCTAAGTTCTTCTTATCAACAACCATTAGGAAAATACCCTCAGAACTAGGTGGGAAACTATCTATAGTAGCTTTGAGAACTTCATAACCAAGGGAAATAATATAAGGAGTCAATATATATTTTTAAATTTGATAGTTCTTTCCATAAAAATAGGAATAAACTTACCATTCATAGAATTATGAACATCCATAGAAACTTCTCTTCTCATCAAACTTCAACAAAGAGTTAATGAAGGAAACCTTCACTCTAATACCGCTAGAAAGGACCAATCAGGATCTGTATGATCATTGATATGTGGAGGGGTGAATCATTGATATTTTATTTTTATATTTTCTTTAATATTAAGGAAAAATCAAATCCTGTTAAAGAGTTATGAATTTTTTGAAAATAGGTGCACAAACACATTCCACAAGAACATAGTAATTTACAAGGCTCACTTCTCAGTAAGAGTAGATAGTCTTTGGAATGGTTTAGAAATAATATATTTCCATAAAATTCATTAGAAAACAATCCTTTGATGTTATTACAAAAATAATTGAATATACATACACTTGATTTGCACTATAATCAAACAATAGTTTATACACCCTCCATACATATAATTACGTAACAATTATTTTGTAAACAATTCTAGAAACCTTCACCAATTGGTTCAGTTTTTTTTTACAAAACTAAATTTACTTCTTTACTTTTACATTTTTTTCAAAAAAAATTGGTTAATTTCTTTCCTAATAGCAGGAAATAAATCCATCCTTGGACTTTTATTTAAACTTCCATCCATTCCACTATTCATCCAATTTCTATGTCTAGTCATCTATCTAGAAAACTCTATATGGTTCCCTCTAATAATAAATAAAACTTTCTTATACTCTATGTATTCGATAACATCAATACATAGTTGTTCCATTCCACCTAATATGAATCATTTTTTGGTGGATTCTGTCTAGTGACTCTGATTAAAACTCCTTTATCCAATTACCAACATCTTATTTATCCAATTGAATCCTTGGTTAGTAACTTTATTTCTTGGACTATATCTTTTAGATTTTATCTGGTATCTTTTTCCAAAACTATTTATGTAGAAATTTATCTATTATATGAATTAACTATACACCACCCCATACTATAGTTGTACCCTATTTATAGTTTCTCTTGAAATGTTAGTGGCGATAACTTCAATTTATTTTCCCTTTTAATGAAAACTCAAAATTCTCAACTCCTATTGGAATTAATCTAAACTATGACTGATGAATGGAATCAGAAAACTTCATTTCTTTTTTTTCATTCCAAACTATGACTGATGATATTTATAAAAAACATACATATAATTATCCAAAAGAAAATTGAAATTCATAATTTCATACATGTATGTCTGACAGAAATTGTACAAAAATTTTATCAGATGGACTTCACCTGATGAGTTTGTTCTATTGGAATTAATCTAATTTGGACTTCATCAGATGAAATTAATTAGAAACTAATATCATGAATTTTATAAATACAAATTAATTTCTCCCCATTTATTCTAATTCTTTGATCATGAGATATTTCTTAACTCATGATGTTAGAAATATTAATAACAAAAAAGCATCACTAGAACTTACAACTTCACCAAAAATTTTGTCTGATGGTACTTGGTCTTAAAAAATCTAACTGTTCATCTCCATACATTAAAAAAATATTGGGATGATTAAAAAATTAAATCATTTTATGTTAATTTAAAAAAATAAAAAAAGAACGAACCATACTTACTTTAGAAAATCCAAATTTCTCTAAACATCAAACGACTCCTTCAAAACACCTCCAAAATTCTTGGCCCCAAAATTTAAAATAGGGTCTAGGTTAGGGGTTTAGGGGTAATATAGGGTATATCTTAGGGTTTTATGGGTAATAGGTTCTAGTTTGGAGGATTTGGGGCTAATAGGATCTTGGTTGTGGGGGGGGTGGGTTGGTTTAAGTGTTTGATAAGTTCTAGGTTAGTGGTTTAAGATAGGGTTTAGGTTGGTCCATTTATTGGTAATAGGGTCTAGTTTGGTTTGGGGGTTACGATTTAGGGGTAATATAGGGTATATGTTAAGATATTTGGGGAAATAGGGTCTAGGTTGGGGGTGTTAGGGTTTAAGATAAGGTATGGGTTAGCATGGGGCGTGGGTGGGGGTTTAAGGGTTATAGAGTCTAGGTTATAATGGAGGTGGGAGTATAGGGGTAATATAAGGTCAAGTTTATGGGGTAATAGGTTCTATTTTGGTTGTGGTGGTGGTGGTGGGAGGGGGGGTATGGTTTGGGGGTTTAAGATAAGGTCTAGATTAGGGATAAGATAGGGTATAGGTTAGGGGTTTAATATAGGATCTAGGTTAGGTGTTTAAGGTAAATATAGGGTATAAGATAGGGTAATATGTTTAAGTTAGGTGGGGATGGGGGTGGTAAGGTTTAGGTGTAATATTGGGTAGGGGTAATAAGGTCTAGTTTGGGGGGGTTAGTGGGTGGGGGTTTAGGGGTAAGATAGGGTCCAGATTAGAATTTTAGGGGTAATAGGGTAGGTTGGGGTTAGGGGAGGGGGTTAGGGTCTAGGTTATGGATTTAGGGGTGAGATAGGGTCTATTTTATGGGTATAATATTGGGTTTTGGTAAGGGGTTTATAGGTAATAAGGTCTTGGTTTGGCAGTTTTAGGGTAACATAGGGACTTGGTTAGGGGCATAAGTTTAGTTTAGTTATGGGGTGGGTGTAAGATTTAGGGGTAATATAGGGTCTCAGTTAGATGTTTAGGGGTAATAGTGTTAATTTTGGGGGGGTTTGGTGGGGGTTTAGGGGTAGAATATGATATAGGTTAGGGGTTTAGGGGTAATTAGGTAGGTTGGGAGAAAGTTATTTCCTAGAGGTTAAGATAGGGTCTAGGTTAGAGGTTTAGGGGTAATAGGGTCTTAGTTGGGGGGAGGGGTTAGGGTGTAGGGGTTTAAAATATTGTCTAGATTAGGGGTTTAAGACAGGGTCTAGATTAGAAATTTATGGGTTCTAGGTTTGGGGGGGGAGAGGGTTAGTGTTTTAGGGATAGGATAGGGTCTAAGTTAGGGGTTTAGGGGTAATAGGGTCTTGGTTGGGGGGGATTTAGGGGTAAGATAGGATATTGGTTAGTGGTTTAGGGGTAATATGGTAAGTTTGGGGAGGGGGGGTAGAGGTAAGATAAGATTGAGGTTTTTGGCATAGGATTAGGTTTGGTTGGGGGATGTTAGGGTTTAGGTGTAAGATAAGGTCAAGGTTTGGGGTTTTGTTGTAGGATATGGTCTAGTTTATGGGTTTAGGGGTGGGATATGGTATATGTTAGGAGTTTATGGGTTGGTCTATATAGGGGGTGGGTGGGAGGGATTTGGGAATAGGATTATAGGTAATAAAGGGTATATCTTTGTTTTTTAAGAAATGGTCAAGGTTAGTTTTAATAAGGTCAAGGTTTGGGGGAGGGGTAACATAGGTCCTAGGTTTAGGGAATACGTTTAGGTTATGTGTGTGTGTGTGTTGGGGGGGGGGTTAAGGCTAAGATAGGGTTTAGGTTTTGGGTTTAGGGGCAATAGGGTCTTGGATTGTGGTGTGGTGGGGTTTTAGGGGTAAGATAGGGTCTATGTTAGGGGAAATAGTGTAGGTTAGTTTGGGGGGTTAATTTTTCTGGGTTAATACAGGGGAAAGCTTAAGGGTATGATGGTCTAGGTTGGGGGGGTGTAGTGTTTAAAGGTTTAAGATAGGGTCTACGTTAGGGGTTTTGGGGCATTATAGGGTCTAGGTTATGGTTTTGGGGGTAAGATAGGGTACAAGTTTGGAGTTTGGGGGTAATATGGTCTAGGTTGGGTGGTTTAAGGGTAAGATATGATCTAGGTTAGGCGAATAAGTTTAGGTAAGGTGGGGGACGAGGTAGTGTTTTCGGGTAATATATAATCTATGAAAAGGAATTAGGGGTGAGATAGGATCTAGTTTATGGGTTTAAGATATGGTTTAGGTAATGGTTTTAAAGGTAATAGGGACTAGGATGGGGGATTGGTAAGATATGGTCTAGGTTAATGGCATAAGTTCAGGTTATATGTGAGGGTGTTAGGGGTATGATAGGGTATATATTAGGGGTTTAGGGGTAATAGGGTATTGGTTTGCGATTGGGTTGGGGTTTATGGGTCAATAAGGTCATGGTTATGGGTTTAAGGTAAATGAAGTAGGTTAGGGGGATTTAGGGGTTTAAGATAGGGTCTAGGTTATGGGTTTACGAGTAATATAGGGACTAATTAGGGGTTTAGGGGTAATAGGGTCTCAGTTGTGGGGTATTAGGGGTAAGATATGGTCTAGGTTAGGGATAATCAGTAAGTTTTGGGGGGGTTAGGGTTTAAGGGTTAAAATATGGTATAGGTTAGAGGTTTAGGGGTAATAGGGTCTAGGTTAGGAGGGTTAGGGTTTAGGAGTTTAATATAGAGTCTAGGTTTGGGGTAATAGAGTCTAGGATGGGGGGTAGGGTTTCAGGGTAAGATATGGTCTAGGTTTGGTGAAAAATTTTAGAAGGTGGGGTGGTTAGGGTTTATAGGTAAGATAGAGTCTAGGATAAGGGTTTAGGGGTATGATAGGGTCCAGGTTTGGGGAATACATTTAGGTTAGTGTGTAGGTGTAAGGAGGTAGGATATGTCTCGGTTAGAGGCATAAGTGTAGTTTAGGCTGGGGGGTGGGGGTGGGGGTTGGGGTGGGTGTGGGGGTGTGGTTTATATTTTAGGGTTATGATAGGGTCTAGCTTAGAGGTATAAGTTTATGTTATTTATGGGGTTAGTGTTTAGGGTTTATTAGGTTCTATATTATGTGAATAAGTTTAGGTCAGAGTTTATGGGTAATATACATCTAGGTTAGGGGTATAAGATTAGGTTGTAGGTTTTAAGGTTAAGTTTATGTTAGGGGGTAGGGGTATAAGTTTAGGTTAAGTTGTGTGTGTGTGGTGGTGGTGGGGGGGGGGGGGGGGTTAGGGACTAAGTTTAGGTTTTAGGGTTAAATTTTGGTTAGGTGGGTGGTTAGGGATTATGTTTGGGTTTTCAGGTTATTGGGTTTTGGTCGGGTAGCGGAATATGGTTTGGTTAGGTGGGGGGGTTAGGGAATGAGTTTAGGTTGTTGGGTTATGGGGGTTATGTTATTTTTAGGTTTAGGATAAGTTAATATGTTTAGGTTAGGTTTTTGGGTTAGGGTTTAGGGGTAAGATGAGGAGGAATTAGGGGGATATTTTAAGGTTAGGTGGGGGGGTATAAATTATGTTTAGGTTGTAGTGTTATGTTCACGCCAGGTTGGTGGTTAGGGATTAATTTTAGGTTTTAGGGTTATGGGTTAAGTTGATTTTAGGTTTGGGGTAGGTTTATAAGTTTAGGTTTTAGGGTTATGAGGTTATGTTAAGTTTAGTTCATGGGGTTTGGGTTTAGGTGTAAGATGGGTGGGGTGGGGGTGGGGGTGGGGGTGGGGGTTAGTGTTTAAGGGTAAGTTTTAGGTTATGGTCATAAGTTTAGGTTAGGTTTATGATTGTTGGGGTTTATGGGTTATATTGGTATTAGTTATGGGAATAATTTTAGGTTATAGTGTTCGAGGTTCAGTTTAGTTATGGGGTAGGAGCATGAGTTTAGGTTTGGTGGGGGTTAGGGGTAAGGTTAGGGGAATAATTTTATATTGGGTGTTAGGGATTATGTGTAATATTTAGTGTTATGAGGATATGTTTAGTTTATATGTTTAAGTTTAGGTTAGGAGGGGGGGTTAGGGATTAAGTTTAGGTTATAGGGTTTTGGTGTTAAGTTTAGGTTGGGGGTAGGTTTCACCACCACCTCCCTTCTAAAGTACCCATCTTGGGATTATAATGAATGAAGTGATATAATGAACCCTTGAGTCCCAACTATAGTAGGATCCAGGTTGTTAACAAGAACCAAGGGTGTAAAAATCTCACATATGGAAGGAATTACCCTCTATAATAACAGAGTGTCAAGAGATAGGATAAACCACCACCAAAAAAAGGAAACTTTATTGATAGACCATATTTTTTTATCTAATGTATGATTTTATTGAAAATATATCCATTGAGGAGAGTTTCTTCAAACAATAAGGAGATGATTAAATAAGGTAATACTAAAAGAAACCCAAAACCATCCCCCCATGTATAGAAAATGTGAACAGAAACAAATAAGTCTCTAAGTAAATACCAAAAGACAAGTTTTATAGTAGTGATTCAACAACATCTCTAAAATCCAAGCCAGAAGTGTCCATATCAATATACAAAGTCCTCTTAAAAACCTAAAAAATAGTGTATATATATATAGGGTGAGCATAACATTTATACTCAATAAGATCATACCAAAGGTATATAGTGCACATGTGAAAAGATAATACTAATATTCCAGTGAGTAAATAATAGAACTAACAGGAACCTAAACAGGTCAACTCTCTAATCCCAGCCACAACATGGATCACTCACCAAATCATGTTCCCAATATAGTACCATAGTATCAAGAATTTAAACAAAGCAAGGAACCCCGTAACCACTTATCCACTGATTTTCCACTCTCACACCCCAACATTGAATGTCCTATGCTCCCATTCCTTCTATACACATCACATCATGTAACCATCCATCTATGATATTGGTCTAGATGTATCCCTGCCCCCACCCTCGCATTGTCTAACATCATATTATAGAAGCAGTCATTGCCACATTAAACCTTTCCCAAAAATACCTTGTCCATCCGATCACATATGAACTGAAGATACCTGGGACATCACATCACCTATCACTTGAATAAACATGTTCCATCACATAACCAGGTCATTAGGGTATCACAAATGTGAAGGATTCCAACCTTGTGCCCTACTCCTACCATGAATGAACCCCACCAAATATAATATCCTCATCACATCATATCACTTCTGGGTAATCTCCAACACCAACCTATATCATCACTACCAAAGGAAGAGTGGGGAAGAGGGGTTGTTATCCATCCTTATCACAACCATCCTAGATGTTAGATAAAACACCCGAAACCTCAAATCTTTATAAATTGTTAAGGTTATTCAACTCGGGTAGGGAACATATAAAAATAACATCAAATAAATAATATATAGATAGAAAACCATAACTAACCTACGGGTTCACAATAACCACACTAGCATTAACCACCATTCCACCATTTCACTACTCATAAACCATCACAACCACTACCCCCACTAAATGAAACACACCACACAACCACCACACATTCCCACTTTCAAATTCAAGTTCCACCATTTTTAATATTTAATAGGTTTTCACTATCTTACATTTTACCAATCCATTTAATTTAACATTTAAAAAAACCATTCATTTATTTATTTACCGAACAATGAAATTTAATTTTATCATTACAATTTATTACATGGATAACCAGACAACTAACACAACCACACCAAAAAATAGATCACCCATCTCACACATCAACCATTTCCAGAACACCACATACTCTAGGTTATCTCACCGCAACATCCACACATCTCAACCACAAGACATCACTACCACCACTCAATACAACCACCTAACAACACAACCACTGAACCTATTCCCACATTGCATCCTATCCCTACTAACCATAAAATCACCAGCCCCACTTATTTCACAACACAGGTGGTCACCACTATAACCAAACAACAACGCACACCACATAAGTAAAATATAACAAGAAAAACCACACAAAGCATCACATCCTAGTTTCCACAATATTTATTCAATGGTCTACATCACTTTACTTATTTATTTGGAATTATTACTATCACACATATCATATTTCCATTAGAAACCAATTCATAATACATATATATATTCTTATAATTTTTCATTCCATATGATAATAACAACCAAAACAATAAGGGTCTCATAAGAATATAAAAGATAGCACAAGTAAGGCTCCCAACAGTTGTGATTTTCATCAAAGAAAACCCGAATGATTTAACACATCAAATATAACATCAAAGCAGTAAAAAAATTCAATTTATCATCATCCCCATCAATTTCATATTATCAAATTCATTATATTCATTAATACAAACCTTACTATCCACCCAGTGGAAGATAACATAAATCAATCCCCACACATATTTTTTTTGAAATCCCCATCCCCACACATGAACTTAAATTAAGAGAGAATGAGGATCCCTTACCTCAAAGAAAATTTCTAATTTGTTGTGCACAATATGGTGAAGAAGAAATGACAGAAATACCATTACCATACTAGGAAACCTCATATAAACCCACAATACACTAGGGGATCATAAAAACATATCCCAAATATACCCCAAACCAAAACAACATCATTTTTTTGAATCCACAAAAGAATAATGAAAGGAATTTGGGTAAAATGAGGACTCACCATGGATTTCCTAAAATCACACTTAGGAAACCAAGGATCATGGTGGGAGGAAACTAGAGCCAATTGATAGAGTTTGGCCGAATATTAGATTTATAGATAGATTGTATCTTGATTGATTCATGACATGAACAGTATATTCATGATGTAAATTATCACAGGACCATGCAATATAAGTCGTTAATTGTATTTAAGGCATGAAATCCCCAAAGAATATATTTACACCAAAATTAATGGAACCTAAACTAGATTTATTTCATGTTGTGAATAATCCTTTCATGATATGAATTTATTTCATTCATAAATCCTCCCCACATACAATATGTGAATTGAGGGACACACAAGCTGAGAATCAAAAACTCACGACTGGAATTTCTTTTTCAAATAATGAACTTCCTTATACAGATCCAAACTCTACAAAAACCTCCTAAATCTTCTAATAAACACCTCAAACTACAAAACTAGTAAAGTAACAGTCTGGGAATGCATGAACCATTACATTAGATACCTCTCAAATGATTCTTATCCTTGAGAATAAAAACAAAACCCAAAATAAGGAGAACATTTGAACAACCACTCTTTGAGATACCTCTTAGGGATCTTGTTACAACTCAAACACTACCAATGACCAAACACACCAAACCAAAACATCTAAAAAACACCCCTTATAACCATACTACCATCCCTCACTGTGAATAACACCACGTCATATGGAACCATCCAAAATACACATCCTTTCCACGTAACCATTATCAAAAACATCTCAACCTCCACATATCCCAAACCAACATCTTTCACAACCAACAAACAACACTGTCTAGAGCACTCAAATCAAATAAATTGCACCTTCCATATTAGGATATTATTTGATTTGGGAAGAACTAAATTTCCCACAAGGCTTTAAAGCATGTCATAGTATAACATTAATTTATTAGGAAATAGGGGTTTACCCTTTTTTATATGATCTATGTTTATAACACACATCATATAATCAATGAAAAACACATATCATAAACCAAAGAGAAATAGAGATAATAACAACTCAAAATAATGCTTGGTACTGGGCACACATCTACATCTCACACTCATAAGTACTCTCCTCTAGGGAACCATACATCCACAACACAAAATACTAGGGGATGTATCTCCCTCACATAACTTTCTCTTGATGATCCTAATTCTCTACTAGTCACTACAAAAACATAATGTCATCCTCAATATCCAAATATCCCCATTTAATGACGTAGGAGTCATCATGAAGATACTGACGTAGTTGGGACACATGAACGATGTCATGGATCCTATCCAGTAGTTGTGGCAGTGGAAAGATGATATACTACCTCTTCAAATGACCTAATACATTGAAATTCCTGATGAACTGAAGATAATTCTTACTTCTCTTTCCAAACCTCTACTTCCCTCATTGAGGGGAAACCCTCAAGAACACATGGTCTCCATCCTAGAACTCTAGGGGAATCCTCCTATGATCACCATAAACCCTAAAATGTACCTAAACTATCCTCATCCCATTTTATACCAATTAGATATTCACATTCATGCTCTGCACCACATGAAGGATAAGAACCACTGACTCCCTATCCTCTATCCTGCACAATAGAGAACAAAATGAACACCTATAAAACACCTCAAATGGAGAAATTCCTATGGATGCGTGGTAGCTATTATTATAGGTTAACTCTACCAAAAGAATGTTATTTACCCATGATACTCAGAATTTATGGACATAGGGTCACAAAATATCCTCCAGGGTCTGGATGCTCCACTTCATCTGCCCATCTATTTGAGGGTTGAAAGTAGTTCTAAGGTGCAACTGGGATCCAAAAGTTTCTTATAACCCCCTTCATTTATATGATGTAAAAAGAGTATCTTGATCATAGATTATGGTCCTTAAAACCTTGTGAATACTAAAAACAAAATCCAAATACCACATCACAAAGACATCCATGACACTCAACTAACATATCGCCAGAAAATGAGCCAATTTCTTCAATAATGCCACTATAACTCAAACTCCATCACAACATTTTTAAGTCTAGGGCACTATTATGAATAAATATATCAACATTTATTCCCATTCCCACTCAATAAACTCTAATAACTATAAAAACCCTTTAGGAACATGATGCTTTTCTTTCACCTATTGAAAAACGAGACACTAGCCACTAACTTTTCCACTGACCATTTCATTCTAAGCCACCAAATGTAATGTCCCAGTTCTGGAAGCCACCTAGAGGCGCCCCGTAATCTGTTGGTCACATGGACTCAAGCACATTTCCCCAAACTCCAGAGGCTACCGACTAACAGCAAGGGCCTTGGGTGTGATAGTGGGGAAACTATGCCTTCGTTGGTAGAGTACACAGCGGAGTAATAAACATGCAATAACGGAAGTAGTATATAACCAACAATAATAAACAGTGGAAGACTAAATCAACAAACTGGAGCACATATGTATATATAGAATTATGCAAGATACATATCTAGGAAAGCAGCCAAAACTAGTCACAATGCAATAAAACACCATAATACCAAAAAAAGTACAAAGAAAAGTAAATAGCTCCTCAGCATCGCAAGCCAAAGCTTGGTCCCTTTCTCTGCTTCTCCAAGAAATCAAGTACCAAAAGTCGAAGGGCACTTTCCCTTGTCTATACCTGCAATAACATAGTATGCTTGGGCCCAAAAGCATGGGCCAAATAGGGTGTGAGATAAAATCCCAATAGGAAACCACCCGAAGATTTGTGCCTAAAGGTCAGTGAATATATGGCAGGTAAAAGTATGAAAAGAAGTGAACAACAACAACACAACAATAGGCAGTAAAAAATAAGCAGAAAACCGGGATGATACACAGCAGTAATCAAATCCACAACCAACAACAGCAGTGAAGAAAACAGCTAACAAGCAAGAAAAACCTCTGGGAAGTACTCAAAGTCATCCCATCTAGTCCTATCCGAGAAGTACCACAACCCTCTGGGTAGTGCACTCAGCCTAACCCCTCTGGTTTGGTCATACGAAATTATGAGACTCTCTGGGGAAGCTCACTCGGTCAATTCCCCTTATAGTCTAGGGTAGTCAGGGACTCTCTGAGGAAGATCACATGGTCTAACCCTCTTAGCCCAAAGGTCTAGAGACTCTCTAAAGAAGCTATCTCAGTCAATTCCTCTTATAGCCTCAGGTATACCATAGACTCTATGAGGAAGCTCACTCGGTCAATTCCTCCTCTAGCATGGGAAGGTTCTTAATGAGAAAACAACAAGGTAAGACTCTCTGAGGAAGCGCACTCGGTCTACCCTCCTGTACTCTATAATAATCCAAGACTCTCTGGGAGCTCACTTGGTTCATCCCCTGTAGTCTAATGTCCAAGACTCATTGGGAAGCTCACTCGGTCTATCCCTTATAGTATATAGCACCAGGTTCTCTCAGTCTCGTGCCAGTTAGTGCATAATAATGCTATAAGGACAGAGTACACCTATAGAGCTACTTGGATAACCAAAGTACACCTATAGAGATACTTGGATAACAGTCTATAGGGCAACAAGAATGTTATACAAAAACACTCCATCCTATAGACACAAGTCATGGAAAACAGTGTAACAGCCAAAGGCAAACGAAACACGAAGGTTTTAAATAGAACAAAGCATGGGAAAAACATCCAAGAAGAACAAAATATCTTCTTAAATGATCAATTTATCTCTACAAAAGCATACAATCAAGGTAGGAAAACAACAAGGGGAAAAAGGTAAACACTCAATACCCCGTTCACAGGTATTGGTGGAATTTTCACATAAAACTCAAAGACATTGAAAGGTAAGGCACAAACCACCTACCTCGATCCTAGGAGATCAATATAATTGAACCAAGATGATTGATTCTCACTTGAATGTCATAGATATGAGAAAACACCCAAAACACTCAAACCACGATAACTTGGAAACGAGGAGAAATTGGAAAACAAGTATCAAGAAGAAGGGAGAACTCACCGCTGCGATTCCAACACAATCGACCATGCTCGAATCGAAGAACGGACAGAGGAACAGTGGATCATCGAAGATCCTAGGATTCCCGGCACTCTCGAACGAAGAATCTGGAGAAGAATAGATTTTTGTCGATTAGGCGCGACCCCGATCCATTTAATGAAAAAAAAGTACACAACGTGTACTTTTAGAGTACACGGCGTGTACTAGGTCTTTCTGTACTCTGCCAAAATAGGCCTCCACGTCACCCCTACACACTGTGTGTGTGGCCCAGACACGGCCAGTACACGGCTTCGAGTGGGAAAAGAGTACACAACGTGTACTCCGAAAGTACACGACATGTACTTAAAAAATTTCCAGAAACATTATTTTTTCTCAAAAACTCTAGAAGAAAAGAAAGAATACCTGAAACAAAGATCCTTGCTCTTACAAACTTCCCTCCTTAAAGAAATTTGTCCCCGAATTTCCTTAACAAGGCGTAGAAGAAGAAATCCCTAACAGCTCTGGCCACTACGATCGTACATCGGCAACCCTCTCCCAGGTCTCATCCTGTACTCGCCCATGATCACAAAGCACCCATACTAAAGGAACAGACCGCCTATAGAGAACCTTCGTACTGTGATCGACAATCCAGATAGGATGCTCCTCAAATGATGCATCCGCTTCGAGCTCAACCTCCTCAGTTTTGAAGACATGAGAAAGGTCTAAAAAAGTAACGTCAGAGCTAAGAGACGTGGAAGACATCGTGCATAGCCCAGTACCTCTGAGGTAGTTGCAACCGATAGGAAACCATCCCAACTCTCTCCAAAAACTTAAACGGCCCGACGTACTATGGTGAAAGCTTCCCCTATCTCTGAATCCTCTTGCATCCCAACCTCGGTGTGACACACAAGAAAACCTAATCCCTGAACTCGAACTCCAAAGGTCGTCTCCTCTGATCAGCATAAGACTTCTGTTAAGACTATGTTTTAGCCATCCTATTCCAAATCAGCTCTATCTTCTCAGAGGTCTCCTGAACAAGATGAAGTCCCAGCAAAGCTGCCTCTCCTGCCTCCAACCAGCATAAGGGTGATCGACATGGCCAACCGTACAAAGCCTCGTATGGTTCCATCTGAATGGTCACCTGAAAACTGTTGTTATAAGAAAACTACACAAGAGGTATATGTTTCTCCCAAGAAAAACTGAAGTCTAGAATGCAAGCTCGGAGCATATCCTCAAGCACATGGATCGTGCGCTCGGACTGGCCCTCAGTCTGGGGATTGTATGCTGTACTCAAAAGCACCTGTGTACCCAAGGCCTTCTGACGTCCCTGCCAGAACCGATAAGTAAAGTGTGCATCCCTATCTGAAACAATGGAGTGTGGAACTCCATGTAGATGTACAATATCCCGGATGTACAACCGTCCCAAATCATAAACACTGAAGGTCTCCTTGATCGAAAAGAAGTGTGCGAACTTCATGAGTCTATCGACAACAACCCAAAAAACATCGTTCCCCTGAGGTGACCTCAGAAACCTGGTCACGAAGTCCATCGCGACATCGTTCCACTTCCCCTCATGAATGGGTAACTGCTGTAAAAGCCCTGCTAGTCACTGATGCTCTGCTTTCACCTACTGGTAAGTAGAACATCTCATGAAAAAACTAGCAACATCTTTCTTCATACCAGGACACCAGTACTGGCGGTGTAAATCACGATACATCTTGGTGACGCCAGGATGAACCGACCATATTGAGGAATGAAAATCGCACATCATCTCCTCACGTATGTCTATTGGAACCCATATGCATCCCTGGAAATGAAAGATCTCATCCTCACCCACTATCCATCCAGGAAGAGAGTACCCTCCTGACACACTCTCCCGCAGGACTTAGGCCTCTGAATCTGATAGTTGCCTCATCCTTACTCGATTAAGAAGTGTAGAGGTAACAACTATAGAAGATAGGACAATATTTCTCTACCTGTCGTTCACTTCTAAGTGCATCTCATAGAACAGAGCCATAAGCTTCCACTCACTGCTGGCCTCCTGAACTGCCTGAATCTGAGTTCTTCTTCTCAATGCATCTACCACTACATTGCCCTTTCCTGACATATAGGCAAGCTCAAAGTCGAAGGACCGAAGATACTCAACCCACCTACACTGTCTCAGATTCAGATCACGATGAGTGAAGATATACTTGGGACTCTTGTGCTCGGTGAAGACCACACAGTGCTCTCCCAGAAGGTAGTGTCTCCAACAACATAAGGCATGAACAACATATGCCAACTCCAGATCGTGCGTAGGGTAATTCCTCTCATGTGGCCTCAACTAAAGATACCCATATGCAACGACTCCATCTCCTTGCATGATCACAGCTCCCAGCCCAATACTAAAAGCATCACAGTAAATAGTGTAGCCCTTTCCCGGCTCTGGAAAGACTAGTATCGGTGCTGATGTCAACCTCCCATTTAGCTCTTGAAAGGCTGACTCACAATAATCTAACCATAAAAACTTCGCCCCTTTCTTGGTCAGACCTGTCAACGATGCTTCTAGGCGTGAGAAGTCCTGAATGAAGTGTCTGTAGTATCCAGCCTGCCCTAGGAAACTCCATACCTCAAAAACGTTCTTCGGCTGCTCCTATGAAACTATAGCTCTCACTTTATCTGGGTCCATAGATACTCCAGCCACTGAGATGACGTGACCCAAGAAGTGAATCTGATCCATAAAAAAGTGTCACTTTGAGAGTTTAGCATAAAGTCGATGCTCTCTTAGTGTACTCAGAACGATCTCAAGATGGGTAGCATGGCCATGTCGAGTACAAGAGTACACCAAGATATCGTCCACAAAGACCACGACGAAGGAGTCAAAATAAGGATGGAACACTCGGTTCATCAGTTCCATGAAAACTGCTGGTGCGTTCATGAGACCGAATGGAATGACTGTATACTCATATTGACCATACCTGCTCCTGATGGTTGTCAGAGTTATATCTAATTGTCTAATGCGCAACTGATGGTAACCGGACCTCAAGTTGATCTTAGAGAACACCCGAGCTCCTCAAAGATGATCTGCATATATGGAATGATGCAAGATACATATCTAGGAAAGCATCCAAACCATTCACAATGCTATAAAACACCACAGTACCAAAACAAGTACAAAGAAAAGTAAACAGATCCTCAGCATCGCAAGCCAAAGCTTGGCCCCTTGCTCTCCTTCTCCAGGCAATAAAGTACTAGAAGTCGAAGGGTGCTTTCCCTTATCTATACCTGAAAAAACATAATATTCTTGGGCCCAAAAGCATGACCCAAACAGGGTGTGAGATAAAATCCCAGTAGGCAACCACCCGAAGAACTGTGCCTAACAGTCAGTGAGTATATGGCATGTAAAAGTACAAAAATCAGTGATCAACAACATCACAACAGTAGGCAATAAACAGTAACCAGCAAAGAAGGATGATACACAGCAGTAATCAAATCCAAAACCAAGAACAGTAGTGAAGCAAATAGCTAACAAGCAAGAAAATCCTCTGGGAAGTACTCGCAGTCATCCCCTCTAGTCCTATCCAAGAAGTACCACAACCCTCTAGGCAGTGCACGTCATACGAAATTATGAGAATCTCTGGGGAAGCTCACTCGGTCAGTTCCCTTTATAGTCTAGGGTATTCAGGGACTCTCTAAGGAAGATCACGATGTCTAACCCTCTTAGACCCATGGTCTAGAGACTCTCTGAGGAAGATATCTTGGTCAATTCCTTCTATAGCCTCAGGTATACCACATACTCTCTGCGGAAGCTCACTCGGTCAATTCCTCCTCTAGCCTGGGAAGGTTCATAAGGAGAAAACAAAAAGGTAAGACTCTCTGAGGAAGCGCACTCAGTCTACCCTCCTATAGTCTATAATAATCCAAGACTCTCTGTGAGCTCACTCAGTCCATCCCCTATAGTCTAATGTCCAAGACTCATTGGGAAGCTCACTCGGTCTATCCCTTATAGTCTATAGCACCAGGTTCTCTCAGTCTCATGCCGGTCAGTGCATAATAATGCTATAAGGCCAGAGTACACCTATAGAGCTACTTGGATAATCAAAGTACACCCATAAAGCTACTTGGATAACAGTCTATAGGGAAACAAGCATGTTATACAAAAACACTTCATCCTATAGACACAAGGCATGGAAAACAGTGTAACAGCCAAAGGCAAACGAAACCCGAAGGTCATAAACAGAACAAAGCATGGGTAAAACATCCAAGAACAAAAAATATATTCTAACATGATCAATTTAACTCTATAAAAGAATACAAGAAAGGTAGGAAAACAACAAGGGTAAAAAGGTAAACACGCAATACCCCGTTCACGGGTATAGGTAGAATTTGCACATAAAACTCAAATACATCGAAAGGTAAGGCACAAACCACATACCTCAATCCTAGAAGATTGATATACTTGAACCACGATGACTGATTCTACATTGAACATCGTAGATCTAAGAAAACACCCAAAATTCTCAAACCATGATAACTTGGAAATGAAGAGAAATTGGAAAACAAGGCTCAAGCAGAAGGAAGAACTCACTGCTACAATTCCAATGCAATCGACCGTGATTGAATCGAAGAAAGTATGGAGGAACGGTGGCTCGTCAAAGATCCATGGATTCCCGATGCTCTCGGACGAATAAGCTAGAGAAGAAGAGATTTTAATCGATTAGGCATGACCCCGGTCCGTTTAATGAAAAAAATAAAGTACACATCGTGTACTTTTATAGTACACAGTGTGTACTAGGTCTTTCAATACTCCACCAAAATTGGACTCCATGTCACCCCTACGCAATGTGTGTGTGGCCCGGACATGGCCAGTACACAGCTTCGAGCGGGAAAAGAGTACATGGTGTGTACTCAGAAAGTACACAATGTGTACTTCAAAAATTTCCAAAAACTTTATTTTTTCTCAAAAAATCCAAAAAAAAGAAAGCATACCTGAAACAAAGATCCAGGTTCTTACAACAAATATGTTTCCTCAAGAAATAAAGCATCTTAGTTATTCTGGGATGTACCAAAATGGTTGACCTATAAAACTCACAAATAATTTCCTCTCGCATTTCCAATGGATAAAATAACCTCCCCTAAAAAAAATTCTATTATGTCCATCCTCTGACGATTCCTTTAGAGAATCACCATAACCAACACGATCACGAATCACCTTTTCATATGAGTCTCACCACTGAGACTCTTCCACCTAATACATCAATAAAATATCCCAAGTCACATGAAAAAGAAAACCTCAACCACTAAATTCCCCCATGTTAGGATGCATCACTACAAGCTCCTCCATCCCTTTACAAACATCCATAGACTCTCGAGTCACATCTCCTCAGGACTTCTGACTCAGCATATTGTAAAAAATTCCCTTTTCCCAAAGTGTAAGAGATATTAAAATCATTAAAATAAATAAACTGAATCCATATACACTGGAATAGATCCATATCCTAGTGAGAAAATATATATTTGAGGCTATTGGGGTATGTGAAAACCATAAATCCTTTATCGATGAGGTAATGCTGTAAAAAATTCAGTGAAAACATGATTTCCACCAGCTCTGGATCAAGGGTGGTATAGTTAAACTTATGGGGATGAAACTGCCTAGACCCATAATAGATAACTTCCCTCTACTTCATCAAGACACATACCACGACCAAATGGGAATCATCATATAAAACCTTAAACATCACACCCTCCTCAAGAAACCAAAGAACCGACCAACTTCTCCTTCAGCTAACTGAATGATTCCTCACACTATTTAGACTACACAAATTCCTATCCCTTCCTAGTAAAAGCTGTTATCAGGGATATAATTCAATATAAATTGAACAAAAACCTCTAAAATATCTTGAAATAGCAAGAAAACCATGAACCACTTCCACCTTCTGGTGTGTTTACCACGAAATAAATACCTTGATGTTCGAAGGGTCTATAGTCACACTCTGTTGACACACCAAATGTCCAAGGAAACACACCTATTGTGTATATAACTTTCACTTGGACAACTTTACATAGATATAGTTATGTTGAAAAACCTATAATAAATCTATGATATGTTGGATATGCTTCTACTTTGACCTTGAGTATATTAATATATCATTGATGGAAATGATAATGAATTGGTATAGGAACTCATATAATATGGATTTCATGAGCCTCATGAAAAAAAATGATGCATTCATGACACCGAACGATATGACCACGAACTTGAAGTGCCCAAACCTACACCTGAAGGTAGTCATTAGGATAACATCATCTTTCACCATCATATGGTGATATCCAGACCAAATGTCAACCTTAAAAAACAAACTAGATCCCCTCAGCTGGTCAAACAGATTGTTGATCCAAAGAAGAGGGTAAGGGTTCTTAACTGTTACCAGATTCAACCTATAATAGTTTACACAAAAACTCAGACAACCATCGGTCTTCTTGGTGAAAAACATTGGAGCAACCATAATAGACACACTGGGTTAGATGAAACCCCTCTTCATCTGATCGTCCATATGAAACATCAACTCACACAAATCTATATACTTTATTCGATAAAGATACATTGAAATAAGATATTCAACCAATTGTAACTCTATAACAAACTTAATGTCACACCAGGGGTTGGTTGCTTGGGGTTTCATCATAACCTTATCTGAGTAACCATCTAGGAATTCCTCTACATCCCTGGGAATATCCTCCACCCAAGCTTCCACTAAATTCTTTGCCAACTGAGAAAAAATAGGCTCTACTTTCCTTTCACCAATCCAATAACATTTCTCACTAATTAATTCCAATCACTAGCCCTCCAAATTGAAAAATGAAACTATATTCTAGAAATAGTCTATGATTTCATGCATAGAACACATCCAATCCATGACAAGGATAAAATCGTATATGTGTATCTATAGAAATAATTAATCTCCCATTGACTGGTGCTGCCCTATCACCTTCCCACACCACTAACACACATAAAAAGAAGAAGACTAACCTCAAACCGATGTAGATAAAACCAAGGGAAATAGAAGTATATCCACATCCATTCTTAAGTAATGTACTAAAGTAGGAGAAAAAATGAGTGTGAGGCTCTTGATTCAAATAAGACACAAATAGGATTAGAAGACAATGTAATCATACCTCTGAAAAACTTTGGCTCTCTCAGTACCGCTACCTCTAACACATGAATCTGACCACCCCTAGATTATATAACTCTCTATTATCATCCTACACTACCACACTCTATCCTAGGTACCTATGGATGGAGACCATCACTAGGCTAACCCTACTAAAACCATATTCCCTCTTCTTACAGATAAGAACTGATGATTTATATTACTAAAACTTCCTTAGAGGTAATTGTTGTTGCTACCGAAAAGGGTCCTAAACAAAAATATGAAATTTTACTCCCTAAGTGGAATGACACAGAGCTTGGTGGTGACCATGTCCCCCACAAATATAGTATGAAAAATGGGAGAACCTTGTAGATTCTAGAAATAAAACTTCCCTAGAAGGAAGGGAAAGAACCATCCTTAGTGAATTCCCCATTGGTCAAAACCCTGACTACCTGAACATCCATGACCCACTTTCTGAGGCCCTACTCCTCAAGATTCCATTCTAGGAACACTATTGAGGCTCATCTCCCAGAGAAAATATTTTCTTGATTACCTATTTTTTTTCTGCAACTCCAGGTATGTAGAAAGAGTAAATGAGGTGACTACTTACCTAATCACTGGGCACAAAGCCTCCTACAAATATCATGATTTTGAATCCTCATATAGAAATAAATTTGGTGAAAATTTAAAGAGTTCCTTGAACTTGATCCCAAACCCCCATACACTTAGTCTCCCATACTGAAGGGAGGGAAACTGTTGATGATTTTATGACTTTGTCATAAATGACTGGAATTTTGAATGGAACTCATTTTGAAAGCTTAGACATGAAAAATATGTATCTATATGGTCACAAATATATATATTCCACCACTAATGTGTAGCTCATTGCATATTAATAACTTCCAATGGCACTCATAACTCAACTCGAGATCAAATCATACCAAAAGTGTTCCAAGATCCTCTAACCAGTGCTCCATTTCCAAATCATAGATGATCCAATCATACTTATCTAAACTCTACTAGTAAAAGTAATGAAAGGCCCTCTACCATTACAAACCCTATAATGTTATTTAAACCCTCCAATGATCAGAAAAATCATCCAGTTGAACCTTAACTACCTGAGCTACTCACAGATGGTGACCATGTGCCATTCATGAAAAGAAAGGAAGAACCCTAAGCCTAGAAACATGGAATTTTATCAAATATTAATTTATGAATTTATTTTACTTCCATAATTCACCCAATTCAGTCACAAATAAAAAAAATCATGTTTCATGTATCTATCCTTGGTCTCTACCCTACAAACAGGTCTACCTCACTTAGTTGTTCAATAATCTCAGAGTCTGTGAACCAGATCACAGTGGCCCCTAAAATCCCATGTCCTATCCAGTCTCCCTAGCCAATTTTATACACCTTAAAATGAACCAATACTTTTACACATATTATTAAATTATTTTTAACACAAGTATCCATTAATACAAAACAAGGATCGAAAAGGCCTTGTGTCTTTGGAAGACTAGGTAAAAAACATCAACATGAAAATAAAGGGTATTTTTTAATATCCATAATTAGTTCATAAATCCTATGTGATCCTAAAATTTCATGGGATAACATAGGTAATACATAGAAAAAAGGGGTGAGATAAAAATTCCAGTATGGGAAAAACATGATAAAGAAATATAACATGTGATTCAAATGTATTACATGATATCATAAAAGAGAAGGCTCATGAGTAATCACATAGGAGCATAACATAAAGAAAATGTTTTCAAAATGGAAACACAGGAAATTTGGGAGAAAAACGAAACATGAAATAATAATAAGTTAAGGATAACTACCAAGACAACATCACATTGTGGACAAATTCCCAGAGTGGATTAAGTTTACTCGCTAATCCCATAAACAATGTATCATGAGACAAAAGCTTTATCCAATGCATTAAAGCACTATCTGGTTGAAACCATGATAACATGTTCATGATTATGTGTTCCACATAAATTAAATCAATCATAAATCATAAACATAAGAATTACCCATGGAAATAAAATGGACTACATTATCTTTCCTCACATCATAATCAAAAGAGATGTCTTAAAGAAGGCATTTGAGAAATGATTATTAGGGTTGTATTAACATATCAAAGTAATAAAGAATAATCTAGGTATATATGTGAGAGAAATATATATAAAATTTATAATCATTATATAACATTAAATATAGTGATAAAGTGAGTTGGAGAGATATTGGTCATAACATAGAGAAAAGGGTGGTTTAGAGAGATCCCATGCCTTGAGTCAAACTTTTCACGTATGTTCTTTATCATACTTACTAATAAAATTATGTTAATTATTTAATTTCTTAATAAATATATTTTTTAAATTTTATTATTCCTTTTATTTTATTTTTTATCATGTTATATTCACTTACTTAATTATTTATGTTCGTGTTGAATGTTTTGACAACATTCGAAGCATATGAAAAAATAACTTTGGTAAGATGAATGAAGTCAATGAGATTATTATATCATAATATCTTGAATAATAATAATTAAATAATTTTAATTTTTCTACATCAATTATAATTTTAAAACCAACTAAGAAATTTGGTTATTAAAAATGAACTATGTTACAATTATGGAGATGGGTTGCCATACACATGCATGAGTAACATTTCCATTTTTCAAAGATCATGATGGAAATAAGTTAAGTATTATTTTATCATTTAAAAATTATAATTATATCATAAATATCATTTATTTATTTATATACACTTATATGTACTAGATATATGATTCGATAATGAGAAACGAATCACATCTCTTCATGGAGGTGTTAAACCACACGGATGCATGAACTATCTTATCATATTTAAATAAATAAAATGGTAAGAAAATATATTATATACTAGTTTTAAAAAATGATAAATATTTCATTAATATAATATATATATACATTAAATACACCATTATAAACATCTGTGATAGGCGAGGATGGAAAACTAATTACATCAGTTCATGAGGCGACATTCCGTCATACACATGAAAAATGGTTTAGTTTCCCATTTAATGGAAGAGAAAATAGATGTAGATAATAAATTTAAAATAATAACATAATAATATATGGTATATAATGATATTATTATATCATCATGGTTTAATAAAATTTTTAGTATGTAGAAGAATAAATCAAATAAAAATGATCGGTTAAGAATGACACCTCTTCTTTGAACAACCTCTTTAGGTTTACACAAAAAGAATTCCTATGAGGGTTTTATGTTGGGACCAAGTTGGATGGAGAAGGAAGTTTGAAGAGTTATCTTTTTCAGAGTGTTTTATTTTTTTTTCAAAGAAGATATATCAATTCACTTTGTAAAGGACTTGAAACCAGATGATGCTTTGCTGATAAGTATTTCACAAACATCATAAGTTAGGAGAACTTGTGATGCAAGAGTTATGAAGGAAAGAGGGAGAAATGATGATTCCAGTCATATACAGTTTTTATTGGAAGGAATGATTCTTCTGGAAGATTGGGAAGTTTCAGAACATCCCATTGTAATTATGACGATGCCAAATATGGTCTATCAAAGAATATATATCACGATAGTGGAGTTCGTGATGAAAGCTGAGGAATGGTTATGGGAACAACTGAAGAAATAAATGACAAAGGAATGGAAAATCTAGAGATGACACAAAATAACAGTTTATAGTGGCACCATTTTCTAGTGTTTTCCAAATTTCAGGGCCTCAAAATTGGGAGATGAAGATGTGTTTTTGGCAATGGATGTTGCGCGCAAGAATGAATATAGTTTAGCTTTTTGTGCGCAAGGCATGATTCAAGGTCCGAACATTGAAAAATAACAAAGGCATGTAGTGCGTTAAAAAATGGGCCGATTGCATGGAAAAAATGAAGGCCGCACGAAATAGTAGCAAGATGCATGAAAAATCAGTGGGTTGCGTGAAAAATAAAAAGGTTGTGCGAAATAATTGTGGGATGTGAGAAATATCAGCGGGATGCGCGAAAAATAAAGGCTGCATGAAATATCGACATGATTCATGAAAAAGAGGAATAAGGTTTTCTACACAAGAGGTGTCTTGAGATCAGAAGCTCGAAAAATGGCAAAGGCATGAGGTATGTGAAAAATAAGTGCATTGCGCGAAATCTGATGTTGCGTGAATTTTTTTTACATGCCTAAAAAGGGTTTTTACGTGTGGATAGGTGTTTTTTGCGCGGGGTCAAGAATGCCTATAAATATGAGGTGAACCCCTCTCACTTTTTAATGATTGACACTTAGAAGAAATCATGAGCTCTGGTGCACGTAAAATTATACTCTAAGTGAGTTGCACGAAAAGAAAGAAGTTTGTGCGGAAAGAGGATAAATGCGCAAAAAAGAGAAAAGTTGCACGAAAAGAGAAGTTGCGTGAAAAGAGAGAAGTTTTGCAAAAAGAGAAACAGTTGCACGAAAAAAGGATGTTGCATGAAAAAAGGAAGTTTCACGAAAAGGTTTTTCGCGCCAAAATAGAATTTTTACGCGAAATCCATTTGAATTGCGCATAAGGTATCCTAAAGGCTGCGTAAAAAATTTGGGGTCTTCGCACATATTCAGTTGTGTGTTTTGAGTTCTTAACATCTTCTGGGTAGGAAAGTGAAGACTTGGACTTCGGAGAATACAACTG